>VXBJ01006698.1:20462-106612 GCA_013400055.1 Nycticryphes semicollaris | reverse complement strand
TGGCGATCCCCCGACTGGCTGCGGCCCCGCTGACCAGGGTGTGCCGGGCACAGCCCCCCATCAGCCCCACACCCCGCCCGCCCCATCTGCTCCTCAGATCCACCCGCTCTGCCATCTCCACCCCCTGCCAACGCTCACAGCCACGGGGAGGGTGTGGACCCCCAAGAGCAGGAGGCAGTGCCACCGATGCTCTACAACACTTCTCCCTTCCCTCAGCAGAAATCACCAAGCCACAGCTCCTTGACCCCTTGTCCCAGCCTGTTCCCCTCTGCTTTCCCCAAAGTGCGTTGTGTATTTTCTCCCTCTTGCTCCACTGTCCTGAGCCCGTGGCTCCTGCTCGTGTCCCCCAGCTCCCCAAAGAGGAAGACTCCTCTGGGACAGCCCCATGTGGCATGGCTAAGGCCTCCTGTCTCTGGTCCTCTAAGTATCTGGAGCAGGGTGGAGAGCTTTCACCTACCTTGGGAGCTGGAGGAGAAGTGGGAGACCGTGGTCAGGGACAGGCAGTAGTTTCTTTGCTTATACAACGGAGTTAAGGGGCATTTGGAGCACGGAGAGTTCATACTTAAGGTACGAGGAGCTGCACTAGTAGGTGAGGCCAACTACACCCTTGCATGCTGCTCTTCCAGGAGTGCTGTCTACAGACTTGGAGGATGAGGATGGGGCTGAGAGCCCCTCATTTCACAGTTTTTCTGGAGCAGCCACCACATCTTCCCAGCTCAACATATTGGCACTTCCCTCCTCCAGTCCTCAGCTTTGCCTTTAGCAAGGATTTTGTGAGGGGAAGTAATGCTTCAGTGTCTCTCAGCTTTGTCCCATTCCTCACTCTGGAGTCTCTTCCTCGTAGATATTGCCCTGTGACATTGGAACACATCACAGCTTTTGGCATCCTGGGCACCGTGGCCCTCCTTGGCAGAACAACGCCGATGTCCCTGTGGCAGAGAGATAAATTGAGGAACAGAGTCATTTGCTAAAGCCCTCACAGGTGAATGAGCAGAAGTCTAACCTGTTGCACCTGAACTGTTACCTCCAAAATACCAGCAACAGCTGAATGCTGCAGATAACCCTGAGAGCCAGCACCTGATCCAGGAGTCAAAAGCTGCCATATGAGGGCCACAGCTGGGCTTTTGAGCAAATTCTGGAAAAGTGCAGAGTACATTTCACGTGGCAACGAGTGCTGGGTAATTCATTCTTCCTACAAGCAGGAGGGCCATTTGGAGGCAATAACCCTTGGGAAACTGCAGAGCCGTGCATCCCACCTCATAAAGGTGCTCTGGGCAAGGGCTGGATGGAAAAGAGCTGGCAAAGCTTCCTCATGCTCCCCCAGCTGATGAGTTCTGGCCTAGATTTTACAGGGGAAGTCCAGGGATTGCTCCAAATCTTGCTGTAACTGTGTGAAGCTCAGCAGGGAACACCTCAGAGCGATGCACCATTCAAGTCTCAGCTATGCTTGGGCTCATGGCAAAAGCAACATCTGAAAAAAAAATATGAAGTGCCAATATTAACTAGATATCCAGAGCTGAGAAAAATATTCATTGAAAAAAAGAGGAAGAGCGTAGACTTTCCCCATAATGAACAAAAGCTCAATGCTGCTCTCAGCTGGACATGTGTTCTCTATGTGCAGCTCTAGTTCTGATACAGATTATTCCTTCATAATATATTTTTTATGGTACACATGAGACCTCTGAAATGCAGTGCCTTGTGTCCTGTAAATCATTTCCTGTAACTCGTGGATTCCTTTTCAACTGCATTACGGTAAAGTGAATGTTAAGGGACTAACCTGAACTGACAGAAGCAAAGGCTTGCATCCCTCACTTGCAGCTTCCTACCCTGGTGCTCAAAGAAGACTGTACAGTCCCTGCCCAGGCAGCAGACACTTGGCCTGTGGTGTCCCCTGGAGCTCTGTGGAGCCCACCAGGGAGGCACATGGCCCCTGCCCTGGACAGGCTGAGCTCACAGAAAACTTGCTGCAAATGTATCAATCAGAATTGAACCTTAAATGAAAATCCTAAGTGCAGTATGGGTCATTGTGGGGCAGAGCACATGCTGCAGGACTGAGGACAGACTAACGTTCTCAGGAAGCCCTGGGCAGAGTGGCCTCACTCTGCAGCTCTGCTTAGCTCATCTCTACATCTTTTCACATAACTGTTATAATATGTACAGGTCTACCATGAGAGACATGAGTCTTCCTTATATATGGAGATATATTTATTCCAAATTGGAGAACCCACAGAGAGTCTGGTGGTGTCAAAAAGCCTGTTGTTGAGTTTCACAATATCACACACACAAAAAATAATGTGGTTTTCAATTCCAAAAAATATAAGATAAACCTCAGAATAGACACCATCTAATGAAGAGTCGCAGTGCTTTGGTCTTTCTTATACTGAGCACACAACTAAACTACAGTGCTTAGCAAAATGCCCTGGCTTGACATCCTCATGTCTCTTCTCCTATGATGTGTTGCACAGAAGACTAACAGGATTTGCAGGCAAATCATACATAACAGAAAGACTATTTCTTCTCGGGCACCAGCTTCCAGCCCAAAGGAAATTTTACAACCAGAATGTAAAGCCCCCTAAAACAAATGGTTTAGCCTTAAATGCTGCTGCCTGGTCTCCGACTCTTTGTTCATCATAGAATGTGTATTTCTTCTGCATGGATGTCAAACGCATCCATGAGCAGATCTGAGTGTTATCCAAGCGTCTGGTGGTGTTCAGCCAGTGGATGCAACAGGAGTTGATGAAGTGTAACACTTTATTTGACAGTTTTGCTTTTAAAGGCTTCTGTATTTACACTGCAAACCTGCACACCCGCACACTTCTACTCACATTAATTAGCAGTGAGAGTGCTTCTCAAGCATTCAATAAGGGTCCAATCTAGCAAGGCCAACTGGTGCTGTTAGCCCTGTGTGGCAATTGCAAGGATAGGTCAGTCGGGTGGATCTTCTAGTCTGCTCCCCAGATTTTGACAGAGATGAAGGCCAGCTGCTTTGGAGCAAGGTGGAGGAACTCTGTAGTGGGCAGCCATGGAGCGGTCTCCCCTCAGATGGCTTGTGAAGGGGAAGCAGGACTCTGCTCCCAGGCAGGGATGAGTGAGGGTTGGCTCATTTGCTGTTTAGACTTGGGAATATCCACCATTCTCATCACCTCTCTTCCAGGAACACAAACAGCGAGAGGAACAAGGGCACAGCCAGACTACAGGAACAACCTCCTGACTGAAAAGCCCATCTGAGGGGACCTGGGCATATTTAGAGGAGTGAGAAGAGGGCTGAGGAGTGCATCCCTGCTCTCTAAATGCACAAGCAGATCAGCACCAAGGAAGAAGGAAAATGGCCTCAGACAACAGACAGTGCTGGCACAAAACCGGAGAGGTATGAATTGGCACAAATACATTTTGGCTGGAAACCAGATGGTTTCTAACTGTGGAGAAATGTTGTTCTGGAACAGATTCCTGAGAGGAGTATTGGGGGCAAGGCACGCAATTAGTTTTAAGATTGAGTTTGAAATGGACTTTATAACATAGTCGCCAGCAGTTGCAGGGAAATGGGATTTGATGGCCCAAGCTGTCTCTTCCAGTTCTACGCTCCTGTTGTGATTCACAAGCACCAGTCTGAGAAGAAGATCCCTGACAGGAAAGGGGTCATTAATCTCTCAAAGGCTTAACAAGACCCATTGATGGGAAACTGGAATTAGACACATTTGAGTAAAATGAAAAGTGTGTATTTCAACAGAGAAAGTAATTTCCTTCTGTACTAATTTGTAACTTTATGCTGAGGCTGGAAGTTTTTTGAAAGAAAGGGTCCCACCGGACCAAGCTGTAAGCTGGGTGTGCAGTCCCCGCAGGAAAGTCTTTGGCCTGTGTATCTTTACATGCCACTATCCCAATTAGTGCTTCTACTAAGAAGTTAGCTTCCAGAGATTGTCATCTTTATTTCCTGACTTTTACAAACACTAGAAACACATTTTTCAGAAAACTTCAGAGGTTAACCTCCCATAATTCCTCCTCATTGTTTACTTGACATCAGAAGCGCTGAAGCACCTTGAAAAGAGATAGATTAATCGACACAGTGCTCTACCCCCCTCAGGGAATGAATGAAGTTTGTAAATATGGACTGAATAGAAAACAAACAGTAAAAATACAATGACATTTAAACTCTAGTCCAGGAAGGCACTCAGGATGTTTTGCAGCGGCATTGCATACTGTCAAAGCATTTTCCCCTTCACGCAAAGAGCTTCAGGTTTAGAATAAGTGTTTGTTCTGATGGCTTTTAGTAGTGGCTCCTGTGATCTAAACTATACATCCTAGGAACCTATGTCCATCTTCTTTGCCTAAAATTAACAAAAGGTGGAAGAAGAGCATCTCTAGACATGTTGCTCAGAAACCAACTCTCCTGTTTCACTGATGCATTGTTCACAGTTGCTATAAAAAAAGGGAACAGCTCTTAGACTTTGAAAAGTGTAACATATTTGTGGCACATGATTTATACAGTGAATATTCCTGAAAACCTAGCCAGAGGAAAAGCCATCCAGTCTGAGAGGTGCATACAGGCAGAGGAAATAGAAGAGGTTAGATGAAGGGCAGTCTGCCATGGTTTCACCCCAGCTGGCAACTAAGTGCTCCACAGCTGGTCGCTCACCACCTCCCTTCCCAGTGGGATGGGGAGAAGAATGGAAAAAAAGTAAAATTTGTGAGGTGTGATAAAGACAGTTTAACGGGACAGAAGACTAAGAGATAATAATAATAACAACAATAATAATAGAATATTTAAAAAACAATTGCTCAGCACCCGCTGACCGATGCCCAGCCTGTCCCCGAGCAGCAAACACCCCCAACCCTGACCCCAGGGCAACTGCCCAATTTATATACTGAGCACGATGTCATATGGTATGGAATAGGCCTTTGGGCAGTTTGAGTCAGGTCTCCTGGCTGTGTCCCCTCCCAGCTTCTTGAGCACCTCCTTGCTGGCAGAGCATGGGAAGCTGAAAAGTTCTTGACTTAGTACGAGCGCTACTTAGCAATAACTAAAACATCAGTGTGCCCAACATTATTCCCATACTAGATCCAAAACACAGCATATCAGTGACTAGGAAGAAAATTAACTCCATCCCAGCTGAAACCAGGACACAGTCACAGGTGATACAGGCATAGGAATGAACTAGATGGTCCCTCAAGGTTCCACCAGCCCCTAAAGCCTGTTTCTGTACACTCTGCATGGCCCCCTGGCTTCAACCATATGAGCAATGGGAAAGTTTGTGGCAAATGCTGGGGGAAGCAAGAGCTGCTGGGCTCTAATATTTCTGCTGTGACTGTTTTGACAAGTCAGCCCTTAGGAAAGCTGTGAAAAGACAGAAGCTAAAAATTTTCCTTCCATTGCTGAACACCTGAATTACGTGTCTGCTCCCCCTAATCCTCCTGGTGCTTGCAGTACTGGGGCTCTCCCTCCTCCCCCTTACTTTTCCTACAAGCAGTGGCACCGTGGGGAGAGCCAGCCTTGCTTCTCCTTGGGGAGGAGCCTGCCCACAGGAAATATGGATGGAGAAACCTGAAGTCTGTAGCCACCATGTTTGTGGCCATCCCATCCTGGGGCTGCTGGCACTCCAAGAGACATGTAGATCCCAGAGGCTACACAGGGCTCAGCCTGATGAGAATCCCATTAAGGGGGTCTGCACATCAAGGTCATGCTCTGCCACGGCTGGAAGATCAAATCTGCGGCTCCTGAGCAAACTGCTCCCACTCTGCAAGCCCCAGTTATCACCCAGGACCGAAGCCTCCAGTTCCCCTTAGAGCTGCCCTTCATCTCATTTATGGGAGCAGGCTGTTCTCCCTGTAGGAAGGGTATTGCAGGACCTATCCCATCTGTCATGTACTTACTCAGTGTAAGTGGGTGAGTGGCTCTATCTGCACATTATCAAGGATAATCTCCTGTTCTAATCTCAGCTCTTGCAGAATGAGGACGGGGGTTTGCAAAGGAAGTCCTTTGCTGATCAGACGACCGGGTGACATGGTAAAGCCATGCTGAACACAGTGCCAGCCTGCTGTCTCCATCCTGTGCTAAAGTACTGATGGTAGGAAAGGGGAAGGCAGCAGTTGCAGAAAAAGCCATCTCCTATTTGCAATGTGCCTGAGTACTTTATTGCTTGGTTACAGGGGTGAAACAGAGGCAGAGAGAGGAAGAGATCCACCTGTGGTCACAGGGTGGCTTTGATCTCAATCCTGAAAAGTACATTGTCCACATCCCAGCCCCTGCGTGGTTGCAGCGTAGGACCAGAGGTTCACAGAGTCTGGCTGCTCATCACATAGAGACCTGGGCCCAGCTGACAAGACGGTGGCTCTGAGGACGGAGCTGTCTCCAGAGCAGCTGTGACCAGAGCACAGATATCTCCTAACGCTGATGTGGACTGCAACTCTGCTGGCTGCAGTGAGCTTGTTCTGAGCCATCATGACAACAAAAAGCCAGCCAGCCAAGGAGGAGAGATTAGCAGGACAGCCAGGACACCTTCTGGCCTTTCCACCTTGCCATCTGAACCCCTCCACTGATGCTGCTGGTGCCCTGCTCACTTCATACTCACTGGAAGAGTGTCTACAGCACTAGGACAAACCCTGAACTGGGAAGGAGTGGGACATACCTACCAAGCAGCGCAGAGCCCAGGGCCTTGGATAAGTCTCATCTACAGCACAGCCTGCTGCCAGCTTTGCCTCAGGAGGCCAGATTATAATCATTTTGACAGCATACACCGTGCTTTTTAAAACACCCTTCACCAGCTGCAATGGTCCACTCGAGAAGAACAGACTGGCTGGGCAGCTTGGTTGTCCAAGGACTGTGCCAGGCCACTGTGCTGCAGCCTTGCACAGTACCACCCACTTTGATGCAGGACGTCTCCTGTGCTTGTTCACAGGCCAGGGACGATGGTCTGTGGCAAGATGCCATTTAATAAGCATAGTCATGCCAGCCTCTGAGCTCTACCTTGGTCAGCTGGCTCATGCTGCACTCTGAGATACCTCGTGTGTTACCATAGCAATCAGATAGGATGCCTGGAGAGGCAATGGCCAGCCTACCCTCTGCAGCCATGTGTCCAAGGGGTGCAGCACCCCCTGAGCCCCAGCCCAGAGCCCTACCTGTCAAGATGCTCTGCTTTTCCCTCTCCATCACACACTGATGCTTGGGCCATGGAAAAAAGGCACTGTCACCTTACTTCATCCCTTCTCTGTGGAAGACTTTCTGGTAGCCAGCAATGCTCCCAGTTTAAACTGTTAAATTAAAGCTGACAAACCTGTACTTGGCATCAGAACCCGATTCTGCATCTTAACCCATGATTCCCCAGCATTGCCCCAAACACGGCTCAGTACCTGATGTTTTTGATATCACAGTGTGGGACAGCCACACACACCTCATGGTATGTGCAGCTCATTGCCACCAAACTCAGCTGTAGCTGGGTTCTCAGCTGGGAGGGCTTTCACCCTACTGTCTTGGTACACAGTTACTCCCCACAAATCAGCATCAGGTCTTACAGAGACCCAGCAATGAGACTTCCCAGGACCTGCCACGATCTGCTGGCAGGAGCATTGCCCAGTGTGAGTCTTTGTAAATCATCCCTGTTCTTACTCATCCTTTCCATTCCCCGCACAGTTCTTTCTTCCCCCCCTACTTGCCACTCAGCCAAGCCCTGCCAATTTCAGTAATTTAATCTCTGCTCATTAGATGGATCCTCCACCTCCCTCATCATTTCTGTAGCTCTTCTGTGAGCTGCCTAATTTATCACTCTCTGCCTGGTAACGAGGTACCCAGCATGTTCCCACTAAGATTTATTCTTCAGAAACACCCATGCCACCTACTCTGCGAGGCTCTGCTCTCTTGACTGCTTAAGGACGCTTTCTTTTATGATTTTGAATTATTTTACTTGGAATTTAAATAGGATTAATAAGTGATCATGACTATTCACTTACTAGATTTTGATACCACATCTACCACCTTTGGTTCTGGTACCTTCTACAGTCTAGAAAAAGAAACTTCTTCTGATGTATCCCTAATCGCTGTGACGCAAATAATACCTGAATTTCAAGTGGGGAAATGAACTGTGCTCCATGCCTTATATGACCAACTAGACAGCGGGCTCTGAGTGAGACAATAGTTAACGTACCCTGGGATGGCATTTAGTCTGAAGTCATCTGTTCTCTATCAGAATTGAGAAGTTCTTGTTCTCTCATGTTAGTAATATTGTGGCAATATTCAATTTTACAAACCTGTCTGTTGTTACATCATCCTCATCTGGCTACCAGCTACCTGCTGTCTTGGGACCAGAGCCAGCACCAGAGACACAGCCTGAGACCTCTCTGGAGCCCGCTGTGGTGCACTGACAATTCACACCCCATAGCTTCAACTGATGGAGCAATCCTGCTCTGGAGTACAGAACATCAAGGAATTAAGAAAAGGACCAGGAAAAAAAAAGAGGTGTATGCCACCCATTCACCAATTGGCATGCAACCTTCTCGTATAAATTTTGCAATCTGAGCTTGTCCTCTGCTGTGCTAGAATTGAGTAAATGTATTCAACCTGTAATTTAGTCCAGCTGTAGGTGCAATTTCTAGGTAGAAATTACTCATGTAAAACATTTGGTTTCATTTGAGAGCAGAAAACCCCTGCAGTGTGCCAAGTGAATGACTTCTGTGAGCTTGTGTCACAGGGCATTATCTGCCACTAAAGCACACAGTCCACAGGGAAAAAGCCCAAATCACCCATTCTTGAGGCTGTCAGGAACCACAGTAGAGCTGCACTTGCATCTCCGGGGTTGCTGCATTATGACCGTGCTCTTTGTACCTTCTTCTCCCTTGGTATCCACTAGCTTGGAACACCAAGGTTTGGTCTTACTGGGACCTGGTGATCCCTGGATACCCCAGGAGCACAGCAGCAGGAGCAGGCTGGCAGCACATGCCTCTAGCAGCTCTTGTCACCCACCCATGCCTCTGGCCTCTCCCTCCAACAACTGCTAGGGAGATGGTCAGCACGGTCCAGTGCTGTCCCTGCTGTGGCACTAGGCCAAATCCAAGGACCTCTTAAATCTACCAGATGGATTTAGGGTGCTCCTGGGCTGGCTCCAGATTGAGGCAGGGACTGAGAAGGTAAGGTTGCTGCCTCCCACCAGGGACACAGCAGGGAAAGGGTGGAGGCTGGAGCTGGAAATGCCTACACAGGGATCATTGGGCCATTCTGCTACAAAGATTCCCCACTCCTCCCTCTTCATCCCCACCCAGTGCATACAGGAGTTGTGCTGGTGACTGGCACTTGCCTTGCATGCCCTGCCTTGTTGCCCATTTCCATCTTTCCAGCTGCGCAGCTTTCTCTCACAGCCAAGCAACGTGACAGGTCCTTGCTGGGTTCAGTTTTTCTTCCATCATGTGAGAAGCGACAGCTCATAAACTTGAAAGAGTATCTGAAACGTTTGAGGAAAGGAAAAGCAAAGAAACCCCACACTGCCAGTGCAAGGGGACTGGGTTTGGATATCTGGCATTTTGTGACTCAGAAATCCACTGTGCAGAAAATAAAGTGGCTGCCTAACTAGCTGCTTAAACTTCAGATTCATCTGAGCAGAGTTTCTAAAGACTCGGGTATAAAGGTCAAACAGTCCTTGCCAGCCCATGAACCTCTTTTACAGAGAAGAATCAACTACGGCCCTCGTTATGGAAAACAGTCAAAATAATACAGTGATGCTACCTCCAAGAGAAAATAGATAGTGCAAGTTATTCCATCTTCCCTTTCAGCGATATCAGTTTAGAAAAAAGCTAGGCTATTTACAGAGAGCATTTTGCTTCCAGTACTTTTGAAGTAAGTGAATTTTGAATTAGTTTAAGTGCAGGATAAATCAGTGAAATAGGAAGATCTTTACACTCCAATAAGATGCTATTACTCATAAGCATATTGCACTCTGGCTTGTGAACTGAAACTATCAGTGCATGACAGGACACCAAGGGCATGAAACACAGGGGATCCATGAAAATTAGCAAAGCACCTTCGGTATGAAGAAGTAATTTGAGATATTGATTGGGGATGATGGCAGTCCAACGCTGAGATAATCTGGCCAGATTCTGTGATCCTGGGTGCTCCAAATGGCTGTGAAAACTCTGAAACCTCTCCCAAGAGCAATCTATATTTCTTCAGCTTTTACACCAGAGGCTGAAATGGGAACACAGAATTAAATGTTGTGCTGTTGTTAAGGACGCTGTGTCCACTGTTACTCTGGTTTATCACATCCATCACACTGGCATGGAAGAACCACAGGCAGGAGTGTGGCCGCTACTGAGCTCACCGAAATCCGGTGGCGGGGTCACTTTAATGGGCTTTTAGCCTGGGTTAGAGCAGGGTGCACAGGATGGCAAATGCACAGAGATGGAGAGGAAGGGTGGAGCAGAGAAAGACAAGGCATCACCATAGGATGTTTGAGGAAATTATAATTATTTTTTTACTTCTATGACTTCATTGCATGTGTGGACCTGCAGCTGGGCCAAGAAAACTTGGCAAACAGAGCCCCATGCCCTTCTTTCCACTACACAGCTTGCTATGACCATGGAACCACACTGGGGCATGACCCACTCCTGGCAGCACAGAATGGAGCTCTTTGTGTCTTCAGTGTCAGTTTGCATGATAAACAGTCAGAAAGGTAAACATGAGGGGCTCCAGGGACAGTTAGACACGATGTATTGTGCTACATACACACTGTCAGTCCCTGAGCAAGAGGGCATGCAGCAGAGGAAGTAATTTCTGGCCCTTACCTTCGCACACCCCTCCAGGGAAAGAGGCTCCTTGGGCTGCAAATTCAGACAAAAGCTGGTCAGAGAGGAATGATGCAAAGTCTTCATCATCCACAGTCACAGTTGCTTTTGTGCATGAAAATAAAAGGGTGAAGAGCAGAAATGGCTTTGCAATTTCTACCATTTCTTTCCCCCTTCTCGTTACATGGGAGGAGTATCTGAGATGAAGGCATTTCCATGCCACAGGACAGTGCTTCCTACTTGTGACCCAGCCATGCCGTAACAAAGCAGCAAGCATTTTGAGCTGAGATACCAGTTGGGTTCCTGACTGCTTTCCAAAAACCAGCCAGGTCACCTTCTTGTGGGCTTGTGTCTGACACTTGTGTTTACAGCAGAGGTGGTGGAGACCTTTCTGGGAAATGAAACCCAGCCACACACTGGATGCAGAGAGGCACAGAGTATCTCTCCCTGCTCCCTTGACATCTTTCACCCTATTCCTCACAAGCTGCTTGGATTTTGTGTCAAAAGGGTGATTCTGCAAATTAAATCAGTTCTTGTCTCTTCTTCGTTGGCATAGCAACCCGGGAGGATAAATGGCACAGCCTTGCTACAGCTCTCTAGCTTGGCTGGAGACACATCCCGGCTCCTTCGTGCCGGTGCTCCTGCTGATCTAAGCAGATGGTGCAAAAATCCCAAATAGAGCAGTTCTATGAGCAATGCTGTGCCCAGCTCCGGGGACGGCTGCCCAGCTCCTGGGCCTGGATTCCTTCTGGTAGAAGGGCTGAGCTCAGCCCAGGTGAGGCAGGAGCAAACCCTGGTGCAGGAACATCACGCCCAGGCCAGCAGAGGCTCTGGAGCCTCCAGAAACAACCACAGCAAAAGCTGCACATCAGCATGGTTGTCTCCCACCTCTCAGACCTCCCAGTCCTTGGCAGGGATCCGCTTTTCTCTGCTGTCTCTATAAATGAATTTAAACATTTTCCAGCTCAGCAACTAGAGCCTTTGCTAGTCTTGCATTTGTGTTTGATTAATGAGATAGCCAGTAATTTAAACATCTCTTGAGGTCTCTGTCTTTCCTGAGTAATTCTGAAGTTATTGCTGTTTACATAGAAGAAAATCATATTGCCTCACAGAGAGTATTACTGTGGTGATAAGAGTGGAAATTGATCCTCAAGGAGCAGAGGCAATGGCACTTCCACAGATTTTCAGTGAATGCTCACTGTTTCCTGGAAGAGAAAAACACCTTCTGCAGGCTGAGAGTTGCCCACCCAATACCTGAGAGAGTATGGGACCATTCCTGCCCCAAGGATCCAAAGTGTCTCAGACAAGCCATGGGGGCCAGGACTCACCATCATGAAAGCTCCCATATTGTGGATTCCTCCAGGCTGGGGTTGGGAGGATTAATTTCCATGAGCAGACTGGTTGTCAGACCCATTTGAGATAAATCTGTTTGCAAAATTATCATGTTAAAAGGTTTTAATTATTAGGGACATGTTAGGAAGACAGCTGGGATTTGCCTTCTGTTCCCACCAGGCCTGATCAGTCCTGTTGTTTTTTTCTCACATCCGAGCATAAATCTGGAATAATCCTCCAGGTCAGAGGAATCAGGCTGCTGTCAAGGCAAAACCTGGTCTGGGAAGAGAGTGAAGACAGCAATGATTTGGGGGGTACTTTTACAAAACCAGGACTTGCTCCCAAGGAGCAGAAGTGAGATCAGCACTGACGCTAAACCACGCAGATTTCTGCACGCGTAACCTTGAAGCTGCTTTGCCTTTGAGGAGAGAGTACTGCAGCCAAGCATCACACACAGCACCCCGGTCTGGATGGATTTCCACAAGGAACTTGGAGTCAGTTCAGATCCTCAGGTCTGGTGGGGAAGATCTGTCATCCTGCCACGGCTTCCATCAGTCATGGTCCTTTCCTGGGGCTGCAGGACTGCTCTGGGCAAGTCCTGCAGCTTCTTCTGATCCTTTGCAGCAAGACCCACCACCCTTGGGGGTAAGGAGCACCCCAGACTGTGGAGCTGGCTCCCTTGTGAGACTGGGTGGAGCAACAGCCCTATGGACCTGTGGTGGTGGAGTCAGGGGACAGAGCGGGGTCACCAAGCCTGGCAGTCCTCCTGCCTGCTCTCACTCAGGCGTGGGGAGATTCAGCATTTTCCTGCTGCTCCTTTTCTTTAGCTACCTCAGACAAAAGCTACAGAAATGGATAAATCCAGCTGAGGTNGAAGGCCCATACACTATTACTGTGTTCTCTACATTTTTGACTCATCCTGTCACATCTGGCTGTTACCAGAAGGTCACCCTCCCTCTCATGCATACCAGTCAGCCCAGCAAGCCCAAATGCTTTACAAACACGGGCAACTGGGAGCTGTGTTGCCTGAGGGCAGCAAAGCTTGGCTTTGCCTAGGAAGCTCTTTTTACTGCTGAAACACAGAGGAGGCAGCGCCAGGCTGAGCCTGCCAGCACAGGGTCTGGCAACACAGCGATGCCTGTGAGAAGCCGTGGGCAGGAGGTGCCCCCCCTGGTTATTTATCACAAGGCTCCCCCAGAGCACCCCGCTCCAACGCTGCTGATCTTCCCACCAGCAGCCCCACTCAGGACAGTGGGCTGAACAAGGGCCAGGGAGCCGACCTCCCACTCATGACTCCTGCTCAGGTGAACTTGAGGCCAAACTTTACCAGAAATGCAGGGTTTGCTACCTCCCTGTTCTCCAACAGAGCTTTTCACACACATTCTCTCATGGCCCCATATGAAATAATTTCAATTTAATGAGCTCAGTTAGCTGCAGATTAATCGAAAACAATTTCGCACAGGTTCCTTCTTCATTATGAGAAAATTCTGATCTATCTTCTCATTTCTCAAACTGTCTCTCTGTGGTCTTTTTCCTTCTCTCCTCTCATACTGCTGATACAAATTACCCTTCCCTACTCTGGCTGGCCAGGAGAGCCAAAGCCTCAGAAACTCCTTCACTCCATCTTCCCATGGGAGAGGTACAAGGACCTCATCGCTGTGCTTATGGAGTGTCCTCAGGAGAGACACTTAAAACTCCTGCCATCGGAGAAGGCAGAGTTTGCTGCAAAGTAACATCTCTCCTGCATGCCCAGGGTACCTGCAGTAGGGCCAGAGCTGGCAGCAGCTGGGAGAACCCTGAGCTGGGCTCACACAGAGAGGGCAGAGCATCCCCAACCAGGATGGGTGAGAGAGATCCCAGCTTTCTGGCCCCACTGGCTGGCCTCTCCCAGCACTGCTTCCTCCCATTGGCTTCTCACATGCCTGACCCCTGGGCAAGCAAGGTGTCCACAGACCCATTTGAGTCTGTTCTCATATACCCAGGAGGCCCTGAACTTTCTCTTTTTTTCCCACAGCATTCACAGTGTGGGGTTTCTGCCCTCCAAACGTCCAGCTGCAGAGCTTTGAAGTCTCATGATGCTTTTGATGTCCTTAGAGGAAGGAGAGCATCTGTGCAATCCCACCTCAATGCTCTGGCCAGCCCGCACTCACCAGCTTTCATCCAGGCTGAAACTGCAGTTTCTTTCCACTGCCAATCACACTGGTGGTCCCAAGGGAGCTGCCACACACTCCAGCCTGACAAAGTTTCTAGCACCAGCATCACTGAGTCCATAGCACACACTGTGACCAGCTTTTATCCCCAAGCAATCCCCACCCCTCAGTCAAGCCCACCAGCTTCCCTCCTATGAGGCAGAACCAGCTCATCAAAGTGATTGCCTTTGGATTTGGGTGTGATTTTCAGCTGCTGCAGGGAACGGGAGGGGCAATGCTCTGCCAAGCCCCTGCTCCCTTCAGGTGTTGGCTGTCACCCCCTGGAGAAAATTCCCTGGACTTTCCCTTGCCGCTTTGCAGGAATCCCCGTGACAGCATAGTTATAGCTCAGGCATAAAGAAAATATTAATCACCTTCATTATCTCCTAAGCAAATGAATCAGTGCATAACATAAACAACCTTGAGCCCCCCAGCTCCAGGCAGGGTGTCAAGATGTGCCAGCAGGGCTGGATCTCTGCTCCCCCCTGCACTGCAGGGCAGGAGGAGCTGCTCCCTGCCAGTCAATCCAACAGGGATTTGGCTGTGTCCCTGAGCACCACCATGTCCCACGCCTGGCACTGGCAGAGACTGAGTGCCCGTTGCACTGCTGTCACAGGCTCCTCACCCGCTGGGAGCCGCTGGTTGAGGTGAGTGACCGTCCCCTTCACCAGCTGGGCCCTGAGCCATCCTCCCGACCAGGCGAGCTCCATCCGAAAGGCAATCCATCTCACAGCCTTATCGCTGCGTGCTGCTTGAACCTGATTTACTGTTATTGGCAGTCAGCAACCTTTGCCATTTATATTCAATGCCAAGCTTCAATTTACAGTATACTTTCTGCTTCAGCTCACCCTGGCCTCTATCTCCACCTTCCACATTAATGCAGGGTATGCGTGGAATTCATCTTGGAATTTATTTTAAAAATGTCAGCTATGCTGGCTTTAATACTTTCCCTCATCAAAGCAGCACAAAGCTCAATTTAAATGAAAACTAGCAAATTGCGGACTGTTACCTGAGCCAGCACCCCCTTTAGTCCCATTGAACTGGCAGTGTCCCCAGTGGCACTGTGGGGTGCTCCATGCCGACAGCACCACCACCCAGGGTGGCTCCAGTCACTTTTGCTGGGAACCATGTGAAAGAAAGCAAGGGATGAGTTATAAACTGGCAGCCAAATGGAATTTGGTGGCAGAAGATGGTTAGCCACAACCCATGGTGTGTCCCTCCAGCATGTCCCTCAGGGAGCCCAGTGTCCCCCCATCCCAGCCAACCCCAGAGCTACCTGTGGGGCTCTCACAGCCCTCCCATGAAGGGGGATCCCCACCTGTGGCTCTGCACATCTGCCCAGGAGTGGTGACCCTATCTCTGCCATGCCAACCCAAATACAGGAGTGGCACGTGATGGGCACTGTGGCAGCTGCATCTGTGCAGCCCCTGGGGGATAACAGGGTGGGTGGGCACAGGGAGTCAAGAGAAGGTGAGAAGGGTGAGATCCTCCCCAGGTCCCAGCTCGGGGGCCTGCAGGTTGCTGGATCTCCGCTCCACAAAGGGCTGAGAGGAACACACAAAGTATTTTTAATAGTTATAAAACATGAAATTGTGAGGCAGCTTTCCCTCCTGGGGGAAGAGCTGTCCCCAGATTAGGCCACACTGTTACAGGGACAGAGACTCTGTTCCCCAGCAGAGACTGGGAGAGGGGCTGTGCCGTGATCTTTCTTGGAGCATCTTGTATCGTTTGAATTACTGGTTTGCTGACTTGTACTCCAGCTGTTTGGAGTGTATGGGGATGTTCTGGATTTGGGGAGCGTATGGGGATGTCTAGTGATACAACAGATTCTGCCTTTTGTGGTTCTGACTAACTCCAGGCATAGACTTGCCCTTGTGGTGGTTTCAGCCTTAATAGAAGGCTCAGTCAAGCCTGCACTAAACGTTTTGATGTGAACAGCAACATTTTTGAGAAAGAGAGAAGCTGTAACAGGAGCCCCTGTTAGGGAGTTTTATCAGGGCTGAAGGAAGAGTCTCCACCTTCAGAATCAGCAAAGCACCAGGGGCACACAGCACCTTCTCTGGCTCTGGCCGTGGGGAGGAAGCTGTCCTGCCTTCAGCCTGAACCTGCCAGCAGCAATCTGTGGTCGCTGCTGTGTTCCTTAAAAGAGAGTGGAAAATGGGTTTATAGCTAAAAGAGAAATTAAAATACTGAAGCAATAGCCTGGTGGTGAGTAGCACGTAATCCCCCTGCAGAATAAGCAGAGCTAAAAAAGTTGAAAGCAAAAATGAGTGTAAACAGAAAATCAGTGCTGGCCAGCCAGGGATGGTGTGATGGGCAGCAGAGCAGGCCCTTGCCCTGGATTACATGAACACATTCATTTCACTGCAATTAAATAAAGGGCTTGATGGGTTTATGGTGTGCTCTGTGCTAGGCTGTGGGAGCCTGGGCAAAGCTGCAGGGTGCTTTGACTCATTGGCACCAGCTGCTCTGCCTGGCCCTGGACACGGGAGACATGAGAGACAGATTGGGGTGGGTTCAGGGCTCCAGAGCTGGAGGGAAACTCAGCGAGGGTCTTTGGATAGAAACGAAATGTGTCCAGGGGTTGCAAATGTTCCTGAAAGGAGCTCCAGCTGCTCCCCAGTGTCTGGGAAAGGGATGGGGATGTGTGTGCTTGCTTCTGCAGGGAGAGGTTTCTCTGCAGAAAGTCAGGAGCAAACAACAAATATCATTGCAGAAAAATGCTGTTTCCCGCATTTTGCACCAATTAATATTCTTTTGGAGAGCTAACCATTGCTCCTTTGAGAAAGGGACAAAAGAAATATCATTGACAATTTTTTCAGCCTCATTACAATATTCTGTACATCAAATGTGCCCAGTGTACCAGAAAATACAGATGTTGCAGCTGTCATTTGGGATAACCTGATTATCCTTTTATTTCTAGCTTTGTTCAAAATAAATTAGCTGTGGTAGTCTGTTCAGAGAGATAATTAGAGTCAGGCTAAACACCAGAATGTAAGAAGCCTTCTTTAGGTCAGGACGAAGCCAGGCTGAACACCCGGGGCAGGGGGCTGACAGGGCTGCACAGACCCAACGCCTTTGCAGGATGCTCCCTGCCCAGCCCCATGTCACCAGAGAGTTTCAGGAGGCAGAGGAGGTCTCTGGAGGAAGATTTTCCTGCATTAGGACTGGCTTGGGAGAGAGCTGTGGGATGCTGTGGCTGCCTGTGATCTGGATCTGGCCACAGCTCCCTGTTGGTCTCCGACCAGTCCCCCAGCTCTGACTGAATATTCAGGTTGAGAACTGCATTGGTTCTAAGGCCTGATTTGCAGTTTAATTAACAAATAGACTCAGTACATTCCGTGAGCTAATTACATACTTCCATTCCAGTTATTAACTCTACTCAGTTTTTAACAATAAAAGAAGTGAGGACATTTTCTTTTTAAGACTGATGTGATTTTGGCAGCTGTTGAAAATGTCAGTCTTAGCAGAAGCTAATTCTTCTGAATTAGGCTGTAGTCAAATATCTCTTTTCTAACTCTAGATATTTAAAGCTTGAATGATTAGATAATCCAGAATACAAATGAATAAAGCCTGAGGAAAAGGGAAAACAAGCCCATCCCGTATGTTCTGACAAAAATAATGCAAATAAATGCAGATGTAGATGCATGGCAGAAGCACCAGTGGCACTCGGTTCAAATTGTTGGTTTGTCTGTGCTCGGTGCGTTGCTTTTTGGAGTCCTCCTGTCCCCCTGTTCTAAGGGGGATCCCTTTCAGTGGTGCCAACTCCGGGCTGATTCCAGTATGAGCTGCGAAGTGGCGAATTGAGCATCGTTGCACGGATCCGGCTGTCGGTAATTAGCCTCTCCCCTCCGGTGGGAGCCCCCGCTGCACGTTATTAACACAGCCGATGGCTGCCAGTGCTCCCTGTTCACGGCTCCCTGCCTGGCTGACGGGGATCAATCCTGGCTACCCCGCACCCTGCAGCGAGGTCACGGGGAGCCACGACCGATTCCTGTTTAATGAAATTACAGTTCATAAAAATTTGCTGTCTTACAAATCAATAGTAAATGCACGCTGAGCCTTCCCAAGGAGCGTGGCTAATGTACTTGCTGGGGCTGGGGGAGCGGAGCAGAGAGGGCTCTCTGCCGCAGGAACAGATGAAGTGAACTGGGTTCAGACTTGCAGCAACTGGGGATGCTTTTCAGGGAGGATTCCAGCCCAGGAAAGGTGAAACCGTTTCTCTGAACCAGCATGTGTGAGGAGCCTGGCTCTCTCAGGGGTTTATTTGCACCATGGGGAATTAGAGAGGGGTGAGAGCAGTATGCAAGCTGCCAGCCCAGCACGCTGTCTGCATCCCGAGTCCTGTGCAGTGGCTGCATCCACGTATAGAGAAGACCCTCCAGTGGTCCAGGAGAGGCTGGACATCCCTGCCTGCAAGGGGGCACAAGGACTGCACGGGCCTTGCAGTCATCTCCCACAGACTGGAGTTTTCTCTTTGCCACGGGCAGATGCGTCTCAGCCCCCCACTCCGCACTGCTGTGCATCTCTCAGGTCCTGGGTGCCTGCCCCAGCCCTGCGTGGAGCTGGCAGGATGAGCACTGGTGGGCTTCCCGCATGGCAGAGCTGAGCAGCCCTAAGAGCAGGAGCTGAGTGTCTCATGAAACAGCAAGAACATTCTGGGTTTGACCAGGTAACAGCATTTCTGGGAATGCTAACCCGTGCTCCGGGTGGGCAGCAGGGAGCCATCAAGGCTCAGCAAGCTTCCCCAGAATGGTGGGAATGGGAGGGCTGGCGAGGGAAGGACCGAGAGCACCCAGCCTCTCAGCCAAGTTTCACCAAAGCCATTGTCCTCCTGCCAGAGCCCACAGCGTTGTGCTGGGCACTCACCAGGCCCTGGCTGTCACTGCCTGTCCCCCTGAGTGTTGGCACAGGTTAGGTCTGGCACTGCATTGGTTGAGGAGCCTGGTATCCCCCAGCTCAACTTGCTTTCCTGCACCTGGCCAGGGAAAGACCCCGTGCTGTGGGGAAGCTGTGCAATTTTGAGATGAATCCCCTGGGATAAGATCAGGAACTGTCAGCCTCCTGCCTGGCAGCGAGTACAGGAGAAGGCTTCTGCCAGGCTTCACATGGCTGCTTGTGCTGGCGTGTGAATGTCCTGTGCATGGAGGCAGGGTAGGGTGGGGGGCAAGGTTTATGCCTCAGAGAAGCTCCAGTTTGGCTGTGCCAGCCCCGTGTGCTGCAACCAACAGGATGCACTGTGGATTCGTGAGGAGGCTTTCTGTTGCCTGCTTAAAACCACCTTGCTTTAGAAAAGTTCAGAAGGAAAACTGCCTGACGAGAGGCTCAGAAGAGACGGTGCACGTACCAGGGAGTGGAGTTGGACACCCTACGGGCAGCCCCGGGGCAGCAGAGCGGGTGCCAGGCGATGCCAGGGCTGGGGCACTCATTACTGGAGCAGAGCTGGCAGCCTGCACATTCATAAATATTCTCAGTGCAGGCAAGACTGGCTGGGTTTTGATCGCGGTTTTGCTGGAGAGCTTTCGCAAGGATCTTTATCATTCAGTGTCTGTGTAAAACACTTTCCAGAGTCTAAATTCTGCTATAGAAAAACTATTTATCAACTGCCCCCCCCCTTCTGCTGATACACTGGACAGGAGTTGCCAGCACGCTCTGACAGCAGGCTGCAGACAATATGATAGATATGTGGCTAATAATCAATCAATACTTTTGTTTAGGCCTCTGTCTATCAGTCTGGCATTGTGTGAACTAATTAGATGATAAAATGTGATGAATGTGTATTAAAGTCAGCTTCCTCCTGTTAGCACTCCAGGGACCCTTTCCATTTTCTAGCTGACCTTTTAGATCTCAGCTTTATTGTACGTGAATGCAATTAAATCAATTTGTCAGATATTTGCATTGCTCCTGCTAGTTCAGAATTCAATTAGTCAGTGTCACTTTACCGTCCCTGTCAGCCTCTGCACCAGCTTGGGTAAAAAAAAAAGAAAAGGAAAAAAATCCTGTTAAACCCAAGCCAAATCCTGCCAAGACTCAGCTCCTCTCTCTCTGTGGCTCATTCCTTCGTGGCTCATGCTGTTTACTCCTCCAGGGCCATGCACAGGAGGCTGCAGCCCTGCTGGCACGTGTGGCCATGACACCTGGGGTCCCCCCCTGCGTGTGGGCTGGAGGGGACAACACACCCATCTGGAGCAGGCAAATCCCTTGGGTCTGATGGGGCAATTAGCGGACGCCCCTCGTTACCTCTGCTCTGGTGGCTGTGCCAAGTTGAAATCTTGTCTAGCAAAATTACTCACACAAGAAGAATGAAACTTCATCAGCCATCTCCAAGCTACAAGGGGTTTAAACAATATTCAAATGAGAGCCAACCTTGGCAATTATTTTTGTTCCTGCTGTTCTAAAGTGATGGCTCCTTTATCCATATTTTATCAGCCAGTGAGGAGCTCTGATAGTTAAGATTCCATTGCTTGCTTAGATCCACAAGAGCACATCCTGAAAGTCTGTTTGAAATTAGCATACAGGAATGCGTCTGGCGAGCCAGGACTTGGGACTCAAGCCCTCCGTGCTTGAATTTGGAGTTACTTCTTAATGGCGAGGCAGCTGCTTTGTGTCTCCAACACAGTGTGCTGTCCCTCTGCCTCTGGGGGCTTTCTCAGGGGCTGTAATTAGGCAGAGGCAGTGGTGGGTGGAAAGTGTTTGCAAAAATGTCTGCAGAGGGTAAGTGAACAGGACAGCAGTGGGACAGGAGGGGAGAGTGAGCAGCAGGATCAGGTGTCCCCCTCCAAGGCTGGTTGGGGACAGTGTTGGGTGCTTGGTCAAGGAAGGTGGAAGAGGGGACTAGGCTGGGGTGTTTTGGGCAGGTGGCAGCAGAACTGGCATGGGCAGGAACCGGACCTGATGCATCCCGTCTGGATGCATTCCTCATGCTCTGCTCCTGCACCCTCTGCGTTATCCCTATCTCCTTACCTAGTGCTCTGCTCTGTCTTCCCCCTTACCCATGGCAGGTGCCTGCTGAGATGGGCACATTCCTTCTTTATCTCCTTAGAGGTAAAAATTCAAACATGGTGGGGTACAAGCACCAAGACCACTGCCAAAGTGCTGTGTTAAAGTCTCTCCTCAGTCTATGTTGGGCTCAGTCTCATTAGTCACCACGTCCCAAACCAAGGTCTCTCCTGAACCTCCCAGAGCTGGACTTTTGCTCTGACCCTTGTCCTGGCCAGGGTCTGCCCAAACCCAGCCTCAAAGGGTTTTGAGGGAAGCTGTGTCTTGGAAACCATTTTCCAAGGTGCAGCTGCATGTGTTCCCAGCGGGCAGCTATTGCTGGGGACTTCCCAAATGGGTGAAATGCCAGCAGAAGGGCACTGGGGAGAGACCCCTGCAAGGGGGCTGGAGCAGGGGGGTAGGAGGTGGAGCTGCTGTGCTCTTGTACCCTGCAGGCATGTGGTACCTTCAAGCAGCAGCCAAGAGGGAGGAACCAGAAGCTCGCTAGATCTAACGTTTGGATGACAAGAGTTTTGCTTGCACAAGCTCACCTTCCTCTTTCGAGTTCTGGCTGGGATATGAAAATCTAAACCATGGCAGGTATAATTAACAGATGGAACTAGCTAATTACGTCCTTTGCATGTGAGCAGAAGACGCAACTGTTAATTGCTATTTGCACATTTATTATTCCAAGCACTGGGACTGCTGGCATTTACTGTGACATGTGCCCTGTTTAAAAACAAACAAACCTCACTCCTGTCTGTGCTGTGGTACAATTTAGGGCCTAATTAATATAAGCTGCTATGTCACCCTGTTGCTTTGAGAGGGAGTGTGGAGCGAGTGTGCTGGTGTCAGTGGTGGCCCCCAGGCCCCGCAGACGGCTGTGTTGGAACCTGGCAGCCCATCTGCTCGACGGGGACAGCACTGCAAGCCGTGCAGGGGAAACATTCAGGGCTGCTTGTAGGGATCCAGCCACTGCCCCACTGCCAGCGTTGCAGGGCTACGTGCGATCCCAATGAGCCATTCTGACCTCCAAAAGCGCCTCTTCACATGGTCATTCCGGAGACTATTCAGGAGCCAAGCCCTGGACATAAGCCCTAGACTCAGATTTGCCATTCTGCATCTGCCAGCTTGGAGATCTGAGACAAAACTGCAGTTGCAGCATCACAGAATCACAAAACGATTTGGGGTTGGAAGGGACCTCTGAAGATCATCTAGTCCAACTCCTCTGCCAAAGCATATTCACCTACAGCATGTTGCACACGAATGTGTCCAGGTGGGTTTTGAATGTCTCCAGAGATGGAGACTCCACCACCTCTCTAGGCATCCTGTTCCAGGGCTCTGCCACTCTCAAAGTGCTGAAGTTCCTCCTCATGTTTAGATGGAACTTCTATGTTCAAATTTGTGCCTATTTCCTCTTGTCCTGTCACTGAGCACCACTGAAAAAAGACTGTCCCCTCCCTCTTGACACCCATCCTTTAAATATTTATAGGTGTTGATCAGATTCCCCCTCAGTCTTCTCCAGACTAAAAAGACTCAAGTCCCTCAGCCTCTCTTCATAAAAGATGCTCCAGGCCTCTCATCATCTTTGTAGCCTCTGCTGTACCCTGTCCAGCAGTTCCCTGTCCTTCTTGAACTGGGGAGCCCAGAACAGGACACAGAACTCCAGATGGGGCCTCACTAGGGCAGAGTAGAGGGGGAGGATAACCTGCTGGTGACACTCTTCCTGAGGCACCCCAGGATGCCGTTGGCACATTGCTGGCTAATGGTCATCCTGTTGTTCACCAGGACTCCCAGGTCTTTTTCCTCAGAGATGCTCCCCAGCAGATCAGCCCCCAACCTGTCCTGGTGCATGGGGTTATTCCTCCCCAGGTGCAGCACTCTATACTTGCCCTTGTTGAATTTCATCAGGTTTCTCTCTGCCCAACACCCAGCCTGTCCAGGTCTCACTGGGTGGTGGCACAGCCTCCTGGTGTGTCAGCCACCCCTCCCAGTTTTGCATCATCAGCAAACTTGCTGAGGGTGCATTCCATCCCTTCATCCAGGTCATTGATGAATATATTAAAGTTCAGAAGTTTCTTCCAAAGATACTCTTTCCATCCTGAGTTTGAGCATCCTTCACAGTGAAGCCTTTCCAGTTTATAGCAGGTCCCAGCCCACACCTCATCCCTACCTCTGCTCCAAAATCAGAAACAAAGATTCCCAACGGGGGAAGTCTCCCTCAGAGCCTCTCCCAGGCTTGTCTAAGGACTGACCTGCATGGTGAGATGCGACTCCACATACTGGGGGCTGACCAAGGAGAAGTGTGTGAGTGAAGCCTCTCCTGCTCCTGTCGTGACACAGGACACAGCATAGGAGCATGCCAGCAGCAAACCCAAGGCTGGTCAGAAAAAGCCACTCTGCCAGTCTCTAAAATATAGTAAGAAAAATAACAACTATATTTTCAAAAGTAATGATTAAATCTCTAGTCTTGAATAAGTATTTGTTTGAGATCAGTGCTCAGAGTGCACCTTAGCTCTGTGGTTAGTTATATAAATATCGGAGATGAATAGCAGAGGAATTTCTACCTTTTCTATTAAAGAGTTGAGATGGATTTCAACGACCACACTTACATCAGGGGGTCTGAGCTAATATTCTCTAGGTGAAGGCTTTCTTTTGTGATTGGAGAAAGCAGCTTGTGAAATGCTGTTGTTCCCTAGTGAAGCAGGACATACTGCACCAACCTCTGCTCTGCTATTAGCACGAGGTGAGAGAGCATCCCCTCACCAGGGCTCTTGCCAGCACAAAAAAGGGTCCAAAACAACCATGGGAGAAATGATGGAGTCTGAACTCTCTGTCCTCGGCTCCATGAGGGGCCAAATGCCACCCCCAGGGACAGCAGGGATCCGTGTCTTGCCCCAGTTGGGAACAGAACCAACCTGGAGCCGCTGCCCCTCCAAGGGTCTCTGTGGGCAGGGGAGCACCCTGGACACACTAAGGGGCTCTTGCTTGGGCACATCCCCTTCTTTTTCCAAGGGGTTAGTCTTTTCTTGATGTTTCCAGCTGAATCATTCTTTGAGTCCCTTTCCCTTTAGCAAGGACTCTGCTGGCCCCAAGCCCTGCATGTGGCCTTTGTATTGCAGCTCAGAGGGAGACCTCTGAGTCTGGGTGCCTCTTTCCATCCCTGCCCACAGCCTGCAACCAGCTCCTGACATCACTCTGAGGTGATCCTGTGACTGCAGAGTGAGAGCACACAGCTCCATTGAAATGTGGTCTTGCAGAAAAGCATCCTGTCATATTGGGACCCTTCCTGGTGGCATTGGGGAAAGCCTTTTTTGCAAGAGAATGCATTTCTGGGCTCATTAACAGGAGAAATAAACTGGACTGAATATATGCCTCTAGATTATAGACTGTGAAGAAGCGCTCGGTGCTATTTGCCTCCTGGCAGAACTTTTCCCAGGGCTTGCTTGAGGCTGCTGGTCCCCAGGACCTCACGGGGACAAAGCACCAGATGAGTACACAGGGCAGGCCCCCAGGGAGCCCCAGCCTGTCAGCCCGAGGGTGGCCATGCAAGGGAGAGATTCCAGCGTGATTTCTGAGCCACCACATACGAATCCCACAGACTGTATTCCGAGCGCATCCAATATATTGGGTTAATGGAGGACTACAGGCACAGAGCAAGGTCCAAAGCCACAGGCAAGATGCTTCATGTGTGATGAATCCCAGGTGCTGTGGCTCAGCTCGGCACAGCCACGCTGTTGTGGCACTGTCCTGGCCCTGCCTGGTGCTGGGGTGGCACTTCCCTGGCTCTGCCTGGTGCTGGGAATGAGGAGGAGTGTTCCTCCGGAGCCTGCCTCCCTCTCCACAACAGCTTGTGGGATTCAGTGCTTCTGCACTGTGTGTGTTGCAGGCACCGTACTCCTGCGTGGGGCTGGGGAAAAATAATAGGTACAGTTTCAAAAAACCCACAGAATATTAACAATGAGTTAAGCAGCAGTGTTTAAGTGTTGCTCGTCAGCACACTGGCATTTGGAAACTCTCCGGGGTAACAGCAGCCTGGTTAGCAGAGCAAAGAGGAACAGAAGTGGGAATAAATGTATTTCTGCGGGTAGAGACAAGGGTTAGAGCGGGATAGCTGTGGGTACCTTGGAGCAAATTAGCAGCATGTAATGTGATGACCTGTTTGGTGCTAGAGGAAGATGTCTTCTTCCTGCCAGCACCCAGCACCCACAAAGAAAGCAGAGAGTTGGCAGCAAGCAGGGTTAATGCCGGTTTGCTTTGGGAAAAGGGGGTGAGGATGAAGGAGCAAGTGAAATATTTATAAGGATGTGAGAGATTCTCCCATTATAGACAAGCCAACAGGCCGCACAGCCCCCGAGCAGATCTCCTGAGCACGGCTCTTTGAAGTGAGCTCTGCAGAGCCGGCTGAGCTAACAGACCATGCGTGGCTCCTTGCAAATGCTGCCAGGCACTGCCCCTTGGTGCTCAGATACTTTCTGGGGTTATCTGGCTACCCAATCCCACCACCGGTCCCCAGTGCCACCATGGGCTGGCTGGTACACCAGCATGCCCTGTGGGGAAAGCTCTAAAGGTGGGGTGGCAGCTGGAGTGGTGGCACTGCCACGGAGCCTGGACCCTCCAAACCCCCATCACTGAGCCCCCAAAGATGGAGCATGCCCAGCACCTCCAGAGCAGCTCACCTGGCGATGGGGGAGTTGATGTGGTGAAAGAATGAAGTTACTGGGAGGCAAAGAACTAATGTCCCTGCTAAAAGGCCAGGGCAGGTTCCCCCCAGGCCCCAGGGGGGTCTCTCTCCTCCGTCCTGCCTGGCCTTCACTGGGAGCCAGGCAGCACCCTGGCTGCCCCTTGCTGTCATCAGGTTGCTGCTGTAAGTAAATACCATTGTTTATATTAAATGTTTTGTGTTTCCTAGAAAGGGCTTTGGCTTTTTCAAATGCAGCTAAGTTTTGTGTGTATCTGATTAATACATTCCATGCCAAACACAGTGAGTGCCGTTAAGCTGTTTGGGAGCACCGGGTGCTGATGTACCACGCGTTTTAGGAAATGTCTTAAAAGAACCTGTATGAAATACAGGGACCCCAGGTATCAAAAACAATCTCTTCAACCTTATCTCAACAGTGAAATTATGTACAGGAAATTTCAGAAAGCTAGGAAACGCAAAAGTTAAGCTTCTAATACTGATGTTAACTCAGACCCAATTGGATTTAACTTGTCTGTTTTGCATAATATGTCTTGATACGCACTTTGTCATCAGACTCCAAATAGGAAATATTTAATGCGTGCAAGATGATGAATTTTGTGCTCCTGTTACAAATACATATTTTACATGCCCCTGACTGATGACTTCCAGAGTACAGTTTAAGTGTTGCAATTCTATTTTGTATTTTCAGAGCACAAAAAGAGTTGCAGCATGGAAAAGAAGGAATAAAATCAAATTAATGACCTTGGCATTAAAACTGCCTTCAGAGTTCATACTTGATGTCCATTCAGGGCATGTTTCTTGCAGGCATAGGTTAGCAGCTCGGCACAGCACCTGGTCCGAGGCAGCAGTGCAGGGACCAGCCAGGGCTCATAAGACCATGGTGCAGTGATTTCAGGGGGACTTGAGGGAAATTCTAGGTTTGGAGCCACTCAGATCCAAAGGTGGGCTCCTGCAGAAAAGACAGCTTGTGGAGCTGACAATAAGGACCTCCAAGTGCTCAGGCCCTGAGCTGGGATGGTGTTCAGGTGTGAAATGTTTAAGCTCTTCTCAAGGAATTGCATTAAAACATCTCTTGTACCAAACAACTAGCAAATGATGTAACTGCTTCTTTAATTGTTTGAGGGTTTTTTATTTCTTTATTTAAAGACTCCAAAGTTGATCCTGGATACTTTTAAATTGATCAGGCATTGACCTGGTGATTTGCGCAAAATAACCATGGAGCAAAGTGGGAGCAGGAGGCTTCTGCTCTGGAGGAGGCCCTGGCAGGCACGGGGTCTGAGGAGCAAAGCTTTGCCTTGTGAAGCAGAGAGGGGTTTGGAGGTGCTGGAAAGTGGTTGCTGAAGGAGAAGGAGGTGATCCTCCCGGGGCAGTAGGGTCTGACCACCCTGGGGTCCTGTCAAAGAGGCTGGTGGGGCAGCTCCAGTTGGGGCAAGGCTCCTGGCAGGGACACCCTCTCAGCACCCTGTCACTGTCCTCCAGCCCTGGAAGTGGAAGGCAGCTGCCTGTGGGCTCCAGCAGCACCTCCCAGCACCGTGCAGGACTGTCCATGCGGTTTCATCTTCTGCCTGCCTTCAGACAGCTGCTCTTTATTCCAGCCAGTCCCAGTGTGATAAACAAATGTTTTCCAGAGGTCAGGTCTAAATGTCCCTTTGCAGAGCTTGCTCCTGTTTGTCCCTCCCTGCACGGCTGTGTGCAGCTCTTTACAGCGCTGTGAAGAATTACAATTCTGCACCACAAAAGCAGGAAACAGAGCTATTAATTTCCTTGTGAGTCTGCAGGGCACTTCCAGGACAGATGCTGCCTTAAGTAAATGTTACATGTTTCAGGAGAAAAGGGGAGATGCACTACACAGGGTCAGGTCCCCAGGGCCACCCTGCACCAGACCCATGAGAGACCTCATGAAGGGCCACACAAAGTGTACCTGGAAAGGAGAGGGGAGAGCTGAGCCCCTGGAGGAGACCCTCCTCCACCTGAGGGTCTGGAGCAGGGATGGGTTATGTGCCTTACTGCTTGGAATGCCAGGCACAGGAAAGGTGGAAGGCAGGGTGGGTAGAATTGTCTAAACATCCCCAATTCTTATAATTGAAGCAATTGTGAATCATTTGAAATGCCAAAATCTTGACAGGATAACGAGTTAAATCCAGGAGTGTGAATTCAATTATGTCTCGGGGTGCTGCTCAGTGGGAGCTGCTGCAGCACATGCCTGGAGCACTGACGGCACAGGGGGTATCCAACCTGCCACCCTGGGAGGCTTCCTGCTGCCCTCAGGGGGGCTGTCTCCCATCCTAGCAGGCTGGTACCCTGAATGCTGGCAGTGCTCCCCAGCTCCCTCACGCTGCAGCCAGGGCAATGTAGAGCCATAGCTCCCTGAGGCCCTGGGCAGCCAGAAATGGTGGGAAGGATCCTGCAAACCCACCCTGCCCCTTTTCCACGGGCAGCTCTTGCTGAGGTCAGGACCTGGTGATGGTCTGCTGGGGCCCAGCAGGAACTCGTACCCTGCAGCTATAAATACTGGGTGAGGAGGTATTTGCCTTGTTGTCTGCTCCCACCACAGCTGGGATGGCTGCTCTCCCAGCTCCTACCCTCTGGGCCCCATCACACCGCCCCGGTGCTGCCGGCAGTGACTGCAGCTTTGCATCTGTCTGGTTATTAGCTGTGCAGCAGGAGTTGGGGATGTGTAGGGCATTAGTCATTCAGTCAGCCCTGCTGGCAGAAAATATGTTCACAACTTTCCCTCTCCTCCAGCACTGCCCCTTCCACCCCGCACACCATCGGTGTCTCCATAATTGCCCTGGATGGATGGCTGGAATAGTCATTGGAACGGAGATGGATCAGCTGCTGGAGTTCATGTGAGGGACCCTGGGTGGACAGAGCTCACCAAAACTCTCCAGAGACACCCTGGCTGGAGACAGCCACAAGGGTGGCAGAAACTTTGGCTCAAATGTCTCCAAAATTGGGGAGCCATTTATGTGCCAGAGACAATGTGGGGGGAGAGAGGACAAGCCAGGGCAGCCCGAGGTAAGAGCCTGGGGGGCTATGGGGATGGGAGGGGTCTCTGTGGGTAGGTGACAGCGCTGGTCATCGGCACCTCCTGCCCCGGGCTGCACAGCTCTCTCCTGCAGTCACAATGAGTCCTGAGGTTGCCACCTGCAGTGGCGAGACCTGCCACCCCTTGTTGGCATTCTGGAAAAGGTCCTTGTGTCTGCTGCCAGCTTGAGGAGCCTCCCCCGCAAAACCCACGTGGGTCCTTTGCAGGCACACAGTCTGTATGCTTGGGAATGGGCAAAATCTGCCTCTTTTCTAAGGGTGCTTCAGCACTGATATTGCAGGAGCATATTTAAATCAAGTTATCCCGGAGGCCAGGCCTGGGCTGCCCAGTTGCTGCCACTCATTAGTTCCCAGCTGGTTGGATCTGCTTGGATTTTCCATCTTGAAAACCATCAGCCCTATTTCCTACCCTGTGCAGGATCCAGCGGGCTCTGGCTACTTGAAAACACTGCAAGCTTTAAAATAGAGGTGGCTTTGCAGGATGATGGATTTCAGTGTCTCTCTGCTCCAGCTTATTGAACAGGGTGAATTTTTATGGACATCTCTTTCCTCTCCTCATCTCTATTCATCCGAGTGTCTCCAGAGCACACGCGGCTGAAGGAGCACAAAACCAGGGGACATCAAACCAGGGCTGGCCCAAGGGAAGAAAAGTAGTTGCTCATTCTTTCTGTTGAGGTTAAGTGTTGGACACCACAGCTTGTGGCCCGAGCAGCCCCTCCACAGGGAGCGCTTTGCACCAGGAACAGCTCAAATAGAATTTGTCACCTCCTTAAGAACTGTTGGAGGACATCCTCCCTGCAGTCCAGGGCTTGGCTGGAAGAGGCATATGCGGCTGCCTTGGGGCTCAGTGAGCACCAGTGGCACCACATAGGTCCCATGTGGGGACCCGGCACCAAGTGTCGCGTGTCTGTGCTGCCATGACAGGACTTACCCATGGGATCAGCTGTGTGTGGGGAGAAGCACAAGAGGCCAGCTCCCTGGGGTGGGGTGTCCAGCATCACGAGTTCAAGCCCTTGTCCCCAGCAAGGGGGGGCCAGAGTGTCATAGGGGGCAGCTCCAGGCTGGGCTTTGCTGCTCCTTGGAGCCAGGATCCAAACGCCAGTTACAGGGACATGGTTCAGCTCATCACTATCGTGCACAGATGGCAGGTTCAGCACATCACCACCACCAAGCACTGGCATTTCCAGGAAGGGACAGTGGGGCTGGCTGTGGGGCAGTGGAAAACGCCCAGCAGTCCCTGTTCCCTGTCTCAAACCTTCCCTCCTGTACAACCTCGCGAGGCTGTCTGCCAAGCAACTCAATATGAATCAATCAATGTTTGTGCCCTCTCAATAACTCTATTACATCCTCAAGGACAGATCTAAACCACCCAAACGGGCCCGAAGCAGATGCTTTGCTGCCAGAAGAGCAGGCGCGCAGGAGATTGTAAATCATGCAACATTAATATTGTCACTGACAATGAAAATCTCTGTATCTCCGCATCTGCCTGTGAGTGGTGGCCTTCAGATGTGCTTAATAAGCACCCAAGCTCCTGTGCCTGCAATGGAGGGTGTGTGAGGGAGGCACAGAACAGACTGGGGCCATGGCACCTTTTGCCAGGCAGTGAGCCAGGGCCAGGCACGGGTCCCCGCAGGGTGACGTGCAGGGCAAGCACAGTCTTGGGGCTATGCGAGGTTTAGGAAGCACACCCCGGCACTGCTCAACCAGAGAGGAGTGGGAGTGAGAGCTGCAATCCCCGAGGTTATGTAAAAAGAACTTTTTTTTCTGACAGAGCTGAAAGAGCAGAGAGCCTTTTGCCCCATCACACATCATCCCAGCCCTGCCCACAGCGCAGCGGGGCTTCTGCTGGGCCAAAGCTCGAAGCAGAGCAGAGAGTGCCCGAGGTGTCAGGGAGACACAGAGCTGGGCACAAGGAAGAGGAAAGGGTGCAATGGCTGCAGAGAGTTCCCGAGGTGTCAGGGAGACACAGAGCTGGGCACAAGGAAGAGGAAAGGGTGCAATGGCTGCAGAGAGCTCATGGGGACACGCATATGTGTCTCCAGCCTCCCTCGAGGAGAAGAGGGCTGGCCCTGATGGATGCAGTGCTGAGGCACTCATCAGGTGAGAGGGTGTTACTTCAGGGGCTGGAGAGGCTGGTGCAGGGGAGAGCTGGTGCTGCAGGCAGGACCCTGCTTTTTCCCTTAGATATTATGCAAAATGCCTGGCTGGGAGCTTGATCGGGACACACAGGGACCTGCTGATAGATGAACCTGGGTCTGGGGGATGCAGAGATGAGATAAAACACTTAGCAGAGAGGAGGAGCCAGGCTGCCTGGCCCAGGGAGCCCTCCATGCCCACAGGGACAGAGCCACCTGCCTGAGCCCACTGCGCTGGTGCTGCAGGCTCTAAGTACACCTCTCAGCTGGAGCAAACGCAGCCTCCCGCGGTCACACCAGCTCCTCTTGCCATCGGGATTCAGCCCAGGACAGCATTGCTTTTGGCATTCTTTGGACGTGCAAGACAGTATTAGAGCCGCAGCTCCAGAGCCATCCCGGTGGGACCGAAAGGTCAAAAGACATTCTGTCGCTTGTAAATAAATAATAATAAATTACCATGTTTGAGCACACTCAGGATTGCCTCTGCGTGCAGAAACATCAGGCTGGATTAGTGCACAGCACTGACATGGGGACGGGAGGGTTGCTGCTGCCACCTCCTCCCCCCTGCCTGCAGTGAAGGGCATGTCCTGCCACTGTGGCAGCTCTGCGGTGGCTGAGATGTCACTGTCACGCAACGGGCAGTGCGGGATGGCCCCGCTCCTCCCTCATCTGAGATACAGACTGAGGCCCATGTGGGTTGTGTCCATGGGGTGCCAAGACCTGCTCCCTGTGGGGCAAGGTCAGAGGCAGCTTTGCAGCAGAAGCCAAGGGGACAGCAATGCCTCGAGGAGAGGTGAGGGACTCCTTCTGTCACGTCCCCCAGGAGAGAGGCCTGGTGGGGAGATGAACGCTCTGCTCCTGCAAGTTTCAGAGCAAACTAAAACTCGATTTTTTCCCTCAGCCCATAGCTTTCCTCAGCCCTGGCAGCTGCTCCATCTATCGAGTCTGTCTGTTCGGGGTCTATATGAGCATTCATATGGAAAAGATCTGTTCCTTTGAGTCATTTTTCATTAGTTGCCATATTACTGAGCAAAGCAGAGCTGGTTTTGTAAATTAAAATGGGTTGCAGTTCAATACAGAATACTTCATTTGCAGCCAAGTTAAATAAGAGAATTGACATAAATATAATGCAATTACTTTTGCTACTTTCGTAATGCCTTTATGAAGAAGATAACCATCCACATGAATACATTATCCCACAGTATCTCTGCATCATTTCTGGACTTAACACTTTTGAGTAGTATCAGAAGAATGGATACATTTAATTAAGTATCTTATTTTAGAAGTCAATTTTACGATGATCGGGAAACAGTATCTTTAATTTTCAGTCACAGAAGTGGCTTTCTTTTAATCTCCAGGCTGTTGTAATTTTAAGGATGCAACCTTGAACAGAGCTACTGCATGTGTGCGTCTTGCAGGAGAGGCCTGAGTGTCCCCTCACAGTCCCAGACAGGAGAGGGCTCTGGAGGTCCTGCAGACCCCCTCTCTGTTCCCAGACTGGCCTCAGCCCTGTCCTGACAGAGATTCCCCTGCCTGATCCTGCTGGGGCTTCAGCAGCAGGGAGAAACAGTCCTGTGGGATGAGGGGCAGCACCAAGCTGGGGCACTGTGTCCAGAGCAGCTGGGCAAGCAGAGCCCTTTGCTGGGCTGGGCATAACGTAACTCCCCCTTGTCTGGGGTCCTCAGTGCCCACCAGTGACCCCTGGTGAGCTCAGAGGGCTGGGAGGTAGGAACAAGGCTCTAGGGCAGCACTGGGGAGCTGGCACTTTGCTGATTTATTAGGCTTACTGCAGCTTTTTTACCTTTCTGCTGCCTTTACAGTTAATTCTCAAGTGCTCCAGTGCAGCTATTACCTGCTGCGCCCCAGCCCACCTCCACCAGCTTCCTTCATTAGCAGTGACTTCTAATCAGTGCACAATTAATTGCAGGTTTGCTGGGAGAAAGGTGAGTTTGATAAAGCGCATTTCTAAGGGGGGCTGTTGTATTTATGTTGCTCTCATCAAATGTTTCATGTGGGGACCAGGAGAGATGCAAAGGGACAGGGAGGTGTGATGGCAACACAAGGAGACACTGTGAGGGAACCCATGGAGTTGCTCTGGCTGGAAACAACGTTCCAGGGGCAGGTGGGGTGTTCAGTGGGGAAAATAAGGGTTATATTAAAAAAAAATAATCTTTGGGGACCATAAATCTTAGTTAAATTAAGAACAGGTAGATCTTACTTAAAAGCAAAAACTTCTCATGCTTCTGTTGAAAGCAAATTAACTTTTTTGATTAAAAAAAAAAAGGCATTTTTATGAAACATCATTTTTTTTTGATGAAATCAGTATTTCATGATAAGATGTTTGCCTGTGCTCCCAAAACAACCCCCAGAAGCCACTGCCTGATGCCTGGCCTGCCACCGCGTGTCCCTTTCACCTGCAGTGCTGGAAGCCAGCCCCATGGCGGCCACACTGGCCACCCAAGGCCAGCAGGCGACAAAGCCTGCCAGCACCAGCCATCACTTTGCACATGAATGCCATGGCAACTGCTGATCCCTGCTGCGGGTACCAGGCTCAGCTGAAACCATCCACCTCCTGCGAGCCAGGATTACTGTTCCCTGCTTCACAGCGGATCCTTGGCTCAGAACAGATTCTGCTCATTTCATCTGCTGGCTGGTTTTGGAAAGGCAGGGCTCAGCCCCGTGCCACCTGTGATGCTGCCTCTTGCGTGGGCACCTCAGGGTGAATGCCCTGCTTGATGCTGCTTCTGCAGATGGGTCCAAGAGACGTGAGTGCCTGGTGCTCTGTGGGCAGGGGCAGGGACGAGCCTGCCGGGTGATGAAGCTGCTGCCTGCGCTGCCGGATCCAGGGCACACAGCTGCAACAGCACTCCTGCCCACCCTGCCTGCACCCCTGCCCAAGCAGCCTCTGCCCCTGAAGCAGGAGCTCACAAATCCTCAGAGGGTACCCTCCCATTCCATCTCTGTTCCGTAACAGCCCTCACAATTTCTTTCTCCAGGTAAGAGTCCCCAGGGGCAGAAAGCCTCAGGAATGTCCCTGCCTCCCCTGAGGGATCTGCTGTGGATGCCCTGGCCAAAGCTGCTCCATGCTCCCCTGTGGCAGGCTCTGCTCATGAAAGGGGGTTCGCAGTGTGCATGATAAACCCCCCTCACATCACCCTATCTCGTTTCAGTCTTAAAATACAGCCTACAAAGAGAGAGAACAAAATCCCTGAAACTGGACTAAAACCCTTTTGAAATGTGATTGGTGCCAGAGCAGATGGGATCTGTTTCTGTCGAGATGGGGCCTCTGCAGGCACATTCCCTATATTTGCTTTTCCATCAGTAGCTATTTCAGACTCGCAATGCCACTTCTCTGCGAGCGGCCAATAAAAATATCCTCCTGGAAGCGATGGGATTCTTTCCTCTGTACTTAAAGCAAAGCTGAGTGGAAAGTGCTTTCAGCCCCTTGAGGCGAACGGCACCTTCTGTGTCCCCACAACAAGCCCCTGATACTGGGAATATCTGTGACACCTCCGTAAAGTCTGCTCCATTGTGTGTTGTCTCTGTCTCCACGGTGTTTCTGGCTGTGCTCCCCCTCAGGACACCCCCTTAGCACCACAGTGCAGGCAGGACACTGGCTTGCCTTTATACCTATGCACTAACCCAGCAAGAGGAAAGATGTCCCCAAAGCCCTGGTGGGCAGGCAGGGATGTGTTGCCTGGGGGCAGCTCACGGAGCATCACAGAGAGAACAAGCCCTGGCCAACTCTGGCTGTTAGAGCACTGGGGGACAAGGACAGTAGGGGGATGGAGTGGGGAAGTGGCCTCACAGCCAGGGTGTGGGTCATGGTGAGAGCAGAGCTTGGGGCTCTGCTGGACTCAGCAGCACAGGAGGGCGACATGCCCATCTCCTGGCATGGGGACTGACTGGTGCTCGCTGGCTGCCCTCCGTGGCATTTTAATGCCACATCTTTTCATCTCAAGGCTGAGCAGCTGCGTTTTTAAATATAGAATATTAGGATTTTATGACAAAATCAAACAACACTTGCTGGAGAATTGATTCTGCCCCTTGTTTCCCTCTGAGCTGGTGCCACGGTATTAGTCCTCGGTGAGCGATACATCAGCCCTGCAGCAGCCCAAGGTTTGGTTTTCAGGTCGCTCTTACGGCTGGCTTTTCAGCATGAGGAATAGCAGCCCAGCTGTAGATGAGAGGATAAAAAGTCCCTCTAAAATTCCGCCGGCAGATCCATGCTCCATTTCTGGTAGTACAAAAATAACTGCACAATTGATTGGCTCTTAAGTCCAAATTTGTGAGTTGCAGGAAGTTGCTGGTTCCAAAGTCACTTAAATTCCCTGCATGTCCCAGAGGTGCTGTTAGTTCTCAGGAAGCTGAAAGTGCGGAGCTGAGCCCCTCTGCTGCACACCCACCTGCCTGGAAATCATCTGCACCTCAGAGTGCTCACGTAATCCAATTGCTGGGGAATGGATCCCTGCCCTGCAACAGGGCAGCTTCTGTGCTTCATTATGCAACAGCAGATGAAGAATCCCAATCTTCCCCTTAGTTATTCCTTCCCTACTTTCTCCCTGATTGCTCAGTACAAAAGCTTTGAGCCATCTTTAAACCAAATTGCTTCACAAATGACAAATAACATGAAAATAGGCTTCATAACCAGGAATAATGAAAGAAATCATTCACTTTGATATCAGGAGATGGTCTGTGTTAAAGGAGCCCTTCAGCCTGAATAGCAGGAAAGCACATTGCAATTTTCATGTACTTACTGGGATAAAACATGTGACTCCATGGATGCTGCAGCTGTCATTTCACGCTGGTCTCTGCACTTTGATTCTGAATTGCATAGGTTATCTTGACACTTGCTGATAAATTTTAAATCACCTCTTTTGCTGTATGTGAGAAGGGGCAAGGAGAGCATATCTGAATACAAATGTTAATGACGTTTTTAAGCCCTTGCCAGAGAGTGGGACCATCCCTGGGGACGGTGTTCAGCGATGTATCCCCGTCTCTGAGATCTGCCTTCCACAAGTGGCCATCCCGTGTCCTGGGCCTGCACCAGAGCACAGTTGCCTGCACAGACTCTGCACAGACAGGGCAGCCAGGCTTGTACTGTTCTTGTCACCCACAGGAACAGTCCCCAGGCTCACCCTCCCACGCCATTGCAGAGGCTGACCACCCGCTGCTGACACTGCTGCCCTGGGGCTGCAGGAGTGATGCCCTCCACACTCCCCAGCATTGGGAGCTGAGAACACCCTGGGTGCCCGCAAGACCAGCTGACGGGGTGATAGCAGGGTCATCATGAAGTCGGTGGGACTGCGGAGTGTCTTGGCTCCTTCTCCAGCAGGAGCAGAGCAGGCTGGAGAGCAGTGGGGCACCTCTGCAGTGCAGTGTCCTAGAGCTCAGGGTTCACCAAGCATGAGCCAGCAGCCCTGAGCTGCCTTGGTTCCCAGTGTGTGGCAGGAGTTGCCATCTCCACCGACCCTTGAGGAACAGCAGCTGGAGGAGAAAGCTGGCAGGACCCAGATGGAGCTGGGGATGACCCAGGCTGCAGACATTGCTCCAGGCACTGCCCTCCGGAGCCCTCCCACAGGAGGGGACCCCCACCATCCTTCCCGCCCTCTCCCCTCAACTCCTCACCTAGGCACCACTGACCAAGACAATAATCTTGGTGTAATTAAACAAATTTTTTGAGCAAAATCTAATAATTTTCCAAAGCTTTTATCTCAGCAGCTATGAAGATAATGCCTAAAAATAGGTGTGCCCATACCGACTGGCAATTAGAACATCACCATTTTGATTCCATCATATTTTAGTGCACAGAGGGCTCTGCTGGGAGTTAGACTAGCTTGACGTGGCCAATTTATTCATCAAAATATATATAAAAAATGGGGCAATTTGGAAAAACACCAGACAGCGGATCTCTGCAGAGCTCCTCAGTCAGACGTGCCACGCCGGAGGGAGGCAGGCGCTGCCAGTATTGCAGTGTGGAGTTTGGTGACGCAGGGCATGGGGCTGGCATCTGGCTGTGGCTCCCTAAGTGTGAGGCAGCCATGCCCAGCTGGCAGGCAAGCCATGTCCAGAAGCAGGGCTCTGTACCAGCTGTGGGTTTGCAGCACCCCTGGGCACCCCTGCTTCCCAAAATCCTTTCTAAGGTGCATTTCCCCTCCTGGCTGGAGCAGCTGCAGCACTGGGGCCCTTTCTCCACCTTGGCGGTGCTTTTGCCTTTCTCCCCTTTCTTCCCCAGTTCAAACAGATCAGCTCAGGGTTCAGAGAGGAGCTTGCCCCGAAGGAGTTCAAGTGTTAAGAAAATCTCCTGTGCAAACAGATTAATTAATCTAATCAGACACGTCTCTCTAGAGGAATTGGATTAGTGCTTTTTGGATAAGGATTGTATTAAGCTGATAAGAGAAGTTACAAATGCAATGAGATGCTGATTTATTGCAAAGAGAGGGCTTGACAATTCTCACAGGCTCATGATCTCATCCTTAGGGCTCCAGGTTGCTGCTGAGCAAATAAAACAGCAACGTGCTCCAAAGGTTCCTTTGACATTGCAGAAGCCCGTGTGGCCCCGCAGTCACCTCTGCCCCAGCACCTGCCATGACCAAGCCAGCTGTGCAGCCAGAGGTGCACGGCCACTGTCCTGGTGACCTCCATACCCAGTGCTGCTGGAAAACTGAATTTTGGGGATCTTCACACAGCACTCACCCACACCCCGGGATAAGGAGTGGCTTGTGTGAGTATTTGCATTCTGATAGTCATCCTGCTGTTAGATGTGGGAGCTCTACAAGGGTTGTGATGCACTCGGGAAGGCTATGGGGGTGCTCAAAGTGGAGAGCAAAGTGTTTAACTCCCCCAAGACATTTATTGCTGGTTCCAGGTCAGTTCCATGAGGGCAAAGGCTGATGCAGCAATAAGGGCAGCCAAGATTTGATTTTTTTTTTTTTAATTTATTCCCAGAACATGGTCATATTGGGGGAAGATTTTCTCTGAAGACACAAAATTCTGCTCCTCGCCTAGCTCACACTTTAAGTGCCAGAAGAGACTTCTCTGCTCTCATCTTGTGTGAATGTAAAGCACCATCTGTTTCCTCCTGTACCACAAGTCTTGGCATGCAAAGAGTTACCAGGTGTCTCACTGTCTGTCTTCGCTCTGAGACAGAAAAGTCCCCAAGAAACTTAACTCCATTTACAGTATGTCCATTAAGTGACTGTCCATGGGACACCAGAGCCTACCCACATTTGGCCTGTTTAAATGTACAAGTGTAGCCCACTGCCATTTCAGCAGCTTCCCTTTGTGCCCAAGTTGGCAGCACTGGGACTTGCTCTGGCTCTTCAGGGATGGACAGGCATGTTTCCAAGGTCCTTGTCCCCCAGGCAGAGGACAGTGTGGATGCACCATGGCACAAGGAACTGGATTCTCAGCATGCCCTAGAGCAAGGCATGGTCCTGGCTGTTACAGGGAGGAATGGTGCATTCATGGAGGGACCAGGTCACCTTGCATTTCAGCACCTGGTGACTGGTGTACGGAAGGAGACAGACTGGGGGTCTCCTTGGCCAGTAGGATATGCAGTGGGCAGGAGCATATCAGCAGGGCAAGGTGCCCAAGCATGGTTCCAGCCTTCATCAGGCGCTCAGTAAGCCATGCCACACCGGTTTTGTCAGCAGCCGTTTTCCCCGCCTCCGGATTTCCCTACAAAGCTGTTGCTTTTCTTGCTGCAGTTCCCTCAGCGTCACTTCAGGAGCCCACGTGAATGGCTCTACACAGCTACACTTGTCCTTTGCTCTGCTCTGTGCTGCCAGCACAGCAAAAATACGACTGAAACGCACATAGCAGCAGCCGCCCGGGGAAGTGCCATCGGTCATAGTTACAGGGTGCTTAACAAAGTGTAATGAAATGGCAGGTGCAGGTGCTGCGTTTTTCTGGAGTCCCATCTATTAGCAGCGAGGGGACATGAATGCTAATCCTCCAGCCCTGCTACCCCTGCTGCAGGTGCCCCCAGCAGCGACTCTGGCTCTGATGGGGATGTGGCTCTCTGGGTCAGCACACCAGGCCTGGCTTCCCTAGCGCTTGGGGCACATGCTCAGACCTACTGAGGAATTCCCACAGCGCCCACTCTCCTCCCTCTTTCCCCTTCTCCAGCTGCCTCCACAAAACCAGGCAGTGAAGAAGGCTGGCAGGACACATCTCCTCCTCCCAAGCCTTGGCTGGCTTTGTTTGTGCTCACAAGAGGATCTCCTGTGCAGAGGTTGCCCTAGCAAGCCCCACAGGAAATGCAGCAAACCCTCCTCTTTTCTGAGCCCCCTGGATCTCCTCCATCGCCATTCCTAGGGTGACTGTGCAGCCTGGGACCAGGCTGAGGAGCCACCAGCATCGTGAGGAGCAGAGGGAACCCCTGAAATCACTGCTCTGTGGGCATGTGTGTGACAGGGATGCCAGCTGCCTGCATGCCTCTTGAGTTTGCAAGGTTAATTCAGCTGGGAAAGCCTCTTTATGAGCAGACAGCAAACACAGACGCTCACCGCTGCCTGCCTCGCCAGCCACGGCCTCTCCTGCCCCAGGAGAAGAGGATGAAAAGTTCACAGAGTGAATTTCTCAGCTGGAGGAAAAGCAGAAACAAACACAACTTGAACTGTCACAGCAGGCACATTGTTGCCTGCTGCTCAGGAATCAAACAGGCAAACAGGCAAGTGGCTGATCTTAAATACAGACAGCCACTCCTGAAGAACCAGCTGCGGCATCCAGGAGAGGTGGAGCTGCCTCTGGCCAAGAACCAGCCTTTGTTTCTCCACCCTGGGCACCACACAGAGGCAGGAGTGGACAGAAAGCTCAGCCAGCCCCAAAGGGAACTGAGCTCTTGGGCCTATACAGAGCTTCTGCCCACAGGCAAGAAAAAGCCTTTATCGAGCGACCAGATCCAGCTGCAGTGCTCCTTCTGCTGCTCAGAAACAGCAATGGTGGGAACCAGAGACTCAGCTGGGATGGGGTGTCCAGCTGCCCAGTTGCTCTGGAGGGGGACGACGGCTCCCTCTCACTGCTTGCTGTCACTGCTGTCCTGCCCAGGGCAAGGGAGCTCCCCTGGCTACTGGGATTTGAGACCCTCCATCCCTCTCCAGGGAGTTTGGAGCACTTTCACTGTGGCAGTAAAGTACCACACCAAATTAAAGAGCCCAGAACAGAAAGTTGCATTTCTTTCTGGTCCTTCAGGCAGAAGAGATAAAAGGAGATGTTGCAGCTCCACATGGGTATATTGCTCCCATATACCCAGGCAGTGTGACAGGCACTTAGACTCCACTGTGCTCAACCATGCCAGCAGCATGCAGCCCACAGAGGGAATGGGTCCAGCTCCGTCCTGGCAACACCATCGAGGGAGTTTCTGCTTGCAGAGCACTGTGCAGCACACTACTTTCCTTTGGGACAGGCAGCTCGCAGCTGCTGGGGAGAGACAATGCCCCTGCTGTGGCTGGACCAGATTCCCCCATCCCACCAAGCCTCCAGCTAGAGGGATGGCTGGCACAGCAGAGGAAGGGTACAGAGCCAGACTGTTGGGCAACAGCTCTGAGGTTGCTCAGGACTCTCTCACACCCAGAGTTTTGCAGAGCAGGAGTTGAAGCAGGCAGTGAGAATGGTGGACCTTGCTCCGTGCAGCAGTTGCAGTGCTGGGCAGCACTCTGCCTCAGCTCTTCCCAGCGGGTGTTTGCCAAGGAGCTGAGCAACCCGCATCCCTACTTCCCTTGCCTTTCCCACCCATGTGAGCTTGCTAATGACAGAACAATTTCTAGGTGAGAAAGAAATCCAGTAGAAGTGGAGAACTTGCCACTTCAGCACAACCCGTCAGGGTTATCAGAAGGCATTTTACTATATTTCTTTTCCCTTTCCCCAAATTGATCTCCAGCCAGCGTGATAGCAGTGTAGCTAAAGCCCAGCCTAATCCTGCTTCACTCATTACTGCAGAAGGTGAAGGAAGGGTTTTGTTGATTTGAAGCTGCTTCAGCGACCCTCTGGGGCACTGATGAGCACAAGGTTCTCAGGACAGCCGGGAGGGAGGGTCTGATGATTAGTGAAACCAGCTGGTAGCTCTGCAGTGGCCCAAGCGATGGCACTCCCCAGGTGAGCCATGTGCAGAGTGGGGCAGAAGGGTATCAGAGAGACCTGGGCTGCAGACTCCTGTCTTCATGGAAAAGGCTGGTGAAGGAGACGGATGGGGCTCCGTCTTCTTTCAGCCACACTTTCTCCAGAGTGGCAAGGCTTTGATTAAAAGTAAGAAATATACAAACTTTCCTCCTCGGAGGCAGCAGGAGCAGCTCCCTGCCAGTGCAGACAGCATTGTGCGAGCAGAGAGCACACTCTGCTGAGCCATCGCAACACCGCAGCCTGGGTGATGGCAGAGCCTGGCGAACAGGAAGGTGCCTGGCCACACTGGCCCCACACAGGCCAGGCATGGCCCCTAACTTGCCCTGTGGATGGGGTGCGGGTGGGCTCACTGGCCTTGGAGGCTCTGGCCAGCGCAGCAGAAGTGAGGGTGGATGTGACAGCGTCAAGTCTTCCCCATGTCAACCCCTTCCTCTGCAGAGCAGGAGCTGGGAGGCCCTGCTCCGAGGAGCTGGTGGTGCAGGCAGGAAAATGCAGGGAGGACAGTGAAGGCAGGGCCATGTAGGCAGGATGGTGCAGGCAGGGCAGTGCAGGCAGGACAGCACATGCTGGCACAGGGTGGAGCGTCCCAAAGCCACAAGCAGGCATGGGCTGCCATGGGTCCATGCTGAAGCAGGTTGAGCTTCCCCCCCCACAGGGACCTCTCCAAGGCGCGCACCCGTCCCCAGGCAGCGTGGGCACCTGGACCCAGCCTGTCACCCAGCAGGGGGTACATGGGTGCTCTGCAGGGCTCCTTCAACACCCTCCTTAGCTCTGCCCCACTCAGTGGCAGCTGCTGGGGGACAGTTTGAAGGGCTCCTTGTCCTTGTGCTGTGCTTGCAGGCAAGGGACAGGGTGGCTGCCAGCAGGCTGGTACTTGGCTGTGATCTGTGGAGGGCTGTATGATCTGGGGTTTCACAGTGCAGCCGGGGGACGAAGACACACACAGGACAGCTCGGTGCTGCGAGTGCGGCCTACCCCTGTCTACCACCCCCGTGGAGCCTCGGCCCGGGCCCAGGGCCCCGGGAACTGCCTCCTCCGTCCCCGTCTCCGTCCCCGTCCCAGTTCCCCGCCGGCTCTGCGTTTCGAAGCCGCCAGAGGTCACTGTCGACCCGCAGAGCCGTGAGGAGAGCCGCCCGGGCGAGAAGGGGCCTGATCGGGCGAAAGGCCGCGCTATCGGGCCCTCATCTGTGTGACAGGACGGGTCGCCCCACGATGGCCTGGGCCATCATGGCGAAGCGCATGGGACCGGTAGAAGCCCCCTGGGCCGCCCCAAAGGCTGCGGTGTGGGCAAAGGGACGGCCCAGGGGGCTTCTACAGGTCCCACTCAGTGGTTTTCTGAGGGATACCTCAAAGCCAACTCAGGCTGATGCTGCAGGGTTGGGTATACGCACACAAGGAAGTCAGAATCATTTCCTCCAGTTTAGGAAATCAAAACCCCCAGCTATTCAAGTTTCATGCCGGGTTATCACTCTTTTCCTATGCAAAATGCATTTGAAAATCGATCTCGCATGGGGAACATGAGGAGAACCTGAGAAAGATGGGGAGGAACTCTGTATCAGGGAGTGGAGCAATAGGATGAGGGCTAACAGTTTTAAACTAAAAGAGGGGACATTTTGGTTAGATACTAGGAAGAAATTCTCTATTGTGAGACTGATGAGACATAGGAACAGGTTGCCCAGAGAAGCCTCATCCCTGAAGGTGTTCAAGACCAGGCTGGATGGAGCGTTCAGCAACCTCTTCTACTGGAAGGTCTCCCTGCTAGGTCAGGTCCTAGGTCCATTCCAGCCCAAATCATTCTATGATTCTATGATCTCACTGAGGGAAGAAGCCGTGCCAGGGATGGGCCAAAGCCTGGCCATATCAGCAGGGAAATATGGTGCCTTGGCAGAGCCCTGGCACATCCAAGGTGCCCAACTTGGGTGGAGGAGAGGTGTGGGGAGGTGCCTAGTGTCTGTATCCCATGAGAGCTTCTCTCCCCTGCGGCCCCAGACAGCCAGGCAAAAAGTTATCCCTTGTCACTTATTCAATATATTGATCACTTAATATTTAAAACATAGCTTTCATTCTTCGCTCAAAGATTCCTGAAGGCCTTGGTGACAAAGACTTATTTTATAATCGATAACTGTTAGCATCATGTTAGGCCCATAATTCATGCTAAAACACTTGGTCCATCAGTCATCGGGTTACAGTGTTCATTGGTGAAACTGCTAAAATATTGCCTGCTGCCTCTGTGGCCAGACCAGGAGAGATGTGCCAGCACCCCTGCTGTGCTTCCCTCTGGCAGAAGCTTGGCTCCCACCTTGCTGCTGCAGCACACATAGCTGAGGGTGCTGCAGCATGTGTGTATTCCCAAGGCTCACGTGTGTATTCCCAAGATGTGTATTCCCAAGGCTCATGTGAACCCCACGGCTCAATTTTGGTGCATTTGGGTGCTCCTAGTGCTTGTGGGCACCCACCAACAGGTCCGTATCCCCTTAGAAACTTTCCAGTGTGTTCGATCCCAGCGTGGTGGTGAACATGGTGTGTTTGAGTTCTAGTTCACTGGTAATGTAGCAGTTTTTCAGTGGCTGATCAGAAAAGGATTTGGCAGCTCCACCACAAAAAGTTGGCTCCTTATGGCCGTGCATAGGAAAGTTGGGAAGTTGTGCAGCCTTTGCTAACTCTTGTCTGGAAACATTTGGCCAAGGCCATGCTCTGCAAAAAGCCAGTGCAAAAGACAGGTTCAAATCACACACAAGCCCAAGGCTCATGAGCTGCTTTCTGCCTTCAAGGAGGATGCACCATTGCTAGAAGCTCTGGGATCTCGGGGACCACTGCGGGGGAGTCACAGCTTCACACCACGTGTATCACAGTGTAACTGGAACATTTGCAACATTGCAGCTAAATGAGTTGAAAAAAAAAATAAATTGGGTTTTTATAGAAAAACCTTCCCACCTTACTTAGGAGCTGATGGATGCTTTAAACATGTTTTGGCAGATGGAGCCCTGCAAGGCACAAGATAGCATCTTCTGCGACCTCTGTCCCTCCCTGCGGCCTGGGAGAGTGGCTGCTGCATCTGCAGGCAGGGAGGCTGGCTGGGGTGACAGCAGGCAGCGTTGTTTTCGTTGTGCAGTTTGGACCTGCGCCCAGGAACTTCAGCAGCGGAAGCAAAACTGCAGCGCTGAATACACGTGAAAATAAAATCAGTGGGAGAAGACTGTGACATGGAGATTTTTGCACCAGATCCGGGCAGTTTGCTGCTGCATCTCCATCCCTGAGAAGAGCCAAAACATTCTGCAGCTTCTCAGCGCTTGGCCAAACCGGCTGGGCCAGGTTGAATGGCTGAGCTGAATTCATGGCCCTGAAGCTTTCACACCACATGAAATCCTTTTGCTGACCTCCTCTTGAGTAACTTCTTTGCTCACGGCTATTTACTTCTTCTAGCTGCCCTGAAACCTTTCTCTGGGTTTTACCACCCAACTACTGCAGTTTGTTTCCAATGTGGATGGTGAAGGCTTTGCATTTTCCATGAAACACCATTTCCATGTAATATTTTGTAGTCACAAAGACAGACTGGAGCATCAGACCTATGTTCCCACCAGCTCCTGCTTCTGCTGGGAGCCAGGCCACAGTGCCCTCAGGAATGTAGGTACCCTGCTCCGAATCAGTGTAAAGGTGTAAATTTCAGTATAAAGGTCTCAGCCTTTCCCTCTGTGCAAGTACCAAGAAGAGGGGGTTTTGGTTTTCCCTTCTTTGTCCTTCCTTTCAGCCTCCCTCCTGCCTGCAGCGCCTTCCCAGCCCTATAAATACCTGCAGCTCTGGAGGAGAGCTCTGCGCCGTGCCTCCCCGGCTGCCCACCCCACAGCCTCACACGTCTCAGCACCTTCATTCCCAGCATAAACCCTTCAAATCACACCTCGTCTAAAAGCGTGAGGGACTAGGAAGCAACACAACTTATATTGGTTCCCGGGCCATCTGGGAACCTGATTTAGATGTAACATTTTCTGAAGTCACCTGGAGGAGGCTTTGGATGAAATATTTCAGGGCTATTGATTTCTATATCCATCAGTCAATCCCCTTTATGCTTCCTTGTTACTTCCAAAGCCATCAGTGCCGAACAAACCACACAGGCTTCCCACTGACTTAACGCCGGTCCCTCAAGCGTGCACAGCCAGCCTGTCCCCCTGCCCACACAAGGTGACAGAGCACACCTTATTCACTGGTACCAGAAACAATCTGTCACACACACCCCCCTCACAGCCCCCCCAAGCATGGTCATTGTGTCCTGCCTGCCAGGGTTATCTCCTAGAAATAGTCTCTCCATCATGGTTTTGGCCAGAGAGCTTCTCAGTGGGTCACTGGCCGAGCACAGCCGTGACTGTTGGGTACAGCCAGGGTAGGTGGCACAGTTACCAGCTGCATCTCTGCAGGGCCAGGGTCTGGGTGCTCACAGACGGGCACCCAGCACTGCTGCTGCTGTGGACAGGAGAGCTGTAATGGGGGTCCTGCCACAGGTCAGGGGATCAGGGTGCAGGAGGGGAAATCCCAGCTGGCTGCAGGAATGAGTACAATGCATGATGTGATGCTCCTCGGCACTCGCTCACGGACATGGGAAGCTGGAGTCCTGCTCTTAATAAAGGCTTCAAATTGATCCTTCAGCAGTTTCAGCCCTGGAGCTGGAGTGGGTGCAGCCAAGGTCCATGGGCTGTAGTAGCCAAAAGAGGTGAGTAAATCCCTGGGTTCCTGCATCTGTACTTACTGCTCCTGGAATTGCTTATCGCCAGCAAAGTGCTCTGCTTTGAACACTAGAGAGCAGTGGGCTTTTGCAGGGATGGTGCTGCCTGCCCTGCCCAGGCTCTGCACTGCTTTCATCCTCCCTCCTGCCCTGGGGAAACCGTCCTTCAACTCTGCTTGAGGGGACATGGCTGGGAGCGGGGCTCAGCCCAGTGGGTCCCACAGGAGGTCATGCCTTTCTCTGCCCTCATAGGCATGGTGGGCAGGCTTCCTGCTCCCTGCAGCCTTCCAGTCCCACAGGTACAAAGACCTCTCCTGAGGTGGAGGAAGGTGAGTCACCCCTCACAGATGAGGTGTCCCCCCCTTGCAACTGGGGTGTCCTGTCCACCTGAGTTGCTCCAGTCAGGCCTGGGGGCACCAACAAGCAAAGCCAGGACAAGTGTATCACGGCAAGCTTGGGTTCTCCAGGAGGTTCCTGGCTTTCCTTGCCTGACCCTCAACTTTCCCTACTGGAGACGCCAGTGCCCGGAGGCGCAGGTTTCGTTAAACAAGGGAGATGCTGTACACAGCTTCACACTGAGCCTTTCCTCCAACACCTACTGAAAACTCTGTGTTTATTTTCCTAGATAAGTCAATGACTGAAAAATGAGCTTTCTAAGTTCACCTGAGTTCCTCTGGATTGATATTTAATGAGAACAGTAACCTCTGGCAGCTGGGGTAATGCCGACCTGGCTGTGCCTTCAGTAACAGACACTCGATAACAAGGGTGTAACTGCACAGACACGGTCTGGCTTTAACCAAATTAAAAGCTCGTGTGATTTCAGATCACAACCCAGTCCCTTGTCACCTCTGATTTTTCACTGACTGTTTTTGCACATCAAATACTAAAAAAACTCGCTCATACCTGTCTCTGCCCACCCCCCTCTCGCTGTGACTGGGCAGGGGGGGGGTTTAATGAGCCCCCACGTATGAAAGGAAGAGGAGAGGGAGGAAATCGTTATTTAGCCCAGATTCGCGTCTGTGACTGGCACTTTCATTAAGGGAAATTGATTAACTGGCACTGATTGTACTTATTGCTCTTCCTGACTGCTGCTGGGGCCGAGTGCTGCCAGGGCTGTGCTGCAGAGAGGTGCCCGGCTGCAAGGCCTGGGTAACGGGGTCCTGCTCTCCCGGCTGCTCAGCTGATGTGTCCATGGTTCACAGGCACCGGGAGAGGAAACAATATCTGGCTCCAAACAAACCAGGAGCTGCTCCTGAGTGCGAGGTGGGGGGGTGCAGAGTTGAGATCCATGCCCAGGGAGCAGGCTGGGGGTGAAGGACCACTTCTCGGGCATTGCAGCAAGAGGAGTTTTAATTAAATGAAGTTGGCTGCTTGTTTTGAGTCTAGTCATCTTCACTTCAGAGGGTGTGCTTCCAAAAGTGTCTGCGCTTAGAAACTTAATGCTGGGGGAAACTCTCATAATAAGGAGGAATGGGGCCAGAATGTCCCTCCCTCACAACAGGGTGCAGACAGAGGTAACTGGAGAACAGCCAGGGTAAGGATGGTTCTCCAGCAGTTACCCTGCCCCAACAACTCGCATGGACTATGGAATCACCTTCACCACCCGCTGTCCCCCAGCTTCCCCAGGGACCTGGTGGCCCTGCAGCACAGTCCCCTTCCCATCTGGAAGACCCAAGGGGGTGGCACGTAGCTCAGGTGTTGGCAGCAGCCAGAGCCCTGACATGCCGTTGTGCTCGCCCCTCTGCAGGACATCCACAGCCATCGACCCCATTGCGTCACTCCCCCAGTGGCATCCTTGTCACGCTCCAGCGATGCACGGGTTTGTCAGTGAGCAGGCGACGTTAGTGGCCAGGAAAAGCAATTTGTGAAGAGAAGGCTCTTGCTTTCACAGCCACCTCTGCAATTTAGCTGTTCAGCATCTCCAAAGTTTGGCACCGTCTGAACCCGGAGTGCCAGTTCTGTATGATAAATATAGCATCTGCACACCGCTGCTGGGAATAAAAGATTGTTGATGACCTTTCTGAATGAAATCTTGGAGCGTGTGGAATAAATGTAGAAAAGGTCATAAGTGGAAACTTTTATTATGTGGTAAAGTCAAATGTCATTCCTAATCAGTTAGTAGACACCTGGGCTTGTGGTGCACGCCTGCCTGCCGCCGTGTCCTCCCCGGGAGCAAGGAGAGAGGCTGCCAGGCACACGCTCTCCTGCCTGCATGAGCCTGCCCGCACAGGCAGGCGTGCTCCTCCAGTTGGGCATCCGGGAGGTCACCCCAGGGTCCAGACTGTCCCATCTTGGGGTACCCTACAACGCACCTGCAGCTACAGGTAGCCAAGTGGGGGCCAAACCCTGAGCAGGCAAAATCAGCCAGGAAAATAGGGGCAGCTCTGACAGATCTTGTCTTAAAATGAAGCGAACGCCCCTGCCTGCCTTTCCCTACCTATGCCAACCAGGAAGGAGGGAGGGAAAGTGTGTCTGTGCATGAGCAAGCATCACATGGATGCCTTGCTCCAGGACTGCTCTATATGGATATGATAACTGTGCTTAACACAGGGCTTTAATGTTCACTTCGGTGCTGAAACAACTGTCTCAGCAGCATGAAAAGCAAAACGTAGACAACACATTTTGTTTTCAAAGGCTCATTAACTGCAGCTGCAAGGCAAGGTGCTGGTGAGGGGAATCCTCAGCAAGCTCCTCTCTTGCTGGGTCTTCTCCTGGTTCTAAGAGTGTGAGTTTACTTTGTGTGAATGTTTTAAGAAAGAGTGTAATTGAAATTCTCTTCCCAGTGCTGGGGAAGATGACTCATGCATCACTTGGTTACTCTCTGTATAATAAACAAGATGGAAAGCCGGGGTTGGAGGAGCTGGACTTAACAAATGGCTGAAGCTCTTTGCATTCAAACAGAAATGACATCAACATTTAAATCCCAAACAACCCTGCTAAGATTACATTTGCAGTCAATGTAAAGGGCCCAGACAGCCGGGAGCAACAGTGCAAATGTGTGCTTGCATTTATCTTTTGCAATAAATATTTCCAGTTGTGTACATGAAAAATTACATAATTTCCTGGGTTTCAGCATTTTGGGTCTTTCAGCACATACATCAGCAGTCTGCTGGTTTGGGTCTTTCCATAACGGGAGTCTGGAATCACTTTGCAGCCGTGGCTCTTTCAGCAGGATCCCTGCTGTGCCTGGTCCCAGCTAACCCTGGACAGGGAGCTGGGATGACAAAGTGGCTGCAGCAGCACAGTCCCAGGGTCCGGGTTGGGCGCAGGGTGAGGAGGCTGAGGCAGTGTCCAGCTTCCCAGGAAGCCCCAGCATGGAGCCAGGCAGCATGCACCCTGTGTCCATGCAGAGCTGTGCCTGGCTCCAGAAAAGGGGCTGCCAGCCGGGATGCAGCGCTGGACTGAGGACTTTGGCAGGAACTCCTCTAGGCTGGCTCTGTGGGATGGCAGCAGGAGCCATCCCATGCTCTGTCACTGCTCTGACACATCCCCACAATCAACAGGGAGCACTGTTGGGCTGTGACCACACCACCTCCTTCCTCTGCTTCACCTGGGCACTTCTGTGTCTCCCCAGGCCCTGATTTGGCCACCATCCCTGTCACTCTCCACCTGCACAACCAGCCTGTTGCGGCAGGATGGACAGGCAGACCCAGCAGGTTGAAGAGACCTCACATGTGCCTGGATCTCCTCTCATCCACTCAGCCAGCCTAATTCCCCATGTCCCCAGTATCCCCAGTGCCTGCAGCTTGCTGACAGGGGAGCGGTGCCAGGGTCTGGTGCCAGTTTCTCTCCTCTTCTCTCTGCTGTGCGCTCAGAAGAAGTTTTACAACACATTCGTGAAGCCTCAGAAATGCCACCCCCTCCCTACCCATAGCTCCCTGCCCTCCTGAGCCACCCCAACACGCTATGTCCCATCCTGGGTGCCGAGGCTCCCGTCCTGCTGAGGCACTGTCCCCAGGCCCCTGGCATGTGCCCAGTAGCAGCAGCTCATCCCCCTGGCAACCCCAGAGCTTGAAGAACCTCACTGTCTGCACTCTGCCACCCGGCTGTCCTGAGCTGCAGCCACCATGGAGGAGAGAGGGCGAAACCACAGAAAACAAATTGTTTTCCTCGTGCATTTCTCTCCTTTGCTAAAAGCCCCAGCACAGTAATCTGAGTGGCATTGTTTAGCCAATTACTAATTTACTAGGAATTAACTTTAATGCATTAATAAATGTTGTCATTTTCCTGACAAATTATCATAATAACGCATTTTAATGGGCTGCAGGAGTCGGGAGAATAGTGGGAAATAAATATATTTTAGTATTACTTATTCACTACATCTGTACCTAATTATATTTGCAGAATAATTACACTGCCACCGCTTCCTCAAGCTGCGGTTGTGTCAGCAGCACGGGGGTGATAAATCCCTGCCAGGCAGAGGCAGCCCCCCCGCAGCGGTGATTACAGCCTTTCATCACCCGCGGGGGAGGCCCCTGGGTGACACTGTCCGGCCGGGCCCGCCGCCAGCTTGCCCTGATTTACTTACCTCTGCACAGGAGAAACTAATTCAGGAGACAGATTGCTGGAAGGACCCTCCGTGTGAAACATGAATCATTCTTTAATCACAGCCCAGCCTGGGCTAAAGAGCGTGGCTCCGAGGTACCGGTGGGGAGAGGAGGGCTCCAGCCCAGCCTGTATTTGGGTAGAGCAATGATGGGTTGCAGGACCCTCCTGCATCCCGCCACAGCCCCTCTGCAGCATCACCCCAGATGGGAGTGCTAGAGCCACAGGGTCCCTGCATGGAAGAGTGGGTGGTGGGACAGGGTGACAGGGGGCTGGGTGCGCAGGCGGGCTCAGTTGATGCCTGGCACAAGGAATCAGTTCCTGGCAGAGGGGCTGGGTGATGGGCTCTGGTCTGCTGTGTGAGAGGTGTAGAGCAGAAACCATGAAACACTGGCTCTGGCCCACCTGAGGTCTTCTGCTGCTGTTCACAGGTGATGTGCCACCCCAGAGCTCAGGGACAGGGGAACAGGGACAGGAACAGGGACAGCACAGACTGTTAGGGCTGTGGGCAGGGTACTGGCATGGGGAGCCCAGGGCTCTGGTGCAGTGACAGAGAGGATTACTGCTTTTGGATGTGGGAGGACAGCAGGACAGGAGGACAAGAGGACAGGAGGACAGCCCTGCACATGCTCTTGCAAAGGTCAGCGCTCGGGCTGGCCGTGGCACCGCTCCATCCTGCCACTTTGTGTGGGCTCTGAAGGGTCCTGGACAGCAGCAACAAACCACAATTATGTGAGACCTTTCGATCACAACAGATTTATTCAAAACTCGCGCATAAATATTAATGTCCCCCAAGATTTTGAGCAACTATTTGGCATAAGGAGAACAAATATTTAAATCAGAGTTGACTGATGTGCGTTGCAAGCAGTCAGGGCAGTTCTGTGCACAATGGCACCTCTGGCAAAGCCTGTCCCCATGCTGGCATTTCTGGGAGCCACACAGGCTGCCGTGACGCATGCAGCACATGGGCCTGCACCCACGGATGCTCTCCTCTCCCCTCTTTTCAAGGTGATTGTTTCAGGCCCACAGGAGGCTCCCAGGTGAAGGCAAGCACCCCTGTTCAGCCTCGTCCTGTGCTGGGGGACAGGGCAGCTCTCACGCCATGATTCCCCTCCCTCAGTGGGGGCTGGCACACAGCACAGTCCTGCAGCTCCCAGTGCCCAGGTGGGTTAGCAGTAATGGGCCATGAGTTTCAGCCCCTTTGCCCCATTCTCACTCCCTCTCCAACACCTGGTGTATCTGCAGTAATGAACAGAGATGTATTTGCTGTCATCAGACAGCACGAAAGGTTATGAAATTATAACCCGTTCCTCTTAGCACTGATGAAGCGTGTCCACTTTAGGCAAATTGCTGTTTTCCTGGTTAATGGTATTTCAGCCACTCTCCAGGGACCTGCCTGAGGGCCAGCATGGGGCTGTCCCCCTCCCACTGGCAGCTGGAGCTCCGAGTCCCACAACTCTTGGCGACAAAGGGCACAAGCTGGGACTGGGGCACTGGGCAGAGTGTGGGAAGCTGGCAGCTAGAGGCCAATCTAAAACCTTCCCAGCTCCTACTCCTGCTGCTGCTCACAGTGCAGTTCTGCAGAGCCAAGAGCAAGGACAATGGTTCATGGTGTGTGACCTCCTGTGATCTGTCCTCACAGAGGAGATAAGCTCTTTGCTGTAGGAAATGCAGAGACTTCGCAGGTCCTGCCCGCGTTCTGATCAGCCTGCGCACTAATGACATGATCGATGCTCATTGATTGTTCAAGGCCATAATATAAGGATGCTATCAGCCAAAGTGGCAATTGCACAGAGACCCGGTGACTCTGGCAGTCACAGTGCAAAGCAGAGATAACAGAAGTCTCGTTCCGCCCTGATGAAATAATTGTTCAATCTGTGCTGCGCAGGTGAACGTGGCGCTGCTCATGGCCATCTGGGTGACCAGTGCTGTGCTCTTTCCTTGTGGATCCAGGTGAAGTGAAGGGAAAAAAGAGATTCTTGCTTCATGGGTGTCCCAGAATGAGTTGCTCGTGTGCAGAAGCAGCAGGAGTCATTCAAGAGGTCACTGAAAGGGAACTTTTCTGCCTCAAGGCATGTGGGGATTCCCTGTCTGGGCACAGGATGCTCTGAAGTCTCCTTCTGAAGGGAGGGACTCATCCGTGTTTGTCTCTCACCCTCAGTTACTGGAAGTGGGTGAGGTAAAGCAGATCTCAGAGATGCATTTAGGCAGCCTCATGTCCAGGGCCTGACTCCTGCTGGAGGCTTAAGGTGGGGGCTGAACCCCTGCCCCACCATCGCACATGACCCCTTGCATGGGGCAGGGCCAGGCTTCTGCCTTTTCGCCTCTTCCTTAGGTGCCTTCTCCTGCTCCCTCTTATGTTCCTGACTCCCAGGTAGCACTCAGCAAACGAGGGGAACAACAAATAGCCTTGTTTACAAATACCCGGGGCAAACCTGTAGCTTACGCAGCACAGGATCAACCAAAAAATGCCCACAAATGTGCTTTTAGGGTATGATTTCCTTGTGAGGTTTAGAAAACAGCCCCAGTTCTGTTCCTTCCAGCAACAACAAACAGATCCTCTGGTAGGTAAGTAGGGAAAAGCAGAAAATAGCAGCAATTTTCTGAAGAAATGGGCTGGTTTGAGGCTACAGATGTTAGCACCAATCTGTCTAAAATAAAAATAATGGCAGACCATTAAAATAAACCGATCTCTTCAGATGAGAAACAATTATGCTTTTCAAAGCAAGTGCACATGTCTTTACACCTAGTAATTATCAATTACAGAAGATACCTGCTCTGTTATCTCAACAGCATCTCCAGTTATCTTTTCAGGGCTAATTGCAATGGATTTAATACAGAACTTAAACACTAATGATTTTGCCCTTTATGCTTATTCCTGAGATGTGATAACACTGTAAAGGCCATGCAAAACTGATCTGCCTGCTGTTTCCATTGTGCTTCCCCACATTTTAATGCAGAGAACTCCCCCTTCTGCCCTGGTGTGACCTTTCTGATATCTCTGGGTGATGCAGGAGATGGAGAGCTGGACTGGAGCCTGGCATGTGGGTCCAGCCCCAGCCCAAATCCCAGCCCACTGGGGTGAGCTGCCAGCTTGGGGGATGCTGCGATGCCAGGGCTCTGCAGCGGTCCCCATCTCAGCCTCCGCTGGGATGTGTGGATGAAGGCATCCCCCCCTGTCCCAGCCAGCCCCAGCTACCAGGGGAGCACTGGTCTAATGACAGCACTGCACAGCTATGGTCTCTCCAGATTATTTACAATGAAGTTTGTAGATGTCCCTACAGACTTCCCCACTTGAGCGGGGATGGAGAGAGGCTGGGGGAAGCTCTCTCATTCCACTCCGTCATAACCCACAGCCACCTTTGTTCATAAGTGCTTCTCTTGTCACCATGTGATGTTTAAAAATCACCTTTTAAATCACTTTGAAAAGCATCCATTGAAGTCTGGTCAGGCAACAGCTTTGGGGAGCAGATCTGTGCACAGTGCTGTGAAAGCTGCACACAGAGCAGCGCGAATCATTGATTTATCATGTTTCAGCGCTTTGTCTATGCATTAAACGTGGACAAGTGTCTCATGGGGCCCCCATAACATTCACTGCTGGGCAGCATTTCCCAGTCTTTTCTTGTTTATATGTTAAGCTGATGATATCAGGGGCATGGAAGGGGTGCACTGAGCCACCACTGGAAGGTGAACATCCCCAGGGCATTGTTGGACCCACAGTCCCGCCAGCTGGATGCATCTGTGGGTGCACTGGCTGCTCCCCGAAGTTCCATCTCCTGCACCCCAGATGCCACTTTCTGGCTGTTGGTGTGTCCCCAGACCCCGAGGCTGTGGGACGCTCTGAGCAGCAGGTGCTGTTGGCCAGAGCAGGGCAGCCCCAAGCTCTGCAGACCTGGGGAGGGATCCAGGCTCTGTTGTGGCCAGGCAGAGTGGCACATCCTCCCCCAGGCATTGGCAATGTGGCCATGGGCCAGGCGTGAGCATCGCCACTAGAAGCTCCACAGGAGGCGGAGGTGGTGTTACAGCTCTGCGTGCCTTGGGGAGCGACACTTTCTCATCTGCTCTTCTTCAAAGCAGATTTGATCTCCACGTTCAATAAGCACATGTCCTAGCTAAATCCCCTCTTTAAAGGCCCTGATTTCTTTTCTGTCTTTGAGGGAGATGATTCCCTCTCGCCTAATTAAAGCCTCATTTCCATGAGGAGCCTTTGAGTTAGCTGGATTCTCTACCGGCGCTATCCCCCGGCAGCTCTGTGGCCACTGCCAGCGGCCGGCACACTCTCCGCTCGACCCTGCTCGCTGGGGCCACTCTGCCTCCACTGATGGATCCAGCCATGGGAAGGGGGAGGGAAGGAGAAAGGGAAGGGGAAGGAGAAAGGGAAGGGGAAAGGGACAGTCTGTGAGGAGCTCCCTAGGAGGGCAGGAGGTCCCCGAGGGGCAGGAGGTCCTTGTGAGGCAGGAGGTACAGCGTCTCTCCCCATTCCTTGTCCGCTTCCTCTGGCAGCAAGGAAGCAAATTCAGGAGCAGCAAAATTGCAAACTCAACAAATGTCACGAGTAAGTGTTCAAGAAACCCCAAAGGTAGCTGGATTTCCATCACATCCTTAACATTGTCATTAGCATTGAATGTTCTAATTATAAACGAGCATGAAAGTTCTTCTTTAATCTCCAATACAAATCGTCCTTATTGCTTGCAGATGGTGCAAACCTGTTCACGCTGGGTCGAGTGCTCAGCCCTGCCTTTGGAGCTGATGCGTGCCCCCTTCCCCTCTCCTGCTCTGCATTACATTTGTGAGTTTTAATATTTAATTGGTGTTTTTTTGCTATTTTCATCTCCTGGCACTTTGCCGCAGTTGAAAGCTGGAGGTCAGCAGCCTGTCAGAGCGGAGGGAAGGCTGTGTATTAGTTCATCAGGTTTTTATAATTTATTTGTTATGGATGCTACAGCAGGCCTTTCCCAGAACCCTTGGCTGCCTCTGTTACCTGTTATTTATAGGTTTTTCTTTCCCTCCCCTTATGCCCTGGGCACTGGCAGCCTCAGTGATGGAGCCTGCCTTGGACAGCCGGGACCTGCCGAGGCCAGGAGACCTGGAGCACGGGTGGCACAAGCACTGCAAGCATCCCCAGGTGACAACTTGATGCCCAGGGCCTGCTGGGCTGGCTCGATGGCAGGGATCGAGTGCCACAGGGGGTCATGCCATGGCCAGGGACTGAGAAAGACAGCGAGGGTGGCGCGGGGGCCACGGGCGGTGACTCACTGCACTCTTCCTGTGGCTCAAGTCCGCACCGGAGCCGAGCTCCTTGCACTGGGCTGGTATTGTGCCTCTGTTGTCTAGGCAAAGGTTTCCATGACGCTAAATAAAGTGAAATATGATTTTGCACAGCTGGATTCTGTCTTAGAGGCAGGTTAGGGACAAGAAATGTGCATCCAGCAGAGAGCTGTAGGTAGCAAATTATAAGGGCTGTGATCCGTGATAGTGACAAGCAGAAAAATACCAATTTTTAGCAGTTATTCAGCTGGCTCCCGACCAGATGTTTACTTCCAGAGCCACGTCTTGTTTGTTGGCCTTGTGTAAGTGGCTTATACCACAAGGAAGGAAAATGTTCAAGCAATGAGGAATATAATAAATGAGGAATAAATAATAAATAGGAGGAATAAATATAATAAATGAGGAACCGGAGGGGGTGTATATCTGAGCCTGAGCAAGGTGCTGGGTGCCCCTACCCAGTGAGCTCACATCATGCCCAGCCAGCAGCCCCTGGAGGGTGCATGGGCACCCTGGCCTTGAGCTAAACTGTCACTTTCCAGCACCCAGAGAGGTCTCCAGGTAGTGGTAAGGATGTCCCCCCCATCACCCGAGTCCGAGGGACTAAGGGGGAAACAATTCAGGTTCTCCTGCCCTGCAGCCCCTTGTCCCACAGCATTCCCTGGCAGCCTCCCCTGAACCCTGCCAACAAAGGCAATGCTGGTGGTGCCTGCTGGCTCCCAGCAAGGGTGGGTGGTCACAGAGAGCAGCTGGTGGCCGTGTGGCACCTCCTCAGTGCCCGAGCAGCGCCGCAGGAGGTGCTCTCTGCTTGTCCTGAAACACCCGCTCAGTGCTGATTAATCAGCTGAGTTTATTAGCAGTGGTACCTGAAGATCACCTCTGCCGTGGCTGCAGACTTCCTGCCCGTAGGCTCTGAACCTGTTGCTTGTATAAGGATTTTATTTAAATGACTTTAAAGGATGGCATCTGATGGGATCATCTCTGTACAACTTGGAGAGGAGCTTTACAGTTCTCATTTTAAGAGGTTTAATTCAATGTTGTGGGATATCAAGTAGACTATGTTAATTGGTGCTAATTTGAAAGTTGTCTGAATTCTGGAGACGTAATTAGAAGTAATTAAAATACATTCTCATTTATTCCTGCATACAAAAATATATGCTCCTTTCCTACTCCTCTCCATTCAAAAAAAAAAGGGCATGCCTGGGCCCAGGGTGCACCCCATTTTGGGGGAAAAATTTGGGGAGTAAACCCAGCCCAGGAAGGAAAAATGAAAAATCAAATTGCATTATGGCAGTGGGGAAAGGATGAGGGGGCTTGGCTGCCTGAAAGGAGGTGAAACAAGGCAGGTGGGAAACGAGCAGGCCCTTCAAGCCCCCCTCCCTCCCAGTGTTCTGACAAACACCCAATGCTTGCAGAAAAATAATGCAAAAGTGACTAAATAAATATATAACTGCAGGAGGCAAGTGGAGGGAATGTCCCAGCCTCTGGGGCTGCCTGCTGCTGCCCAGCCCCGCGCCAGCAGCGCTAACGATTACACAGGCGATGGCTCTACAAATTAGCCATGAAATTGGGACCCTGAAGGGAGCTTTGAAATTAGGAATTTGGGGAAGAGTTTGTAAAATGTTTAAAAGGCAGAAGCAGCACAAAGCCTCAATTTTAATTATTGCGGTTTTAATCAGTAGAATATTTTTTTCTACCCTGAATGGTAAAGTAATTGGAAATGTGAATGGAGTGTGATTATTGTGTAAATTACAAAATCAGAAAAAAAAAAGCAACCCAGCCTGAAACAGGCTGCTTGCTCTGGAGGAGAGAAGGATTGATTTGGCTGCACTGGGAGCTGGGAAGAGGTTGGGGGGGTCAGTGTGATGGGAATGGCATCTTGGTGCTGGCCGTATGGCACAGTGATGGCTGGGTGTGGGGGTCCCCTTTTTGGGGAACTCTACTAGCTCTGTCTCCTGGCATGTGCAGCTTCTGCCTGCTGCCATCCTTGGTAGGCTGGTGGGATGTGCACCTCTCTTGCAGATGCCCATGGGTGGTGGGTGGTGGCAGAGCTGAAGGACGCTGCACCCCATTGCTCACTTCAGGACCTGTTCAGTGGGCACAACGCATTGTAGGCACCAGTATTGCCCTGAGCTGCCAGCATGGGTGCCATGGATGGAGACCAGCTGGGCAAGGGCAGATTTCGTCCCTGCAGAGCTGGTGGGTCACATCCCCCCAGGGCAGGAGGATCTCATCCCTCCTCCTGGCCCAACCACCGGGTCAGCGGGGTCGGACTTCCCCAAGGCAGGACCACTGTGCTGCCTGAGGCGATGCTGAGCCTGTCCTCCAAGGGCCCTGTTGTGCAGCGAGGAGCCAGGAGCATCTCTGTCTCCAGGGTCCCTGGGGTGTGACCAGAGACCTGGTGGTGGAGGTGAGCTCCGGCTACAGGCAGTGCTGCCCAGCAGGACCAACCAGGAGCACTGGGGTGAAGTCTATTGGGATGAGCAATATAGAAATCATTTGATAGCAAGAAAGGCACATACCTGCTCTCAGTCATGTTTAGGTAATTGGAAGTAAATAACTCCTTTCATCCTTAAATCGTGTGACTTCGTACACTGGGTAAATGGAAGAAACAAAATCCCGATTTTCGTTCGTGTTCCATGCACGTAGTAAAAATGAACCTTCGTCTGCAGCAATTCTGAGCTAATGAAAAACGAATGAGGTTTTAAATCAACCCAAAACGCAGAGCTCTGCTGCCATAGTCGCATGCTGCTGCTGTAGGACAGCCTCTATTTCCAAGGCTCCTCACAGAATCCTGAATAATTTTATTAGATTTTGAGCAAGGCTGTTGCCAAAACATTCATTACTGCACCCAGCGAGCGGGAGGGAGACAAAGGGGTGTTTGAGGGGCTGATGTCACGGGCAGTCATTGCTTTCTCTTCTCTTTCCGAAGTTTCGAAAGGCTGAGTTCATTTCGTGGTGTTTGTACATTGCTCATCTGGTCCAGAGTGACCAGCCTTGCCTGATGGCTTCTCATGGAAGGGTCCCTTTTGCATGGCCTTTAAATCATGTCTGAACACGACATAATTCTCCCATGTGCCTGGTGACTTCTATGTATTTGATCAGATTCCATAAAAATGTAAATAATCAAAGCCCTTCTGCTATTATTTATAATGCCTCACTCCAGGCTGTAATTTATGTATTAATTTCAGCTGCAAGTTTCTGAAGGGAGGGAAAAAGGAAGATTAATAATCAGATGTGTGGCTGACACTAAATGCCGTTGCTGCCAGTGTCTGCTTCTCTGCACACACCCCGAAGCCCCACAGATCTGATTACTTGCTTCTAGGGGACAAGGGAGGCCACTCCCTGCCCTGGGACCTGCTGGCAGGGTGACCACAAGCTGTCCCCGTGGATGCTGGCAGGGGTCCCTGTCAGCCTGGGTGCTCCTGGGCTGGGGAGCCTCAGAGGGAGAGGGCAGGACCTGCCAGGGTGCTGTTGGAGCATGGGCACAGTGCAGTAGAGCTGAGGGTTTGCTGGCAGAGCATCCACTCCTCACCCTGCTGTGTCATACAGCCTGCAGGCTCGTAGACTGGAGCTCAAGGCAGTCTTCAAAGCAAATGATCAACCCGGAGCTGCTACCAAGAGATGCAGCACAGGTCAGTTCGGGGCTGTGCCAGCGGCTTTCCATTGCTGCCCTGCACACGCAGCACTGTCTGACAGCCCGCAGCTGCCTGCAGGGAAACTTGCTCCAGCTTGGGAGGTTTTCCATGTGTTAAATCTCCTCTGCAGCCCAGAGCAGGAGGAAGGATGGCTCCAGAGTCACCCAGCCCCGGGGAGGTGCCTGAGAGAGGCTGAGGGCTACAGTGTGGGATGCTCATGTCTGGCTGTGGCCAGCGTCAAGGAGCTTCTGGCCTTGCAGAGACTGCTTCTCCTTCTCCAGGGACAAGCAGTCCTTTTGTGCACATCAGATCCTCCTTTAGATGACATCAAAGAAGCTGTAACTGAGCTGTGTGGGGAGCAGGGGAGTTGTCTGGAATGTTAGGGACCAGTCCCACCCTCATCCCAGAAGGAAGGGGGGAAATGGGGAATGTGGGGCTGCTTGTGTTGCCATGACAGCAGCTCTAGGGCTGCAGATGGGGAAAGGGCAGCGTGATTGCACGGGTTGTGCTGAGACCCAGCAAACTCATGCCTCTCATGATGCCTGGAGTGATGCTTTTGCAGGCCTGTGAGCTGCGACCTCTTCTGACCAGGAGCAGATGCGCCCTGCCAGGCTGGTGAGGAACCAGAGTAGAGGGATGGCAGAAGTGGCCACTATGGGACCCTGGCCCTCCTGCACTCAGGGCCATGCCATTCCCCCGGGAGTAGGACCTGCACCAGCAAAGCCAGTTCTGCCCAGTGACACCAGGCAGGGAGATTCAAACTGGCCTGGCCACGCTGGCAGTTCCTCAGCCCCAGCTATTAGCTATCTGTTAAGCATGGTATCTGATCCAGACACAGCATTATATGCATTTCTCTGGGAATAAGCTCCTGCTTGACACAGTCTGTGATTGCTTTTTTAAAACCATGCGGGGAGGATCAGTTCCTTCATCCACTGATAAGGTATCAGGTGACAGAGGGATCAGCATCCACCACATAAATCTGCAACTAATCCTTCGGAATCAATATTTTTCATTAAGAACCTGTGAGAGTTGGGCCATTATAGGGAAAAATCTGTTTAGGTTGACACCTTGATGAAGTTATTCAGTTCAGGGGCTTAAGTCATTGAAAGGTAATAAAGAGCAAAGAGCACAGAAAGATCGAGGTGCCGGTTATGAGAGCTTGCGACGGGAATAGGGGCTTTATTGCAGAAAGAAATTACCATACTGATTTATTGTGGAATTACAAGAACTTTAAAAGGCTGGCAGCACTGCCCAGATGTCACCACTGGCTGGGGACACTGCCCAGGTGTTCCCTCTGGTGCTGAGTGGTCTCTCCTCCCGTGTGCTGCACACCTCGCTGTGCCATGGATTGGGTTTGTCCTCCAAATATTTTGGGTGCCAGCTGAGACACCGACTGTGCTGCCTGAACTGCTACTGCCAGCATAAGCATTGCTGGGGTCTGGAGGTGGAGGAGCCTGGAATACACAGACCCTGGCATGAGGACCCCCTTATGCTCAAGAGCTCCAGGGTGGCTCTTCAGGGCTGCCAGTGCCACAGCAAAGCAGGGGTCCAGGATGAGGTGCTGCCCCTGCTACCCCAGGTCCTGTGCCATCCGTGCCCTGCATCTCTGATGTTCCCAGGAGAGGAGGTCTTGCTGCCTTCCCGTGCTGGTGATGGTCAAATGTCCTGTACCTTCACTGCTGTCTCCACGAAACACTTCCATCTGCAGCAGAGATGTCTGTTGGGGCTCCCAGGTGGGATTCACTCACAGTTGACTATTCACTCACTTTCCTGGCAGCACGGCCACCCTCACTGTGGCATCTGGCTGAGCACAGCCCCAGTGCGGGGAGCAGCCCCATGGCTGCAGAAGGGGTAGGGAGACTCAGGGAGTCATGGGGGTACAGGGAGCTGTGGGAGCACGGGAGGCCAAAGGGGCACAGGGAGCCACAGGGGCACAGGGAACCATGGAAGCGCAGGGAACCATAGGGCTATGGGGACCTGTGGGGCAGAGGGGGGCACAGGGAGCCACGAGGGCACAGGGAACCATAAGGGCATGGGGAGCTGTGGGGGCACAGGAGTCTGCAGAGACACAGGGAGCCATGGGGGCAGAGGGAGCCATGGGGGCAGAGGGAACCATAGGGGCATGGGGAGCTGTGGGGGCACAGGGAGCTGCAGAGCTCTTCTTGGGGAGGAGAGGAGCAGCTGCCCATAGACCAGGCGCTGAGCCCCATGGAAGGGGTACCCTGTGCAAGCAAACACTGCTCCTGGCCCAGCAGCGCTGCCGGGCTCTGCCACAGCTCAGCACAGAGGCTTAATCCCTGGATAAACTGGCAGGGAACGAGTGTACACAAGCACGTACACAGCTGGGAGGCAGGACTGCTCCTGACGTGCTGGACGCTGCTGCCTCCTCCGTACATGATACTTAATAGTGTGAGTGAGCGGGGGCACGGCAGGCTGCCTGCCCCTCCTCCCATCCCCGGCTTTAGTAATTGATGTAGTCAAACTTATCCTGAAGTTTTCTTTATAGGTTAGCCAAGGTTAATTGTGCGAGCTGCAAATGAGTATGTCTGGCCCATAAATCCCCAAACCTCATTAAAGAGGATTAAATGATATGACTACTTTGTAAATCCTAAAATTTCAGGCAAACCTCTCATAAACAACAACATGAGACCCCTGCCACGCTCGGTCTCCGCTAATCTGGTGCTCGCTCCCGGAGCGAGGAGGAAATGAGCATCCACCTCCCTGCAGCTTGTGAGGGTGGCGTGGAGGGGTCCCCCTGCCTGCACATCCAGAGCTGGGCAGCCGTTGCCTGCATCCCCCAGCCAGCAGCATCCCCCAGCCAGCAGCCACAGCATCTCAGAGGGTCTGGCTCCCCCAGGCAGGGTGGGTGCCGAGGGAGCAGCCGGAGACCTCTGCGGAGCACAGAGATGGTGCCAGCTCTGCCCCAGCGCTACAAGCCCTGCTCCAGCTGAGCCAGCAAATGGAGGCAAATCATAATCCCTCAGATCTGGGTAATGCCGGGGAAATTCTGCAATAACTACCTTGGCTCTGAGCCATGATTGATGTGTTTTGTTCCAGAAAGATTTTGTTTTGCGGCTCCTTCGGCAATCGTTTGTTTCCATCCTCGCTGGCTATCCCTAACCAACACTGGAATAAAGCAGGGAGGGGGGGACAATCCGGAGAGCAGCACCCAAACTGGAGAGCAGCACCCGAGGCGGGCTGAGTGGGCAGAGCTCTCCCAGCAGTGGGACCACTGCTCTCCTGGGAGCAACCTGGGTTTGTTGGCTGGACATCACCGCGGCCCTACAAGGATGCTGCTCCTCTTGCCGTGCAGAAAAGACATAAACCACCCAAATCTTAATGAGCAATTAAAAGCTAATCAAAGGGAAATCTGTCAGATAAGGATTGTCGTGTGGTTTTATACTTGGCTTTGCATCTGTTTGTGGAACAAAACATATTGTCGGCGAGATTTGTAGCCCTGAGATTTGCATTGTGGTTCCTGGATCTAATTCAATTCAGAATTGATGGGTTGGGAAGAATGGGATTTTTATGTTAACAGCAACCTTTATCTTAGATTTAAGCTAACTGCTACGTGCTCTGTAAATACGTGCATGTGCCAGACACGTTTTCCTTCATTTATAATCATGATAAGAACTGCTGTCGGTTGCTTTTCTCTGTCCAAATATTTCCTTTCCCCCAAGCACTGGAATAAGGATTTCTGTGTCCTACAGCATGGCTCAGTCCTGGCCAAGGGACCACCTGGGGCATTGTCCCCCCTGCCCTGCCTTGGCTCGCATAAGCCAGAGTTGCCCCCTTTCTGTTGGTGGAGACAATGGTGCCCTATAACAGTGGGGCACATTTCCACATCTGTTTCATTTTTAATTTTGACTGACTTAAAAAAAAAAAAAAACAACAACAAAAAACCTCAAAAATTTTCAAAAGAAAAGCACATTTCACAGGCATTTTCAGAAACCATCCCTCTTGCTCTTTGCCCATCCCAGAGTTGCTTTAGGAATGATTGGGCTAAATTTCACATTTGGCAAAGGAGAGAGGGAAGGATTGGGGTTGGCAGTGCCAATGTTTCCAGCTTGGAACCTGTGAAATCCTTCCCCAGCCTTTTCAGACCACTTGGAAGGGTGCAGGGTTGGTGCATCCTCACCCCGTGGGGTCTTCCCATGCGGCAGGGGCTGGAGACAGCCATGTCTGTGTCAGGGAGCCCAGCAACTCCCAGCCGTGGGTTCTCAGGAGCTCTGGGCTCCCCAGCAGCCTCGGGTCCGGATGCCGACCTGGGACCTCCAGGGAGGGAGATGCCAGCATCCAACCACACACACCAAAGCCCAAAACCCAGAGACACAAGGGACAATTGCTCCCTGCAGCATTTGGTCTTTATCCAGCTGGCTCTGAAAAGTCTGCAAATGGTGCAATCAGGGTGGTAATTACTTGCCAGGCAGGGAGCTGAGACCCGCCTGCATTATGCACAGTTAAACACTCAGTGATTCTGCCCTGAGCCTCTCGGCTCCACTGCAGGCCACCGGCCCTCCTGTCACCGCGATTAAGGGATTACAACATTCCCAGTTCAGAAGACGCTTGTATCCCCAGAGTTTTGCTGAGCAAATTCGTCTCTTGGAGATCTGAACAGAAACTAATTGTTCTGAGTGTCTTTCACATTCCTGATCTATTGATTAACCACCAGGAGTGGGAATCCCTCTAGAAATACTCTCCCAACTCACTCAGTCCACATCACTCCAGCTTCTTAACTAAATCCCTTCCAAATCCTTGCAAAAATCTAATTGAGAGCTCATGCTGCTGAGCGGAGGTGCTGCAGCCTGACTCAACCAGTAAATGGCGTGTGAATAAGAGGGAGCCTATTGTTGCCTAACATGGTCCCATCAATAATAGATACCAGCAAACCTCCAAGGGAGCTAAAAATTTCTCCTTTAGGTATGAATTATGGATGCAGTTTAGTGTAATGTAGATGTATCTCAAAGGTTTTTCCCAGTTTATATGCTAGTAAAAGCTAGCAATTTGCTTGTGTTCCACCTATAGGCTTTTGAAAATAAAGAAATTCTCTATTCTGCAATAAATTCCAGCATTAATGAAGGCAAAGACAAATTTTTAACATGCATTTGAAGCACAGAATGGCCATGTCCAGGTGGGAGGCGCGCGGGGCTGCCAGCGGTACTCTGACACCACCGGAGTGCAGGCAGGGGCCGAGGGGGGCACACGACTGGTCCTCTGCAGACAGAGTGGTCCCAACCCCACGGTGGCCACCCCTTCCATCCCAGGATGGATGGTCAGGGAGAGTCCTGGGGCTTGGCAGTCTCTGCCCCTGGGGTAGATTTGGGCTGCAGTAGGGTAGGGGAGTGAGGCGATCCTAAAGGGATCCCAAAGGGAGTGCATCCTGCTCCTGAGGGGCTGCCAGGAGAGAGGGGGGCACTGCTACTCCACACAGAGCAAGGGGCTTCCAGCAGTAGTGGGACCCCAGTGCAGATGCTCAGATCTGCAAATAAGCAGTGCTGGCACCCATTACCTGTGGCACCTGTCCCTGCCCTGATGAACAGCCCCAGGCCCCAGTAGATCTGTGGGAGACACTTGAAAAGCCTGTGTGCATCTCCAGGGGTCGGAGGGCTAATGCCTTTTTTAATACCCCCTGATAATTAATACTCTACAACTACAATGAAAGATCATTATAAAAAGGTTTGCTATAACTACAGTAGCTCCTTCTCAAACACGTAATGAACAGCAATCCCGAGGGGTCAGCTTCTGTCAAAAAAAAATCCATAGCTGCAGATTCATGGCGGCGTTTCCTACAGCTCCAACAACTGCTGAGCGACCAGTGATAATGAATCGACGCTGGCAGCCATGGGCCCTGGCAGGACCAGCACAGCAGAGCCCCCCAGGGCTCCCTCTGGGGCAGGAGGTGGGTGCTGCTGGGCACTGCCGGGTACAGCAACGCCTTCCCTCTTGGCTAGTGCTCTGATTCCCAGTGGGAATCCCGGGCAGTCCCTCCGTGTGGGGCTGATTCCTGACAGATCCAGGGGCACCAAGGTGCTAACCTCAGCTCTATCTCTGGCTGGCTGGCCCTGCCTTGCTGGCCATTGCCACCAAACCGAGGGGCACCAGCAGCTTTGCAGCTCTCCCAGCCCTGCTGGAACGAGCATCACTTCTCCTGATGCCCAGGATGCAGTGAGGGGGGGAGGGAGGGAGATGTGTGCACAAGAGAGACTTGGCATTTGGTCCCAGGCACCCAGGGCAGGGAAAGGACCTGTCTGCTTCTTTGTGGGTGAAAGCGTACAGCAACAGCAGCATTTCCACGATCTGGGACCAGAACGATCAGGGAAATTCCCAGTTTTCTAAAGGCATTAGCCTGGAACACAGTTTATACACAAAATCCTTGTCATTTCATATGAGCAATAAAAAGGCTCTTTAAGCACATCTTCTGCAGGCATAATGTTTCAATTTGCAAGATTAACTTTATTCTGTGGGTTGGTTTTTTTTTTTTCAGGGAGGCATTGACATACCTGTATTTATTTTTTAAAGGAAGAACAAACTTTTATAGACCTTCTGCAAAACTTTGTAAAAATATAATCTCTTCTTGTGCCAGACAATTGGTGCCTGCTGACTCAATTGCTTTTATATATGACAAGGCTTGAAAAAAATTGCCATTGCCTAACTCCTAACTCGGAACAGATTGGAGTGAAGCACAGGACTCATCAATCAGAGGTGCCACGTCGGGCATGCAGAATACAGCACCCTGGGTGCTGTATCATGAAAAAAACATCGTGATGGGGTTGGGTTTTTTTGCCTAAATTTTCCCTTCAGCCATTGCTTCCGAGCACTCCTGGCTGTTGCACGAGCAGCATCATCACAGGGTAATACAGAAAATGCAAGTGCTGCAAGTCAGACGCCGCTTCCAGCCGATGGCAGCTGCTTGTCAGGCAGAGTAATCGCTGATACACTTTTGTGGGAAGAAACTGTCTTCAATTTAATAAATATGTAAAACAGCGTTTAACAGCCCCGAAATAAACTGTTGAACTATGTGGTCCATGGAGCTAATCTCATCCGCTGCTCCTGATGGCTCAGCCTTTTGCATCTGTGTTTAAGCGTGTCACATGCCTTGCACCTGCAAATCTGTCCCCATGGCCCACTCCTGCTTCTCTCTGTGTCCCCAGACTCAGGGTCTGTAATCAGTGGGCTCCTTGCTCCTGTCCTGGGGACATGGCCAGGCTCGCAGGCAGTGTCACTCTCATGGAGGGGCTGGAGCAGGGGCTGGTGCCAGCAGTGGGGGCAGAGGGGGTGTCACTGCCAATGCAGGAAGGGCCGGGGCTGGAGGTGAGTGTGATGGGAACATTGTCAATTAATAAATTTAGGAGGTGACAGCCCAGTGTTGTGCTAAAGTGTAGGGGTGGTATTTCTTGAAAGTTTTGTGGTATATGTACTTAAGCAGGATTATTGATTTGAGCACGTATGTGGCGCAGCATTGGAGCCAATCAATATGTGCATTATTAATGTGCTGTACTTATACCTAGTGATTACTCATGAAGAAGTGGCCTTCACTGGGGCCAGAGTTCAGACTGCTCTGCTGTGATAGATGCTTTTTAAAATTGCTGGATTTGAGTCGTCAGTGTTTCATTCCATGGGTCCTGTGAGTTACCTGCGCTTTGCTTTCTGCTTTTCAGCCGGTTTGGCTTGGCAAACACAGCGCACAGAGCCACGCTGCTGCCACTGCTTTGCACCTTCACCTGCCCTGACACCAGGGTTTGGGGCCAGGGAAAGTCCCCATCTCCTCTCAGTCGCCTGTTCCTCCCCAGGGGCTCTGCTATTGCAGCCGAGTGAACCACTGGCTGAGAAGTTCTGCGTCGTGGGTCCGTATGGCCACAGAGTCCAGCCCTGGGCTGCAGCTGGCCATGGGGACAGTGGCACCTCATGGGGACTCAGTTTGGTGCTGAAGCAATCCCCCCTGTCACTGCACCTGCCTTATTTTTCTCTAAACCCTGAAAATACTGACCGCTCAAGTGCCACCAGTGCCAGGCGGGCTGCTCACCCCTGCTTTGCTCCAGGACCAAAGCCAGGTACGAGGTGGAAGGGGGGGCTGTGTGACCAGTCTGTCCCTCTTTGCCACTCTCTGAGAGGGGGGAAATCAATCCTAGAAAGGCTGCTCCCTGCTCCTGACCCCTCTGTGTCCAAAATTCAGTGTGTGAGACACGCTCCTGTGCTGGCAGAGCTGATGGCTCTGAGGAGCAAGGGCCATGCCAGCGTGCAGTCTGGGCGAGGGGCATCCATCTCACTGTCAGCTCCCCAACCTTCCAGCTCAGCCCCTCCAGAGCCCAGTGTCACCCTCTGTGCTTGGGGGTGTCTCCAGGGACACCGCAGCGTGAGAGAACTTGAGTTACAACAAGCCAGTCTGAACTCTGGAGTATTTAATTCACTAATTAAGCACAGGCTTTGCAAGCTGGGACTTACTGAAAAGGGAGATGCCAGGGGGATGTTTCTGAATGCTGCTCTACAGCTGAAAATTAATTCTTTGAGATGTTGCGTGGATTAAAAGGCAGAGCCCGGCTGGAGCTGGTAATTAGCAGCTCTGGGATCCTGCAGTCACAGCCAAAGGAGTAGTTGCTCCTGGGGTAGAGATCTGCCTAGAGAGCAGCTCAACCCTGGCCAGCAAGGCAGCAGGGAGATCAGGAGGTGCTGGAGTTATGTGCCCACCATGGGCCATGGTGTCTATGATGAACAAACACACGAGACTGGAGCTGGGCAAACCAGGAGCACAGCCCCCTCCCCAGAGTCCCGCTCACTGGGAGCTCCAGCCTGCCAAAACTGAGGACAGAAGCTGTCACTCCAGAGTGGCAGGAGTGGACAGAAGGTGTCCCCTTCCCTTTGGGGGAGAAGCACATGGCAGTGTCAGCTGGTGCTGACACCAGAGCTGGTCGAGACCCTCTCAGCCAAATACCTCCCCCGCCAGCCCTGGCTTGCTGACACTGAGGTGTTTCGAAGGAAAGTGTCAGCACTGATGAAACTCTCAGTGGAAAAACTGGAGATGATTTGAAGTATAAATGCCATCTCTCATTACAGCTCTCTCTCACTGTTTTGTTCCAGCTTTCCTGAGATATTTTCTCTTCCGTGAGACACCATCACATTCACACTGACTGGAATGTTCCAGTGGGATCCTTCTGCAGCCTCTGAGCACGCTTTCTCCCCAACTGTCCCATCCACAAGACACCTGAAAATTTGACTTTGTCCTGATTTTGACTGCCAACAATCTTTACCCACAAAGGAGAGTTTGGATTCCTCACTGGAACAGCAGCCATGAGGTGCTGGGGGCTCTCGGTGGAGCTACCTCAGGGCTGGAGACATCCCCTGCCCATGGGAGGAGAGGGGCTGAGGCAGCAGGGGCACAAGGATGGGTTGGTGGCTGAGCTACCAGCAGCCACTCACGGGAGGGTGGCAGAGACAGGATGGGAGCTTCCACCCTGCCTGTCACCCATCACCACCTTGCACCAGGCGCTTGGGGGACCCTGGGCAGAGGAGTCCCCAAGCTCCCCACATGGCCAATAGTCAAATTCTGGCCAGAATTATTCCTGTCTGCATTTGACCCATGTTTTGTTGATTGCAAAGCTTTGAAAAGGCAAGTAGTTACCTTGACTGATCTCCTTTTCTTGTTAGTTTGGAAACATGGCATCAGCCAGCAATCCAGATCCTATTGCTTTGCAGCGCACCCTCATTAGAAACACCAGGACAAGCTCAAACTCCTCAAATCAAAGGCACCAGATCTGTGGAGCACATCTAAAGGATTCAGCACTGTCACAGGTGCCTGCATGTTAAATGAGTGTGTGTAGGATCTGTGGCTGAGGATGCTTACACTGCTGCCAACATGGGATGGGGGTCCCCAGCCCAGTACCACACCGACAGCATGGCATGGGACGGGGACCCGCCAGGAACATGGGGCCATGGTGGAGTTGTGTTGCTCCCTGGTGCTTGGGGAGCAACGTGCCCCCATGTTTTCACCCTTCCTGAGACATCCAATGCCAGCAGCAGCCAGCAGCACTCATGTTTTCCTGGGGAAATGGGCTAAGTCAGCCTCACGTTCCCCTGTGAGGAGCGTGGGATGCTTATGGGTCCCATGGATCCCGGGGTTAACAGCCACTTGTCTGAGCGTGCTCCAGGCAAAAGCACTCCCAGGAAATTTCCACACCAGGCAGCCCATCACAGCGGTAAATCTGCTCCATCTCTCTTTCTCGCTGCCTCTCATTTACATATTTTCTCTTTCATCCTGCAGCAAAAATATCAACTTTGACAAGCCCCCTCTCCAGAGGACAGCCTGATTAAACTGGGAATATTCAGAGGTGGCTCTGGATCACAGACCCAAGTCAGCTCAAATCACTCACCACTGGGTAGCCCAGCATGCCCTGCCACGAGCCACCGGCTCACCAGCAACTCTGCAAAGTGCTTTACTTGGAGCCCCTGCAAGGCTGGGGGTCCTACAGCACCAGGCAGGTACATCACCGTGGTCCCACACACCACATCCCCCTGCTCTGGGCTGAGGTGGCCACACTGGAGCTGAGAGAACATCCTTGCCCACGCTTGTGCACACTTTTGGGCACTTGCTACAGGAGGGCTTCACCAATTGCCCAGCAAGACGTGGTCACTGCGGTCCCCCTGCTCCCCTCCTGGCTTCTCTGCTGTGGTGACAGATGGCAGCTTCACCCCCTCCTGCCAGCTTGCAGCCCCCCATGGCTCCTGCCGCTCTGCCAGTGATTTGGGGAAGTGCCATAAGGTACCTGCTTGGGATGAGCAAACCAGCAAAGCCCGGTGAGTGGGAATTTGCAAAGCTCTAATAAGCAGAGGAGCCACAAGCCTGCAGAGCTGAAGGACAGAAAAAGAAAAGGGAAGGGTGTTTCAAAGAAAAGACTGGGGAATCCTCCAACACCCACAGGGAGTACGGAGGCTGCTGAGCTGCTGCATGATGAATGAGAAACCCAGAGATTACAATAATTTTGTTAAAGAGTTCTTAGCTCTGCTCTGCTCTTCTGATTAATGGGATTTTGTGGAGAGTGCAGGGAAAGGTCATCTGACACGTGTTCAACAGCTGATGACATTATTCGGCTCTGCCAGGGAATTGCTACTCCTAAATACCCACAGATGTGCTTCACCAGCAGCTACAAGGTGCTCTGCACAGCACAGACCCTGAGGCATCACTCCAGTGGCACCGGCCCATCCTGAGCACTGTCACAGGGCTAAGTAAATGCTTCAGACAAGGCTTATACCTAGATCTGCAGAACAAGGTGGCACAGCCTCCCTCACTGCCATGATTGGGAAAGACCATTAAATAACAAACTGTCTCTGACTGTGCTTCCTGTCACAGGCAGGTGAGCAGTACAAAGTATATATTATACAGGGCCAGTAAATGGCCCACAGGTCCACATCTATTTGATCACCTGCTGCAGCTGCCTGTGGGACTCCCCTGCAGCACCCATGGGACCACAGAACAGCACCCAATCTGGAGTTGGAACCACTGCCCCTGCACAGACCAGCCTGGCTCTTGTCCCCTGGGGCTGGCCAGACCCTTGTCCTGGAGCTGCTTCTACCAACCCGAGCTGAGCTGTTCCCAGCTCCCAGTCCATCCCTCCTGACCCTTGAAGCACCCTCCAGAGCACATCCCAAAACTGAGTGGAGATTAGCTACCTATCACCAGCCCTGTGTGTAAATCTCAGCTAATGACAACCCTCGATGACTGCTCCCAGCAGAGCTGGCTGAAGCGACTGCCATGCCTTCTGCACGCTCAGTTAATCACAGCTCTCCTCCACCTCTCCAGCCACTGCTCAGCCTCAGATTTACGAGCCGTGCTGCCAGCAAGCATGGTGCTGGTAGAGCCATGCCTCAGTGCCAGCCACTGCACAGCCACTGCTTGCACCAGGCTTGTGCCCACAACCCCCTTCTGTGGGAACTGGGCACAGACACGCTGCTGGGTCAGGCGCATCCCACCCCTGTCCTTGTCTGGGGACAGAACTCCACCAGGCAGCCAAGGAAAGCCCAGTGCATCTCAAGTGCCACTTGCAGGGCAGCTGAGAAGAGGCCACACGTGCACCATCATCAGGTAGTGATGCCGGAGCATGTTCAAAGGCCACACCAGCATGGGTTGGCAAACATATTAATTACAGGTTGTTTTCCCGGGGGTGCCCACTTCTCTGCAGGAATCAATGTTTAGCCTGAAGCCAATTAAATAATCACAATAGCTCTTAGAAAAGGCACGTGTTCATTGCCTGGGAGTTCCTCTTCTTCCAGGCCAGGACATTTCTAGCAGCTGGGAGGGTGCTGCAGCCCACAGGGCTGCTCCAGCAGAAGCAACGCACAGCGGTGTCCCCCCTGGGCAGAGGGCAGCAGGCACTGATTGGCATCCAGAGAGGCCAATGTTAGAGGCATTATTCTTCATTTAGCACATTCTGCACCCAGACCATGCCCTTGTAGGGTCCTGCCCCCCTTCCAGGGGCTCAGCACCAACATGGCAGGGCAAGGGTGCCCTTTCCACACTCTGTCCCCTCCATCCAGGTGTGCTGTAGCTTTGTCTGTTTTTCCAATAACGAAACTTTTTTATTGTTATATTATAATCTGCTGGGTGTAAATGGCTTGTCCAGCCAGCCCTGCAAATCACCTGTTATCATTGCAGTCAATGGTCTGTGTCAACCCAATTTCACAGACAAACGCTTCTCTCCCTGACCACGGTCACTGACATGGATAACTCTGATTTACAAAGCCAATAAAAATAAATTCACTGAATTACTGAGAACCACTGACTTAATATAGGAGATTAAAATCTCCAAATTTAGGATGGCTGGAAGCCATTTAATACATGAACAGTGGCAAATGGGTTATAGAAATGTCAGCCTAGCCAGGGTCAGATGCCACAGTACGGAGATTTATTGTGAGAAAAGGACTAATTGATAAGTTACCTTTAATGCTTTTTCCAGAGGCCAGGTTATTTATATCATGGTTTGTTTGTCATCTTTTACATTTGGGGTCAACCAAAATTTTTTATGGTAAGAAAAAATCTCAGTGTCCTGTTCATTAAAGTAGCAAGGTCAGGCTGAAGGGTGGAATTTAGCTGGAAATAATCAGGTGGCTGTGATTAACTATAGCCTCGCTGCCTCTCGGACCAAGCCATCGGCAAAGCCAGCCTTCAGAGAGACAAAGCTGCTCACAGATGTGCCTTTAAAAGGCGCCAGTAAATAAATGGGGAGAAGGTGATGGGCAGTAACGAGGTGAAGCACCTCATTTCCTATCCTGTCTCTTGCTGGGTGCTCTGGTTAGTAGTACCTTTCCCCAGCTTCCCCCACCCCCACTGTCTCCGAGGGGGCTGTGGACAGCATGTTGGCCCCCCACATCTCTTGCCCCCGCTTGGAAAGGATCCCCAGGTTCCCCCATGCACCCTGAGGGGCTGATAGGGCACCAAGGGGCTGCAGGGACCCTCCGTGAGCTTCCCCCAGGCTCCCTCTGGGGCTCAGGCTTTCCCTATTCCTTTGCATGATTTTTGCTTTTAAAGATCTTCCCGATTCATGTCTCCACCCTGCCTGCTGTTTGTTTGCAGATGTTGTTTGCTGTCACAGGGGAGCCTGTGGGCCCAAGCCTGCCCTGGCTGCAGGCACTGGAGCAGCGTAGCTCTCTCAGCCCCATGTTTGCCCAGACACTCAGTCCTGTGCTGAGGTCGGGGGGGTTGCACCCTGCACGCCCCCTCTTTTTCCCCCCGGGGCACAGGAACAGCCAGCAAAGGGGATTAGAGAGCCAGATGAAAGCACAACTCCCAGAAGCCAGTTAGGAGGGATGTGAGATTAGAAATGAAAGGCTTGTGTAGACTTTAAACTTCACTCTGCCTTCATAAAGGTGTCAGCTGGAATTATTTTGGGCATTTACTTGCGTGGTCTAGCGCATCACTAGCTAAAACAGTTTTTTTAAATAATGGAATTTGCTGCTTGGCTCATGCATAAAAAATAGCAAGAACACGACCCAGTTGCATAATATTTTTAGTAATAAATAGAGTCAGACGTGTTTAGCTCAGCTGCTGGCCCAGGGAGAACACCCTGTCTGTGGGGACGGTGGGGCAGGGAGCCCTGGGCAGTGCAGCTCTTCATGGAGTACTTGTGACCAAGTCCTTGTGGCAGCATGGAGGAGACAGCAGGGTCTCTCCTGGGAGATGCAGCTCCTCAGATGCTCATGGTCCCATGCTGCAGGAGTGGCACTTGCCCACAGGGGCTGCCCCAGTCCTGTGTTGCTCCCACTGCATCTGCATGTCCCAATGGCTCAGCCCCGTCTCTCCTCATGGGTCAGCACAGCAGTGCTCCTCTTCCCACCCCAACTACTCTGTCTCCAGGAAAGCCTCTCTCCTCCTGGAGAAATGAAGAGCATGAACTGTTTTACCTCTGCACTGCTAAATAATTGGTGCATGAAATATGTTTCTATAGGAACTCCTACAGATGTTAGCCGAGCACAGCCTGGCGTGGATGGGAGGTGAGTCACTGGAACCAGTACACAGGAGGGCAAGATGTAGCAGGAATGACGTGACCAAGGCCAGCCTTTCATCCCCACTGGTGTCAGAACCCTTCTCCCGTGCCCTGGCACCGTTGCTGGGCTCTGGTCATCAGACCAGACTCAGCTGGGACCCACTGCTCCCCAGCTAACACTCCCCCTCCTGTGCACCCCAGATTGGCATCACCAAGGCTGCTGGGCACCTGCATGGGCTGATGAGGGGTGTCTGTGGATGCTGCAGGTGGATGCAGGACTAAAGGGATTCATTTACCAGCTTCCTGCTCACTGGTCACCTACTATCCCAGCACACAGCGAAACAAGCTCCTGTTGTATTTCCAACAATTAAAAAGGGTTGCAGCAATTAGTGTGATAAGCCTGGAGATAGGTGCAGGAGCTGGTTATGACCCCCAAAGATGCTGGACCAGGGGGCTGGAGGGGCACAACAGGACCCCCAGTGTGGCACAGGCACCAACCCCAGGGTAGGAGCCTGGTGCAGGGCTCTTGGTGCCAGCTCTGCATGGGACACAGGACAAGCTGGCCCTGCCACTGCTTCCCTGTGCCATGGAGTGCCCAGGAGCCTGAGGGACCACAGCTGGGGGGAATGCCCTGCCCAAGGCACAGCACAGCCCTGGGTGCAGGGACAGGGCAGCCTCTCTTCCCATGCAGAGGGAGTTTCACAAGAAGTGGCATTTTGACTGATGCCATTTGACATATGGAGAATTCCCCACAGCAGGCAGTCACTCACCCAGCTGATTATGGGCTCTGGCTTCTTTCTCTAATTAAAACTCTCCCTCCCATTTTAATTCCTTTGCCCCTGAAATCCCTATTCTGGATCATCTCTTAATGTGACACTAACTGCCTGTGACAGGCAGTGAGGGATGCCCCATGCCTGGACCTTCCAGGGCCCCAGTGTCAGCAAGCACAGATTCACAGGACCAGGACCCAGTGCCGTGGGGTCGGGGCATGTGGGGACACCCCTGCTCACCCTTGCTGCTGCACAGGCTGCCCATGCACCAGGCAGCTGGGTCCCCACCTTGACCAGGTATGTCTTAGCCCTGGCCAGATGTGTCCTGCCCACCCAGATGTGTTCCTGCCCCCCCAGATGTGTTCCTGCCCCAGCAAAAGGCCCCTGAAGATTTCCCATCTGCATCCATGGGCACACTGAGATCCCAGCCTGGTCATTGTGAGTCCAATGTCTGGATTTATGGCGAGTGTTCCTTCGCTGTCATTTGCCCAGGGATATCCTCACTTGCACAGCAAGGGTCTGCTTTGCCTTCATGGGGGACACAAGTTTTTGTGACTAAGTTGCAACGATTTCCCTCCCAAATCCCGCACTGTGTTGGAGCCATTCAAACCAAATCCCTTTCCTTAATGCGTCCCAACTCCACACAGGCAGGGCAGGCAGCCAGGCTCTGCTGCAGGACACGCTCTATCGTAGCTGACCAAAGTGGGACAAGTAAAATGGGATTTCTGAAGGAAGGCAACAGCCTGCCCAGGGGACTGATGAACACAAAAGGTCCCTCTCGGATTTTCTTGGCACTCAGGGACTCATTTTTAATGTAACTGAAAGGAAAATATGTTTAAACACAGGATTTAAGCCTCTGACATGAGCTTTATTCTGGCTGAAAGTAAATCCCCAGGGAGCAGGAGGGGGAAGCTGGTGGGATGTGGTGCTGCCGAGACCCCTGCCCAGGGAACCACAGCCACCTTCTGCTCTCCCTGGGACCACACGCTGTCTCCTCAGTGCTTCTCCTCTGCGAGGGGCATTCACTGTCCCAGCTACATCTGTATTCAGCCCCGACACCCGCCAGATTGGAAGCCATTTGCCACAAAAACATGTGCAGTTATTTTATATAAACAAGTTACCAAGCTAGAGTTCTGCTGCAGTGAGTAAATACTGGGTCAGGCCCTCACACAGCAATGTCTCTCTCACTGTAATTAATATTGATTTTGTGCAGCTGAAATATAGCTACAAAATTTAATTTTGCTGCTAAGATTTTTGACATCACCATTCCTGGAGATTAATATGGGATTTAATGAAGGATTTGGCCTCTCATCTGTGATGTTCCTTCATCCAGTTGTGTGCCACAGCCCCACTGCCAACTGCTCCATCGTTTGCCTTATGGCCAGCGTCCCCATGAGTGGCACATAGCCCCGTGCCCATGATGACAGCAGGACCAGGGGGACAACACTGGGCACACAGCTCCTGTTTTGCTGCATTTCTTTAGAGCTGTAATAGGGCCCAGGGTGCTGGGTGAGACAGACGATGGGGTGCAGCCCCTGGGACAGCACCACAGCTCTTCCACAGGCAGGGGTGGGTTTGTAACCATTGCCACTGGAACGTGGCCGGGTGGTGGCTTTGCCCATCCCACGTGGGACCGTGTGAGAGAGAAGGTTCCTCTCCTTGTGCCCTGAAGTGTGCAGTGGCTCCCAAACACAGCCACAAAACTGAGGTGGGAATCATCCTGCCTCAGCTGCAGGTAAAGAACGTGCCAAGGGGCACACGGTCCCGTCAACCCCTTTGCTCTGGGCTGGGATTGGAGTCCATCCCCTTCAGTCCTGTGCCTGTACCCAGCAGGATGAGGTCAATGTGGTCCCCTGCCGCTGCTCCAGCAACTGGGCCTGGCACAGCATGGCACAGCATGGTGTGGCACAGGATGGTGTGACGTGGTATGGCGTGGTGTGGCACAGAAAGGGACAGCACATCACAGCCTGGCTGAGCAAGACCCTGGAGATCTCTGCCCTGGGGAAGAACAGGGTGGCAGTGTGGCCCTTGGACTTGGGGACGCAATGAAAAGAGCACAGGGTGGCATCCGTCCTTGCCAGTCCCTCCAAGGGGAGATATTGGATGGAACAAGGACCATGTGGCCAGAGCAGATTTTTCGCTTATCAAATCAAGGAGCAGCTGGATTAGAGGATTAGAAACCAAATTAATTACTAATGACTTCCCTGGGCCCCGGGCGGTTCTGACATGATTCTCGTAGGCAGCGGCAGTACCTGTGAGCTGGGCAGGCGGGGAAGGGGCAAGTGTGGAGAGCCCAAGGATGGGACTTTGTCCCCACAGGCAGCTGGTACACTCCCAGTGGGCTGTGTGCCGTGCTGGGGGTGCCCCCCTGCCAAGTCCAACAGTTGGGGGGCTACTGCTGCTGCCAGACAGAGCTCTGGCTGGGGAGGGGGGGGAAACTGCAGCCACTCACCTGGCACTCCTGCTTAGCAGAAGATGGAGCATTTCTACGGGTGTATCTGAGATATGCCCCCCCCTCCCAGCACCGGGAGGGAGTTTGAACCAGGAGGGGTTTACCATCACTGGGCAGTCCTCTGCCCCTGGGATGAGCCACTGCTGTTCCAGTTTCCCTGTGGGATTTTGCCCCTGGGGCAGTGCGTGGCCCAAGGTACCTCTACCCGTGTCCCTCCCAGCTCCCCCCGTGTTCCCCCTGCCCACTGAGCTGCAGCAGGAGATGTGAGCCGGAGCAGGAGGGGGTCAGTCACTGGTTTTGTTGGTGCAGTTAATTGACACAGTAAACAAGCCCTCATAAACAACTGTTCCTGTCCCCATTAGCCTGGACAACTGGGCTGGTTTCCATCTGCTTCCTGACCTGGATATTAAATTGCAGCAGATGATGAAAATATGTCAATGGGAAGAAAGTTTTCTTCTGCCTGCCAGAGCCTTTTGCTCGAGAGTGCAAGTGCCAGACAGAAGGACAGAAGGATGGAAGGACACCCTGAGGAAGGACAAGTAGGGCAAAGAGCTGACCATGTGTGCTGTCCCTCTAACAGGCACCATGTCCCCACACTCTGGCCACCACTGGGGTACTTCAAAGAACCACACCCGTGCCACAGCCAGGAGGTGCTGGTGCAGCACTGGGGACATCCATGGGACCCCTGGGTGGCCAGCACAGACATCAGCCCGACTCTGCCAGTGCTGCCTGGGGGGGGTATTTCTGCAGCAGCTGCAAGCCCTGGGGGATGTCAGTTGATCAAAGAACTGGAAGGACTTTTAAAACCAGATCAGTTCTTGCCTCTCCCTGTCTCTGGATGAAGACTGGGTTGTATTTTTCACCGGGTACATCACAGCTCACGTGGGAGTCCCTGAGGAGGGGAAGAAGTAGGGGCAGTCACAACCAGTGGAGGTGCCTGGGGTCAGGCCCACTGTGACTAGCTGTTGTGTCCCATGGAATGTCCCGATGAGCATGGGGATAGCTCTGCATGGATGGCCTTGGCTTGCAGCGTCCCATGCAAGACCAATGGTCACCGCTGCCCACTCTGTCATGGCCGTGACAGAGCACCACAGGAGCATCCCTGCCCACTGGGCAGCTCCCGGCTGGTTCCACTTGTTACAGTGGGCTAATTGGTTTAAAAGAGATTGCTGGGTCACTAATTACAGAGCCTATTGAACGGCACATCTCAGCTTAAGGATACAATTAAAAGTTCATCCTAATTAATCAGGGGTAATTAACAGACCTTGCATTTCTCTGAGATTAATTAATCAAGGAATCCAGAGCAAATCAATGTAGGCAGGAGGGAAGCAGGGGAGTGAATGAGTGGGTGTTGCGGGGGTGACACACTGACTGACCCACTTTTCTGGGCTGGAAGCAGAGCTGGGGTCCCTGCATCGGCTCCTGTGGTCCCCTGGGGCTGTCACTCCTCTCGTCCACTGCCACAGCTGAGACCCCCTTCTGCCCCATCCTCATCACAGGTATCCCTCCTGCTGCATGTCTGGCTAGCAACAGCACTGTGGCAACCCCCCTGGACTTTGAGGGTCCGAGTCCAGCCTGCTGGGTTCAGCCCACCAAAGCCTTCATGCCCTGCACTGTCCAAATTTCGGACATGCCCACATGGCCAGCCATGCCCATGCAGGGCCATGTGCCCAGGGGGCATGGGGACAGTGGCTGGAGCACCATGGTGTCCTCAGCTGAGGGCTGCTGTGGCCGTGCCAATCGTTAACAGTGGTTTGGCTGCAACTGCTTTATCTCCAGCTCCCCAAGGAGAAGCATATTGAGATAATCCAGACAAAATGATAGATGTACATCGGTGTCTTGTGTATGGATCTGGCTCGGTGTTTGTAATATTTTGTTGCTAAGGAAGCCCTCGTTTGTGGTGTGATAGAGGACCCTGTGCCAAATCACGGAAATTGATGCGCTCATAGTGGGAAACTTAATCACCAGAGGGGAAATGCCCACCTCGTTTTTCTCATGAAAGAGGAATGCAGCGCTTTGATTTTGGGCTCCAGTATAAACAGGGTGTGATTAAATATTGTTTCCCCTCTCTTTCTTGTCATTAATCAGGATGTAGCTGCGAGCGCCGGGTGTGACGTGGGGACGCTTGCTTTGATTCCTCAAGTTCTTAAATGGTTTTGTTCTCTTTTCAACCCCATTAAAAATAGACGGCAGGGTGTTTCAAAGTGCTCCTGCTGGAGAGCGCTTCTGATCTGAAGGATGCAGGCTCGTTGGGAAACACACCTTCTGCAGCTGGTGGCTGCACAGGCAGGTAGAGCACCAGCTCCGTGGCCACATGGCTACTCCCACGCCTGGCACGTGCAGTGCTGCTGTGCCGTGACACCACGACAGGCTCACAGCAGATGGGACATCCCTGTGGCAGCAGCATGAATTGAGACTCAGGGCTGTGCCCTGCAGTGGAGTTGGAGGGTGAGCACCCCAACATTCATCCCACAGCCCAGGCTCCTTGTGGCATGGTGGGGTGAGGCTGTGGCTCCCCGAGTGCTGCCCCAGCCAGGGCAGGAACTGCTCACTCCTGATGACCCAGGCACCTGATGCGTGGAGGTAGCCCATGCCCTAGCAAACCTCAGCAGGGTCTGGCATAATTAACTGATAGGAAAGGTGATAGAGACTCTCCTTTAGAGGTGTTTACTCCCCTGAGCTCCAATGGGCTGTGACGGAAATTAACACCTCCAGCAGGGGAGGTCAGGCCACAGGGAGCTTTTTGTCTCTGGCCACAATGCAGAGCAGAGCTACAGGAGGGTGCTGGGCTGAGGAAGGCTGTGAGCTCTCCTCCCACCTCCACTCCACCAGACATCACATCTGCTACCTCCTGTAGAGTCAGAGTGCTGCAATGTCACTGGCAGCTGTTTTAGACTGTTCCCAACAGCCAGAGAAGGGTCGTTTTTGCAGGTAAGAGAGCACAGACAGCACGAGCCACTGGGAGCCCTGCTCCAGGCATGGCCCATCACTCAGGGCAGGATGGATATTGCCCACCCTGGCTGGCATCTCCCCACCTCGCTGCACTGCCAGCACAGCCTGCCCAGCAGCTGCCTGCATGCTGCCCAGCTTGCAGCTTGCCAAGACGAGGAGTGCTTCACTTGTTCGCTCCCACCCATGTTCTTTTGCTTGCTCACAGCTCAGGCTCCTGTGGAAATGCACCAGGAACTGATTTCAGATAAGTTAATTTTTGTGCAAAGCTGCCACAGAAGCTTCTGCTGTTCTGCCTGTCACAACCTCTCACGTCTAGTACGGTTGCACAATCCTTCCCCCGGCTGCTGAACGAACTCAACAGCTGGGTCCCTAATGAGCATCCCCCCGGAGAGACCTCATGGGTGCAGGTCTCCTCTGGTCCTCTCCACAGCAGGTGGGTTGATGCTGGTGTTGGTGTGATTGTCCCTCCTGGGCTGGGGGGCTGCTCCCTACAGCCTGAGACCTCTGCCAAGCGCACCCTGATCTCCTGGTCTTTTGTGGCTTTTTAGCCAGCCCATGGCTTCCAACATGGGCAATAGCACCTTCTGGCACACAGAGAATGTCTCCCCAGTGCAGTGAAGGAGAAGAGGGCAGGCATTTGTCCACCCAGCGACAGTGCCAGAGGATACAACAGTGTTGGGAGTGAGTATGAATTACCCAGTTCTCTCCCTTCAGCCTGAATGGGGCAGCTTGCTTCCTATTTTCTGGCTTAAAGTTTACGTAAGGCGAGGATGAGGTTATAAAGCTATAGAAGAGCTGGGCTGAACATGAGGCAACACTGAAAACAAGCTTTAAAAAAAAAATTACCAGCTTGTGTTTGAGTACAGATTCCTCATTTGCAGTTAAATATAATTGTGAAGGTCTGTGAGCCAAAGAGATATTTCTAGTTATTGGAGAACGAGCTCCTGCCCCTGTGATCCCCAAGGAATGATAATGAGATTTAACCTAAGCAAGCTGCTGTGGGGAGCCTGGGAGAGCTTCATGCATGATGGTGTAATGATGAGGACCAGAGGATGGTTCCAGGGTCCCTGTCTGCTGCAGTGGTGCAGATGAACTCTGCTGACTGCTTCATTTTCTGTACCGTGCTGTTCACACAGCATGAGGAAGGATGCTCATGGTGGAGAGAGGGAGGATCCTGCTACCCTCAGGGGCCAGGAAGTCAGAACCCCGTGGGTCATCCTCGCCCTGCTTACACTGCCTGCTTCTGGGGCCCTTCCCCTTCCCTCCTCCTGGCAGGAGCTCCTTTTCAGGCCTTTGTGGGTCTCCAGCCCCAAAGGGGGCAGGATTCAGCCCACAGTCCTGCAGCAGCCGCCTCCTCTGCCCAGTCCATTGTGACTGGGGACAGAGGGTCAACTCGACCTCACACCTTCATCTGCTGGCTGCAGTGCTGGTGCTGGGGTCCTCTAGGCCACATCCCAGTGGGAGCAGCCATTGCCTCCAGCACGGTGGGCGGCAGGGCTTCGGCATGGCCACCCACTAAGAGGGGTGGGAGCTCAGAGGGTGCCAGCATGCCCCTGCCCACCTCCAGTTATGGTCTTTGCAGCGTCAGTGACAGATATGTAAGGATTAAATTGCAGTAATCTCTGTAATCTACTCAGCGAGATTAAAACCTCCCCCCGCCCCCAGATTTTATCCCTTTCATTCCAGGACTCTGCTAGCAGTGATTACAGCCGGGGGAAGCCATTTAGCTTTTAAGCACCGCTCCATCCTGCTTAAAAATGCATTTCAGAATCAAATGAGTTTGTACAGCATGGCCAGGGCTGGCTGCTCCGGCTGGGTGAGAGGCTCAGAATTAGGACCAAAGTAGCTTGAGTCAGAGTTAAAATTAAATTTATTGTTTCTGGCCTGATTGAGAATACAGTGCATTTACAACTGATTAACGAGGCTTAACAGGAGTTTCGGGCTCAATTCAAGGCAGCTCAGAAAGTCTCTGCTTCCACCCTGCTGTCTGACAGGCACTTTTGGACTCTGCTGCCCTTGGGAGACCCCACACTGGGAGACCTGCCAGCCCACGCTGAGTTTGGTGGTGATGAGCTGAAGGGGCTGCAAGAGCCAGGATCAGCCTTTGGAAGCATTTCTTTACCAAGAGGGTGGTCAAACACTGGAATAGGCTTCCTAGAGAGGTGGTTGATGCCCCAAGCCTGTCTGTGTTTAAAAGGTGTTTGGACAATGACCTTAATAACATGCTTTAACTTGGTCAGCCCTGGGGAGGACAACCCAAGGGCCAACAGCCACTGCAGTGATGCCAGAGCCTTTGGCATTGGCTGGAGTAGGAGAGAGAATGTAGTTCTAGTGTTTGGGAATGGCTGGTCCCACTGGCTGGCATACATCCAGTGAGGACCATCAGCCCTGACCTCCATCCTCACACCCTCCTGGCCCCTTGCTGCTGTTCACAGATGTGTCCCTTGCTGTGTCCCTTGCTCCTCTGCTTCCCAGCTGCAAAACACTGCAATGTCCTTTTTCCAGCTTCAAGTTTCCTGCCAGGACAGGAAGAACTAGGAGACACTTGAGAACAGCAGACTTCATGACAGAGGCTTCATGCAGGCATTCAAGGACATTGTCAGGGCCATAAGGCTGGAGCAGCTCAGCCCAAGCTGCCCCAGGGGCACTGAAGATCCCCTCTCCAGGTATATGTACTGCTCAACCATCAATTCCCAGCACAAAGAAAGGTGGCAGCCCAGAATCAAAAGGTTGTTAATGACATACATATTAGACACAGAAAACTGGATTAACAATGACACTTTGGCCCTGAGGGCTTTTTTTTGGCTCTGGAAATAAATTCTAACCTTGATCTCTTCTGCCTACAACCTCAAGACATCAAGGGTAGAATATCACCTTTAATCTTATTTGCTATTTCCAGTATGCATTTTATTGCTTCCTTTTTTTTTTTGCTATAGGTTTCATGTGCTCCTGGCACAGACTTTCTCTGTGTGTTTCTGTAATAATCTTCTGATCCCTACGTTTCTGCAGCCTTTCTCTTTTTGCCTGCCAATCAGCTGCCTCTGCTTGGGATGAGCCCTTGGACACGGTCCTCCCTGGCAAACCCACCAAGCCAGAAGCCATCAGCAGTGGTTCTTGCCTCTGTCAATTCATGGCCCTGGGTGATCCCTGCTCTGAGAGGGAAGCAAGGCAAGAGTGCTGACGGATAGGGACAAGCTCCAAATTACTTCCATGGTGTTTGTGTCACCAGTGCTGTCTGGCCACAGTCCCTGCGTTGAGCTGGGCACTGATCTGGGCAAGGTGGGAAAGAAGGGGCACAAGAGGTTTCCTGGGAGCATTTGGAGAAACTGTCCTGGGGCATCCAGGACCATGCAACGAGCTGCAACTGGCCTGGGAGGGACAGGACTCTGTGAGGGACCTTCAGGGTTAATGCTGGGTAAGGCAGTGGGGTTTTGAACTGCTTGGGTAAATCCCACCCCAGCAGGGAGATTGGAGAGTTTGGGAGAGATGGAGGAAGGATGGGAAAGATCAGCTTGGGAAGAGAGATAGGAACCCAGGAGAAGCGAGGAGGAAAAGGGAGCACCAGTGGGAGCCCGAAAAGGGGCTAACAGAGGTAGAGAAAAGAGGGCAAAGGAGGGAAAGGTGTAAGGCTGGCAGCAAAATGCAGTGCCACTTCAGTTCAGGAATGGGTGAAGGGGGGAGCAGAAGGTGAAGCAGGACCTTCTCCAGAGCTCTCAGGAGTGGTTCCTCCAGCCCCCAAGCTGTGAGGTGCTGACTGGTGACTGGGAAACCTCCAGCAGCAACTCAAAGGGCTCCTTCTTCTCGTGATGCTGGGGCAGCTCCAGCAGCGGCAGGGTGCCTGACTCTCCCCCCCTCACCCCCCAGTGGGATCCCACTCAGGGCTGACTCCTGGGGCTCCTGTTAGCACAGGTGGCAAGGCCAGGAATGTGCCAAAAGTGCCAGAAAGCTGTTGTTTACATGGAGTGGGGCGTAAACAGCAAACATGTCATGGAAAAGACATGCCCTGCAAAGATACAAAGACCGAAAGCAAAATTGTCAGCTTTACAAAACATTCCTCCCTTGCAAGGAGAGAAACCTGGAGGTGTCTAGGCATCCACACCAGCTTTATTTATCCAGACGCCTCTTAATGTTCATGCTAAAGCAATGTGTTTGCTGCCGAGGCTGGATCACCACATGGAGGTAATAAACCAGCTAAAAATGGAAAAAGCAACTTTCCCGCAGATTTATTTTAGCAGTTCCTCATGGAGCGGAACCGAGTGATGGACACCTCCTGCCGCTGGAAGGGGGAGTCTGACGATGCCTGACCCCTCAGGTACCCCTGCTCCTGTGCTCCTGCTGGTGCTATCACTGCCCAGGCAAGGCAGCACGCCCCAGCAAAGGGGCTGAAGCCCTGTGGGCTCTATCAGTGCCACCTCCCTGCTGGGCACCGCATCAGCTCAGGTTGGGGGGGGCATACCACATACGGAACCAAATGCAGAATCCTTGTGGGACACTTTGGCATGTCAAGATGATTAGGTTAGCCCCAGGAGGACCCAGCCCCTGTCCTCCAGTTCCAAAGCTCTCCTGAGCCAGTAGATTCCTTCTTCCTCAAGAAACTATTTTTAAACTCCCAGGGAGGTCCCATCCCACTGCTCCCACACCAGCGCAGGTGAAAGAGGCTCCAGAGAGCACTGCTTTTCAGCTGTCTTTTCCATCTTTCTTTCATCTTTTCCATCTGCACCGAGTTCCTGGGTGTTAACAAGGGGAAATCTCATCCCTACCCTGGACTGGCTGCCAAGGAGCTTGCAGCATCCTTGTTTGTGTTGGGCTGGCACTTTTTGCCTGTCTCTCTCTATTATCATCCTTCTTCCCAAATAACAAGTAGGGGTTTTTTTGCAGCTGAACAAGCTTTCCATGCTGAGAAAGCAGGGACAGTGACTGCTAATGTCTAAGCAGTGCTGCACACAAGCCTTTGGATTTAGCCTGAGCAACCAAGCAGAAGCCTGGGATGTCAGGGTGCAAGAGGGGAGGAAGCCATGTCAAGCAGAGGGAGCCAGAGGGGTGGGGATGGAACAACAACCCTCACCCGTATTCTGCAACAGCCTTGTGATTTTCCTGGGTCAGCCTGCTTGTAGGACACCACAAAACATACAGGGGCGAGGCTGAGCGTCCCCAGCCTGGCAGAGAAATTTAATTCTTGCATCCTCTTCAGGCTTTTTCTTCTTGTTCACCGGCGGCACCACAGCGGCCGATGGCTGCTTTTCCTGGCCTTGCTGAGGACAGAAACCGTTGCGGGGCGGCCCTTCCTTGCTCCCGTCCCCTCCCTCGGAGGAAGCTGGCTGCGGGGCAGAGCAGCTCCGGCACCCGGGAAGGAGCATCCCCAGGGACTGGCTGAACATGTCGCCTCCCTGCCAACAGGTCCCCAGCCTGCCGTGCCCGTCCACAGCTCCCAGCCCCTGTCTGCCCGTCTCCCGAACCGGTGGCTGCTCACACCCGCTCCGGTTCCGGTTCGCGTTCCCGGCCTGGGGGCTGTGCGGCTGCGGGGGGTGTCACCGTTCCCGGTCCACCTGTCCCAACCCCGGCTGTCGGGGAAGACGCGGGTGCCCCCGGTCCCGCACCACTGCTCCGGATAGCTGAAGGACTCGCTGCGGGTTCAGAGCTGCCTGCAAGACCGGGCAGAACAGCGGGTACCTCCAGCCCCCAGAGGCACGGCGGAGCCCGGCGGACCGGCTGGGGCGGGTCTGGGCGGGATGCTCGCACCGGAGCCGCGCCCGGGCAGGGCTGGGCAGCGCCCGGCACCGCGGGGGAACGAGGGCAACCCCAGTCCCGTAGCAGCCTCAGCCCGAGCAGGAGGGCTCGGTGCTTCAGGCACCGGCGGCCCAGCCCGGGGGAGGCTGCGGCCGCCGAGCGATCGCGGGGGCTCCGGGAGGAGCTGACGTCAGGCGGCCCCTTAAATAGCAGCGCAGCCGCCTCTGCCCCGACACTTCCCGCGGAGGCGAGAGTCGGAGCCGCTGCCGTCCGAGCGCCGCACCGGAGCCGAGCCGCGCCCACCGGGGATGGGAGCCGCGGCGGCGGGGCCGCGGGCGCGCAGGGGCCG
>VXBJ01006698.1:6171-20425 GCA_013400055.1 Nycticryphes semicollaris | reverse complement strand
CGGTAGTCCCCCGGGGCCGGCTCGCCCAGGAACTAAGCGCCTGCCGCAGGCCATCGTGGTGGGCGTCAAGAAGGGCGGCACCCGCGCGGTACTGGAGTTCATCCGGGTGCACCCCGACGTGCGAGCCCTGGGCACCGAGCCCCACTTCTTCGACAGGAACTACGACCGCGGGCTGGAGTGGTACAGGTGAGGGCGGCACTGCGGGACCGGCCCCCGCACGCCCGGGCAATCCCCGGCCCTGCCCGCCCGGTGGGAGCGCAATCACTCCCGACCGGCCCCTACTGCGCTCTCCCCTCCCGACGCTCTCGGTAGCCGGGTCGTGTCTCGGGTCCGCTCCCGCTGTCGCGGCCGGTGCCTCCACGTCCCTCGACGCGCGGGAGCGGGCGGTCCGGTTCGCACGGGCGGGTCGCCTTGGGATGCCGGCGGAGCCTGTCGCCCGGTCGCACTCGTGGAGTTTTCCCTCCTCCTCTTGCGGTGCCGAGCGGGGTCGGGAACGGGCAGGGCAGCCGTGCCACAGCCCTGCGCGGCTCGTCCCCTCCCGGCAGTGAGAAATGGCTGCTGGAGCCACGGCAGCGCTGCGGCTGCAACGACCCGAGCCCCATCCCTGGCGGGAACCGGCGCCGGGGCACTAACAGGTTTCCCCTCCCGTCCGAGGAAACACTCGCCTGTGTGAAGGGGTCTTCAAAACACGAGTGAATGACTAGCCCACGGGACAGCATGGCAACCCTCCCTGCAGCCTCTCTCAAGTGTGTCTCAGCTCCCTTCTGCCATCGGGTTTTATCTCTGGCTGTGTAACAGGGATAGTTCATGTCCTCTTGTCTCTCTGAACTCAGATAAATGTGGCATCAGAGCTCTCTATCTGGGAGCTTTAATAATTCGCAGGGAACAGTGAGTGCGTCTCCAGCAGGAGATGGTGGGATTTTAATTTCAGTAAAGGGTTTTGTGAGGAACTCAGGGGTGCTCACACAGGGGCAGTGGGGGCTGCATGCGAGCAAGTGACAGCACCTTTGGGCTCATCCCCTCCCTGTGCCCCCGCACTTGGTCCTGCAGGCAGTTCACCCTCTGATCCCCACTTGGTTGCTGTGCCGTTGTGGACTGCTGCAGGACCTCGTGCTCGCCACCAGCCTCAGAAGGCAGAGGAGGGTTTGGTCCAGCCCCGGGTGTCTGTGAGCTCAAGCAAAGGGGAGAACGTCTGGTGCAGTCAGTGTGCTGGAACATTGTGGTGGGAGGCAGCCTGTGGGGCTACACAACAAGCTTGCTTGCCCTTCTGTCTCAGCAGTAGTTTCCCAGTGGAATGTGCCTTGTTCCAAAGCAGGGCAAGCACGTCAGCTGCCAAGCAGGTCAGGCAGCACCATGACACGGAGCTCGCTCCCAGCCCTGCTGGAGTCCTGTTTTGTCTCCTTGCTGGGCAGACACGAGTCATGCTTGTGGTGTGAGGATGCTGGTTTCTGACCGTGAGCAGGTAAGAGCTGCTCTGAGCAGCACCTGTCTGCTGGGTACTGGTCTGGTGTTCTGGGCTGTGTAACTGGCACCAGTGTCCATATTCAGGCACTGCACAAGGAGAGCATGTCTGCAGGTGAGGGCAGGTCAGCTGCCCTGTGTAGTAAGTACTTGGGTCACAGTAGACCCTGTAGCCAGGAACGTTCATCTCCTTTTGCAGCAGTACCAATGGCAGATGACAAGAGAGCCAGGAGAGGTACTGATGGAGCTCAGGTGCCATTTCCCGGTCCTAAGGCTGTCCTGCAGCATGCTCAGTTCCACCCCCCTTTGGAGAGCAGACACAGCAGTGTCCTTTGCCTGCTCACGCCCCTTGGCAGGTCTGTCCTACCCACATGTTTCCTCCCCTGACATCAGACACTGTCACCTGTCCTGCATCGCCTAAAAGCAGAGAGCTGGGAACAGCCTGGCAATGCAGGTGTGTAAGGACAGGACCTGCAGTGGTTTGATAAAGGGCATCCAGAGTAGTGGGTGGGTGGTGGAGCAGGACACAGGTCCTGGATGAGCTCAGGGCATGGCTGGGAAGTGGCTCCCCCTATTCTGAGTTGGGGTTCCCCCATGGATTCCGTGGCCCTGTGAGCTCTTCAGGCTCTTGTACGTCCTGTGTGCAGGGTCACTGTGGGGACCCCCAGGGCTGGGATCCCTGCAAGCAGTGCAGGACCAAACCTCACAGTGCTGCTCCTGCAGAAGTGCTCAGGGCTACTCTCAGGAGGCCTGGGGCCACAGAGCTCAGCCAGGGCAGCACTTACCAGTACCTGGTCTGAAGGGAAGGGGTTGGGTGCTGGGACAGGCCCTGCCTGGGGCACATAAGGGCAGCTATGGCACCCCCTGTGGTATTGGTCCAGGAGGTGGCAGCTGTGTCCCCCTCCCACACACACTTTGGCACAGAGGGGCTGTGGCAGTGAGCACGGAGCAGCCAACCCAGGTTCAACCTGGGATCCTCCATGTGAAGGGACTCTCCGTGACTGGGAGGGTTGCAGCCTGTGACAGTGAGTGGCAGTGGTGACGGGCAGCTGCCGAGCGAGGCAGGGGCAGCGATGGGAGCGTGGCCGGGTGAGCAGTGAGCTGCCTGGGGCCTGGCTTTGTATCTGGATCGATGGAGAGATCACGCCCGAGTAGCAGAGTCTCCAAATTAGTTCAGCTAAAACAATTAAATGACACTTCCCTGGTTTTATTACTCTTTTTTTTTTTTTTTTTAACCTCACAAATGTGCCAGAACTTAAGCACAGAGGCTGCTAATGTATAAAACGTGGAATTGATTTTGCTCTTTGCAAGTGGAGCAATTAAATGTGGAGCAAGTCTAACCCACAGCACAATGAGCTCCTGTCGCTGTGCCAAGAGGCTGGGGAGCAGGAGAGCAGGGTCCTGCCGATGGCCATGTCCTGGGGAAGGGCAGAGCTGACACCATGAACCTCTGGCTGGGAAGGGCTGCCCCACCAGAACATCAGGGTGGGGAGGCTGCTCCTGGCCAGTTCTGGAGACTGTCCCCAGCTGCCAGCCAGGGCAAGGTGATGCTCACGTGCTTGGGGAACACGCAGTGCTGTGTGGATTTCTGCAGGTAGCCTGGAACACAGACCCCTTGGAAAGGCAGAGACTTTACCCATCAGGAACAGAGACTTTGCCTGCAGGAGCCCCTGGCTGCTGCGAAAGCTGAGCGCCCAGTCCTGCTCCATCCTTCCAATTTCATGCCCTACTGGGGAGCTGAGCAGAGGGACCAAGTAAGTCTTCAAGGCACTTGAGAACAGCATGAGAGTTGAGCCCCTCTGATGCTCTGAAAACATCAGCTCCTGTTTTTCTGTGGTTTTGCCCTGCCCTGAAGTTGGTCTGACATGGAGGTGGCAGAACCAGCAGGAGGGGACATCTCCTGATCTGCCTGTCCCTTGCTGGCTCCAAATGTTGCTTGCTCACAGCCCCTGTTTTTATGGTGCCTCCTGTGTTAGCTCCTGCCATCGCCTAGGGCAGCCTTGGCACCCTCTGTTCTGGGAGGTGGCACGCTGGGCACAGCCTGACCTCTCTGCTTTCCCCCTGTGCCACACCACCACCCAGGAGCTGCCTGCCCACCGACATCGGGCCTAATACACTCGTGCCATTTTCAGTTCCCATCAGCCTCTCCAATCCACCTCATTAGCTACAGATACACTACAGGAAAGGTATTTTTAGCAAGATCTGTTTTAAGACAACTGAAACCAAACAGCCAGCTAGTGGGGAATATCGATTCATTACCAATCCTGGACTAAATGTTCAATACAGAGCTTTTTCCTGCTGCAGGTAGTGCGTGCCAATAACCTTCAATATTTTCCAGAACACAGGGAAGACAGTGTCATTTAATTTGCTGTTAACTTTAAGCAGTGACTCTAATTGCAGCATCTTGGGGTGCAGTTTCCCTCCCTAGGATTCTGGAATAACCCTGTCAGATGTTCCAGCATTATTTTCACAGGGAGGGGCTTTTCCTGGCAGGTTTTGCAGGCTGAACCTGGCTCCTGCCCTGCAGGCTCTGCTGCCCCTCTGTCTGCAGGAGCCAAGCCAGGAGACAGGGGCTGGCACAGGGGAGAGCCTGATCTGGCTCCCACATGGATCTACCTGATCCTGACCCAAGGATGGCACTGGGGCCAAGCCTGGGCTTCCCCACGTGCTGGTGCAACAGGTCCTTGGGGTGACCTGTGCTTCTGGAGCTCTGGCCTGCACTGCCTTTGGTTTTGGGGTGCCCCTGGGGCTGCGGCAGCAGAAGGGGCACTGCTGGCCTCCGCACAGTGGGCACTCTACTGTGACTACCCAGGGAGAGCAGCTGGGGAGCATCACTGCCATCACTGCATCCCTGTGCCTGTGGGAGGGAGCAGAGGGGGCGAACAAACCCAGCTCCCGCACTCCGCCTCACTAATTGCTCTCTGCTAATGGCCGGGTTGGCTCACACACAAATGGGAGCCCATTAGGCTTTGCCCAACAACACGGGCTGTTTTGTGGGCTTGACTGACAGTGCATTTTGCTAAAGTTAATTAGTAAGTAGAGAGGAAGGCAGCAAGCTTCAAGGATGCTTTGAAATTTCCTTGACTTCAGAGACTGCATGGGCTCTGAGGAACGGGTACAAAACCTCTGACGGAGACTTTTGTGTGAGGAGCTGACCCGCAGGCAGCTTGTTCCCTGGTCACTGCCTTGTCTGTATCTGCCTGTGGGCAGTGGTCCTCCTCTGGGTGGGCTCAGGTGCTGTGGAAACCCTTGCTCAGGCCCTGGGAAGGCTTCCCCTGCCAAGGCGCTGGGAGAAATTCAGGGATGTAAATCCCCACAGGGCACCAGGCCTTCAATATTAATGATCCGTGTTCTTGCTCTGTCTTCCATGACCTTGTTTGTAAGGTGAAAAGTGAAGGGTGACAGTCCTTGGTGATTTGAGTGTCCATCTAGGTGCAGTCTGTGGTATCTGCCACATGATGTGTGCTCCAGGGATGGCTGGGGCTGGTGTGCCTGCGCTAATCCTCTGGCGGGACAGCAGCCACCCAGGCATGGGGCTTGTGGCACCCAGCATTTACAGCTGGAGATGGGTGGCTGCAGCCCTGGATCCTCCACATGATGCCAGTGTCACTCCTGCATCCCTGGTAGCAGATGGGTTAGATGTGGCTGGAGTCACCCTTTGCCAGTGCTGGCGTGTGACATGGGGTCTGTGGGAGCCATCGCTGGGTTGGTGTAGTTTGTTGCTGGCTCCAGCACATAGTCCCATCCCAAGCACTGAAAGATCACCAAGTGGGCAACGTGTCTCTGACACCAGGTTTTAATTAGGGAACCCTTGCAGCTGGGGCACAGTATGTGATTTATTTTTTTTAAATGAACACTCATTTTTTAAAGTTTTGCCTGTGGAAGGAATTGCCCTGGAAATGGGAGAGGGGGAAACTCCAGCCTTTCTCCATGAGCCACGGGACCTCACCCAGCAGCTGGGCTCATGCTGGGGGTCTGTCTGCCCCTATCCAGCAGTAGTGGCAGAGATGGTGAGCTGGGCTCCCCAAGCACTGTGCTGGGAAGCCCTCACTTCCTGCTGCTTCCTGGCTTTGGGCTTTTCTGGACCCTCAGTCGGTGCTGGACGGTTATTTAGGGAGGTGGGTGTTACACATCAGCTCGTGCGTGTGAAGGGCATGGGCAGCACGCCCTTTGGAAAAGATTTTGTTGACTTAAAGGACATTGCAAATCTCTGGAGGATTTAAATGATTAAAAATGAATCAGCAACAAAGTTAATTACTATGTTCACACTGCTTTTATGCATTGAAATGTCCCTCATTAGGTGTCTGTGAACACTGGTGTAAATTCTTTGAACATAAACATTTATTAAAGGCAGCCGCTCCATCATTAAATCTGAGGCTGCTTTAGTGTGGGGTGGTGGCAGCAGGGACGTGGGGCTGGGCCAAGCCATGGTCTCTTGGGGTGACATTTCCCCAGGGCGGACGCGGTGCATCCCTCTTGAACCGTGCGGGTTTGGAGGACGCAGCAAGTGTCCCCCTGCTCAGCATTGCAGGAGCCCTGTTCCCAGGGCCAGCCCCCTCCCCAACCCCGTTATTGTCATTCCACCAGCCTTAGCAGGGCAGGGGAGGGGACATGGGCAGCAGCATTGGGGGATTCCTGTTTGGCTGTGAACCCCTCGCAGTGGTGTCTCACTGCGAAGCAGCAGCTGTGCAGCTCGCAGCCGGGGTGTCCCCGTGTCCTAGATGTCTGCTGCAATGTCACTCAGCCGGGGAGAAGTTTTTTATCTTCCTCGCACCTCAGTTTCTCATGTGCTTGACCCAGGTTTGCTTAAACCTCCGAGCAGCTTTCCTTGAGCTTTCATCTACTGACAGCATCCACAGGTCCTGCTGAGCCTAGTGCTGGGCTACCAGGCGAGAGCTGGTGGTGGCCATTGGCTCCGTGCTTCCGTGGCAGGGCACACACGGGGGCTCGGGGCTGGGAGCTGACTCCCGTGCAGATGGCTCCACTCTGCCATTGCCAGTGGGATTCAACCAGTGCTTTCCCCTGCTCCAGCTGGGACACTGTGGCAGGCAGCCCTCCGACACAACTCCAGCTGGGGGGGGGTGGTGAAGGGCAGGCTGTAGCGTGGGGAAGGGACCTGCCACCAATTCATGGCGGAGCAGTCCCACAGGACCATCCCCACGCCAGTTTATGCTTATGGAAGACTTTCTGTGCTCATCTCCAACACATCGACCTGCAGCTGGAGACACGCTCGCAGTCCACCCTTCTCCCAACTCCCCAGTGCAGTGACCACTCTGTGAGCCCCACTGGGAGGGTGCTCGTTTGTGCTGGAGGATTTTGGCTCCCAGCCTGGCTGGGGTCCCCTCTCCCTGCCTGCGCACGGGCAGTGTCCCCACAAGCAGCTGCTGAGCCTGTGGTGTCAGCTGGAAGAGAGAAAGCACACAGCCCTCCTCACAAGAGCCAGCACTTGGGATTTTTTTTGGCCAAATTAAACAGTTTGTTTTCATGCCGATGAGTGGATGGAGTCCAGGATTACGCAGACGTCAGTCTCTAGCCTCTGAGGAGAGCCACGTCCTCAGGCACAGCGAGCTGCAGCGGGCAAATATTTACCTGGAAGCTGCCCCACTCTCCTCCACGCTCCGCAAGCTGGGTGGAGGGGGCCAGTGCTGTAACGGGGTTGTCGGATGGGTGCTTTCCCCACGCACACTTATCTACAATATCTCAATCATCTGATGAATTTTGGTACAAATCCCTCCCCGGGAGAGTGTTTCACGCATGTTCGACATCAAAGCAGCACAGCCAGCGAGGGAGCGCATGTTTCTTTAATGTGGGAGTGTTGTAGGGGCTGCGGGGTGCCCGAAGGCAGATTATAAGAAAATTAATAATTCAGGTCTAGGAAAGGTGCTGGTTGAGAATTTAACTCCTTCAGGGTGAGGTGCTGTCTTCGCACCAGCACAGCCACACAGGAGCCCTTGGGGGCTGCCCAAGGACGTGCTGGTTCCCAGGCGCTGTGGGGCACAGTGATGCCAGCTCGGCCACATCAGGGGACAGCAGCTCTCCTGGGGCCATGCCAGCAACTGGATGGACCCCTCGTGTATCCCTGCTGCAGTAATGTGGGCAAACACAACCTCTACATCTGCAGGTTGGAAGGGAGCATTAATGCCCGTATCAAATGGCACTGAAGGGCTTTAAGAATTGAGTAACTGTAATGAAAATAATCTCTAATTCAAGAGGAATTAATGCTGTCTCTCCAGCCAGAGTAATGCATTGAATGGGGGATTTGGCTGGGGCAGGGGCCACCCCCGGCTCCTCCCAGTATGCCCAGCAAGTCCTGCTGTGTGGGAGCCCCTGGCCCTGGGGGAGTGTTTGCAGGGGCATCATCAAGCACATATGCCTGCAGTCCCTGACTGATGGGCTGTCCTGGGGGGAGCTGTGATTCCCCCAATAGTTAAATGCCTCTGTTGGGCAGAGCGTGGGCCTTCTTGGCAAGAGCAATGAAAAGCAAACCAAGTGGAAAGCCTGTGGCTGCTGAACGGCGTCTGCAGGGAATTAGGTGTGAACTGCATCCCACCCTTACTGCTAGAAGATCTTCCAGCACCTCTCACCAAGGCTTGTCCCTCCGTGGGGACCCCTCCTGCATGCCCCGAGGCTGTCTGCTGTCTTGCAGCTGTGGGTGGCTGCGGGCAGCAGCTCTTGCTTGGGCAGGGAGCCTGGGCTGGGGCAAAGTACAGCATCCTCCACAGAGAGCAGGAGGACTGGGGCAGCGCTGGGCATGTTCGGGACCCTCCTTTGGGGTTTTCTCCCCCAGGCAGTCGGAGGGAGCCCAGTTCAGGCTGGGGAGAAGCATTGCTGTGAGGCTGGAGTTTGCTTCACTAAGTCCCTAATGATTTCTGTGCAGAGCTGCCATGGTATTCGTTCAGCATCAGCGTTTTTGACCTCCTCTGTTTCTGCCTCAGTGTTCCTCCAGCCTGGCTGTGCTGACGGGGAGGGCACTGGTAGCAGCTGGTGTGACACCGGTGTTGGCAGTGCTGTCACACTGTGGAGAAGGCTGGAGCTGAGGGGAGCAGCCTCACACTGCCTTCCCAGGCCACCAAAGCCGCTCCCTGCCTCTCCTGCGACAGAGGCGACCACTCAGCTCCACTATTACGGGGGGACCCATTATCTATCAGGGCTGTGATGGTGGCCGCACTGTCCCCTCCCAGCAGCACCATCCTCGTCCCTGGTGCTGGAGGATGTAGCTGCTGACCATCCCTTGGCACCCAGGGGCTCTCCCAAGAATGGCAGGTTGGTGTCTCCCTCTGTACCCAGTGAGTGTTCCAGCCATCCTTTGCTGCCAGCACTGCCTGTACGTCACCATCACCGTGCTGGCATCAGCTTGGGCACTGCCTGTCAGTGGCTCGCTCAGTGTGTGCTGGGAACCAGTGCCGAGGCCAGCCTGGGATCTTTAGCAGAGTCACAAGCACCCAGGATGGGTCCCCAAAGCAGCAGGAGTGGCTCCTGCCTCAGTCCTGGCCATGTGGCGCTGCAGGCCGGCTACCGAGAGCCTTCACACCTAAACACACAAGTCTTGGGCTTAAAACTATGTGACATGCTATTTGTATGCAAATAACTCTGTGAATGCAGAAGTCCAAAAATATCATTTTAAAGTCAACTGTAATTAAGTTTGCAATGCATTTCCCTGCTCTTGCAGCTCTGGGGATCCCGTTGTTAATGTAAAGATGAATGCCTGGATGACATTTCTCCCCCTTGCATGGTTTCACTGGTGATTTATTTATCTATTCGGGTTGTGTTTTGTTGTCTCGGCAGTCTCTGTTGTTCAGAAGCAGCAAACACTGGGAGTCCATTTAAGAAACAACAAATCCTGTCTCATTTCAGTAATTTACTATGGAGAGATTTTGTGTTTTTCATAATGGATTAGAACCTGTAATTTCATTTTTTGAATACATGGACCTAATAGCTCAAGTAATGAAAGTCTAACAAGCCTGAAGATGAGCCATTAATGAAACAGCAGTTTTACGATTCTCCACCGATATATTGTAATAGTGAATCACTTACAAAGCTGTCCCACACTGATTTACGATGGAACTTGTTTGTGATACAGAGATAGAGCAACGACGCCTGCCACTAAATTAGCATTTCCCAACAGTCATTAAACAATGGGAATCGTAATCTGGATTTATGGGGTTTGAAGCGGAGCAGTGGGAAAGGCCAATTAAGCCACATCTGTGCTCAGGTACCTCTGTAAAACATCCCCGTTAATTTATGCTGGCTGATTAGTTTGTTCTCTCTCAAATGAGGAAGCTGGTCAGGAGTGCGTGAGGGTACGTGGGCTGGCTGCCGTGCTGCCCCTGGACAGCCAGCCCCTGTCCCCTCGCCAAGGGGGCACTGGCCCAACAGCTCTGGGGCCGTGTGGGGCACAGGCACCGCAGCACTGGTGGGAGCAAGGCCAGCCTTGGCCATCATCTTCTGTAATTCCCCAGCAGCCTGACACAGATCTCTGGGCACCTCTCTTTAGTGTCTCTCCCTGGGTCTCTTCCTGCTGCTCATCTCATCCCTCTGGATCACTGTCTCTTCTTATCCCCTCATCACAAGGTGTATCCCAGGTCCACTGGGGACCCACCACCCTCAACACATGCTGCTCTCCCTCCGCAGTGCCCTAGATCTTCCATTGTGGTCCCCTGGTCATGCAGGAGGTTGTGGGTTGCTGTTGTGTCTCCTCCCAGCTACGTCTTTCATCAGGTTTCTCTCGACGCAACAAGCTCCAAAGTAGGTGTCTGTGGACCTTGTTTTAGGGACCCTGCAGTGACTGCTGATTTCCCTGGAGGTGTCTGGTGTCTGTCACCAGACTCTTGGGAACACTTGTGTTGCAGCATGGCTGTGGTGCGTGTGCAGGGTTTAGCCCATGAATAAATCAGTGCCTCGCTCTCACCAGCTGAATTGCTGCAGACAGGGTTGCTGATGTTTGCGTTCCCTGATTGCTTCTGTCCCGAGGCCTCACTGGGTTACCCAGACATCTGTAGCTCCCAGTCTATTAACGTGACCTACCAGCTCCTCCCCAAGCCTCCTTCCCTGGTCCCCTGGTAGGGGTGAGCACCCGCTGCAGTGCTCCACCACAGCTTACTCCTGTAGGGAATGTGTGTGGTGGGGGACTGAGGGGCTGCGGGGTCGGGAAACAAGATGAGTTAACAACACGTCTACTCACACAGTGGCTGCTGCAAGCACACCCCACTGCCATGGGGCTGCCAGGTTCGGCTGCAGATGGAGGGCAGCATCTTCCCTGCCCAGTCCCCCTCACCACAAGGTGCTTGCCGGGCACTGAAGCACTTCTCTGGGTCCGTGAGGGGAGTGAGCCGGCTGAGCTTGTCCCTTCCTACTGGAAGAGCACTGCTGCACCCCCAGAAAGGTGCAGTGATAGAGGACTGACTTGGGGACATCCCTCCTGCTCCCTGGAGTCCCTGTGGCTGGATGGCCTGTGGGCTGTCGGGCAGCCAGTGTATTGCTCTGTGCCAGGCACTTGTGGGCATCTTGTGTTAAATGGGGGGGGCTCTGTTTTAGGGAAAAAAAAAGCCCCACACATCTGGGGGTGCTTTTCACACTTCCCCATAAAACTCTTCCCCAGGCAGCCCCTGCCTGCCTCTCTGCCTGTGTTCTGCTGCACAGCTGAGTCCGAGTCAGTGAGGCTGTGAACACGAGACGAGGACTTGTGCTGCAAAGTGGGAGAAGTGTCAGATGCGACTGAGCACTGACTGTAATTGCAATAGAAGGTGCCCTTCCAGCCTGCACCTCCCCTCGAGGCAGGGGGCAGGAGGGAAGTGGCCCCAAGGCAGGCACCCAGCTCACCATGGCACTGCTGCCAGAGGGCTCCCACGTGCCCAGAGCTGTTGTGGCAGCAGCTCCCTGCCCGCTCCCTGCCCTCTCCAGCCGGAGGACCCGCGGCGCCATGAATCTGATTGCGATGGATTTGATAGTTTACTCTCGTAATACAAGACCAATTTATAAATCTTTCCATCCCATTAGTTTTTATTTGATTTGGATGTTCACATGTCAAAGCAAATGATTTAATTAGTGCTAAGCTGGGCTGCAGGGATGTTACGTTTTCCCCTGCTCTGGTGTTCCCTCCCTGGCCTTGTAGCCTGTGCCAGAAACAGACGGGTGTACACAGGACACCATCTCGGAGCCTGAGCAATCCCTGCCAGGGTGGGTGATACCCTCATGGAGGTCTGAGCCCCATGTTCCCAGGCAGCCCCTCACTCACTGCTCCCACCAGAGGAGCAGCACAGCACCCAGAGATGCAGCCATCGCTCCCCACAGCTTCTCATGGTGGTGGCATCTCACGGCCACCACGCTCCTGCATCTCGGCCTCAGCAGCCTTTGTCATTCGGGGTCACAAGGGTTGCATGCAAGCAGCACTGATGTCCTGCCTGTCCCCAGGATGAAGGCAGAAGGACAGGGGGGCTGCCATCTGTGGGTGCTGGAGGCTGGCATGCTCTGGGGCTGGCACCCTCCTCATCCCTGGCACGGTGCTCACTGCAGTGCCGGCAGCGCAGGGTTCATGGGAGCTGGGGTGCACCGTAATGCAACTGGGGAGGTAATTGCAGTAATTTTGGAAGGAGCTGCTGTGGTGTCTTCTGCAAATGGCAACTGGTGTAGGAATGGGGGAGGAAAGGCTGAGCAAAGGCTCCAGCAGAAATTGTCTGCTGGGTAATGTGTCCGTGCCAGTGACTGGGGTGGGTGGCAAGACCCGCTCCCCTTCCCAGCTGCAGGCTGAGCTCAGGCGCTTTTCTTACATTGACAGTGACTCTACTCTTGGTGGGGACATTGCAGCCCTCACTGCCCCACAGCCCAAAGGTCCCCAGTAGTCTGAACATGCCCTTGCCTTCCATCCTGCCTGGCTCTGCCATGCCCAGGAGATGGGCATCTCTGCTTGCTGCTGTGCCAGCAGTGCTCCCAGTGCCCCTGTCCTCTGCCTGGGTGTCCACTGGGGGCTGGGAGGGACCTGGGAGACAGCCATGGCCAGGGCACCTGTGCCTGTCTTGTCCTGTTGGGAGGGGACACCCCACCAACCCCACACTGCAGAAACCACTTCCCAGCGCTGCGCTTGGCCTGGCTCCTTCCTCACCATCACCTTCCTCTTCGCTTGCAGGAGCCTGATGCCGCGAACGCTCGACAGCCAGATCACGGTGGAGAAGACCCCCAGCTACTTCGTCACCAAGGAGGCACCACGGCGGATCTTCAACATGTCCCGGGACACGAAGCTGATTGTGGTGGTGAGGAACCCGGTCACCCGGGCCATCTCGGACTACACGCAGACGCTCTCCAAGAAGCCGGACATCCCCACCTTTGAGGGGCTGTCCTTCCGCAACCGCAGCCTGGGGCTGGTGGACACATCCTGGAACGCCATCCGCATCGGGATGTACGCCGTGCACCTGGAGAGCTGGCTCCAGTACTTCCCTCTCTCCCAGATCCACTTTGTCAGTGGGGAGAAGCTGATCACGGACCCAGCCGGGGAGATGGGGAAAGTCCAGGACTTCCTGGGCATTAAACGGGTTATCACGGACAAGCACTTCTACTTCAACAAGACAAAAGGCTTTCCTTGCCTGAAAAAGTCAGAGAGCAGTGGCTTGCCTCGCTGCCTGGGCAAGTCCAAAGGCAGGACTCATGTGCAGATAGACCCGGAGGTGATTGAGCAGCTTCGAGACTTTTATAGACCTTATAATATCAAATTCTATGAAACGGTCGGGCAGGACTTCAGGTGGGAATAAGCATCTGGGAGCAGAGCTGTGGTGATGTGAGGCTGCAGTCTTCCATGAGGGGAGCCCAGGGGGGCTGGAGACAGGACCCTCCAGCCAGCCTGTCCTGCCCAGAATCCATGAGCAGAGGCAGGTGAGAGGCTTCCCTGGTGCTCAGGAAGCCAGAATGCTCCAGGGCAAGCCAAGACAGGGGAAGACACAGAGTCCTGCTGCAGTCACTGCCCATCCCAGCAGGTCAGCAGTGCTGTGGCTTGCTCCATGGGGTCCCATTTGCTTTTACTGCCACATGGTCACCGGGGCCACGGTGACAGCCCCTTCCTGCAGCCTATGCGCAGGCTGCTCCAAGGCACATCCCTCCTCTGTGTCCCAATGGCACTCCCGGACATCCCCAACTGTGGGCAATGGCTGTGGGGCTGTCCTTGTGGGGCCACGTCCCACCACGGTGCTGGGGTGGGCAGAGCTCCAGCCGCTCCGCTTTGCCTTCCGTCACTTAAGCGCAGTGTGTAACCGTGAGGACAGTGAGATGTATCTGCTTGAAAAAAGAAGTCTACGAAAAATGTTGTACCGATATTTTGTCCTGTGAATAAAAGCACAGAATCCTGCTGTTACGGGTACTTTAGTGGCACTAGTTTCCTTGTCCAGCATGTGATCCCTTTGTGTAAATAAAAGTGGCTACCACTGGTCCGTATTCATGGGCTTTTCTTAGGACAAGGCTGGGCGGGCTGTGCTGAGCCGCTGCCCTTGCAGAGCTGCCAGGGGCTATGCAAAGCCCCCCTGTGCCCGTGGGTCAGGCGAGGTGGTGGGCACAGGGCTCGGGCAGGACAGCAGATCAGCCTGGCACAGCGAGGGAAGGGACCTGTGGCACAGCCCTTCACAGGGGTGACGGCACCACTCGGGAGTGCTGGAGAACCCCGGGGTTAATGCCACCTTCTGCCAGGTGTGAGGAGGGGGAGAGGCTGCATTAGATGCCAGCAGCAGTAATTTGTGGTTGAACTTAATAAGCTGTTCTAGAGGAGCCCACAATTACACTGAAATGTCAAGTGGTGCATGCTTTCCTAGATGTC
>VXBJ01006697.1:449339-489024 GCA_013400055.1 Nycticryphes semicollaris | reverse complement strand
ACAATGCCCCCCGGCAGCCGGGCCGTCACCGTCACTGCGCATGCGCGTCACCTCGGGTAACCTCTCGCCGCCGCTGCTCGGGGAGACGGCGGGCCCGCGCTGGGGGGGTGGGAGGCGGAGTTGGCGTCCTCTGTGACATATTAACTATGCGGCGCGCCATGACGCCGAATGTGTGAGCCGCCTCTAGCGCTGAGCTCGGTGAGGCAGCGGTGGGCCCGCACTGGGGCAGGAGTGCGTGAGGCCTGTCTGTCGCCTGTACGGGGCGCACAGGGGGGGCTGGAGGGAGGCTGAAGCGACGGCGGGGACATTGGGACACTGGTCTTGGCCCTGGTGTCAGGACCTCCTTGCTCCGCAGTACTGGGAGGGGAGTACTCTGTGGTACTGGGAGGGGGAAGGCGGGGTGAAGCTGTTCTCCTCCGCTCCGAGGGGGTTATTCCCTTCATGTCTGCCCGGAGGTGAGGGGCGGTGAGGCCGCCGGTTTTCTCCCTGAGGAAATAAGGCGTTTTATTCCCTGCGAGGAGATTTTTGCTGCAGATGCTGCCTGTTGTCCCCCGGGGAGCCGTGCTGGCGTGGAGCGGGTCTCATCGTTGTTGGGTGGCTGTTCTCCATGCGATGCTTTGCACTCACAAGTTCAGGTTCTTGGCTTAACGCGGGGAAAGTTAAGGAAGGACCACGAAGATATTGATAGGGCTGGAGCACCTCTGCTGTGAGGACAGGCTGAGGGAGTCGGGGTTGTTCAGTCTGGAGAAGAGAAGGCTCTGGGGAGATCTTACAGCCCCTTCCAGTACCTAAAGGGGGTACGGAAAAGATGGGGAGGGACTCATGATCAGGGTGTGGAGTGATAGGCTGAGGGGTAACAATTTTAAACTGAAAGAGGAAAGAATTCAATTAGACATTAGGAAGGAGTTCTTTACTGTGAGGGTGGTGAGACGCTGGAACAGGTTGCCCAGAGCAGCTGTTGAAGCCTCATCCTTGTAAACATTCCAGGTCAGGTTGGACAGGGCTCTGAGCAACTTGATCTAGTAGAAGATGTCCCTGTCCAACCAGGGGAGTTGGACTAGATGGCTTGTAATGGTCCCTTCCCACCCAAACTATTCTATGATTCTAATAAGGTGGGTGATGCTGTGGTGAGCAGTGTTTACTTGTGTGGTCTAGTTACCAAAGGTGCTTTTGAACTTTCAGCTGATTTTTGGAAAATGCGTTGCTAGAGCTGTAGGGTGGCAGCTGGTGCTGCAGGGTGTCCTTTCCTTGTTTCTACCCTTTGCTGCTTTTCTCTTGTTTCCAGCAATTGCAGCTCCCAGGAACAGGTTGTTGGAATTGAGACATCTTGCTAGTGGCAATTCTGTGACTGTTTTAGTAGTAAAATACTTTTTGCAGTTGCCTTTGAGATGGTACTTGGTTAAGCCACTGCAGGAGTGGACAGATAACCACTATAATAAGGGAAAAGTTCTGCCTAGTCTACGTAATTAATTAAAAAAAAATCAAAAGGCATTTTTGAGTATTGAAGAGCTGTAACAGCCCAGTTTGCCTAGGACTTCTACTTTCTTGATGGTGAAGAAGTGTGGCTGGAAAGTACAATCTTACAAAGATGGTACTGGTCTAATTTTGTTGTAAAAGTATATTGAGCACCTGGGGACTAGTGGGAAGAAGTAGGATGAGAAAATTCTTCTTTGTGAACTGTTTTACTCCATCTCCAGGAGGGTTTCTAAATCACACTAGAAGCAGTCCAGGAAGAAGCTAAAACAGCTCTGATCTAGTCATCGTTTGCTCACAACTGGGAAGTCCTGAACCACTTCCATGAGAGAAAGCCCCAGTCATCAGGGCTGAAAATCTCCTGCTGTTTTGGACAGTGTGTCTTCTTGACTTATATCTCTTCTAACTTCTCTGTGGAGTGCCTTCCAGTTCCAGGGGATTCACCTTGCTTTCTGATACCCCGGAGACAGGCTGCCTCTGCTTGGTGAGCTGTTTTTGCACGAATCTGGGGATGGCAAGTTCATAAGTAACCTCAGCCATCATCTAGTCTGCACCAGAGAGCCCAGCAGCCTGTGTCTTGGTTGGTTGTAGTTTGCCTGAGAAATTCTGCCTGGTTGTTTTTTGATTTGGGTTTTGTTGTTGTTTTTTTTTTCTTATCTTGGTGGTGGGCTCACAGACCTGAGGTGCTGTGCAAGGAATACAGGCCTTGGGGCAACGTTTATGTGAGTCTGATGTTGCTTTAAGTTTTTCTGACTTCATTTGTCAGCAAGCACAGCTGACTGCTTTTAAGCTAGGTGACTGCTTCCTTTGATGCTATCTAAAACACCAGATAAATTTGTCTAATTAACAAGGGCTGTGTTGACCATAGGTAGCAGTAGATGTACTCTTCCTTTCCAAGTCGCTGGTGTCCATAAAAGTAGTCTGAACTTTCCTTCCCAGAAGGACTCTAAGAGGTTTTCTTGTTTCTCTTACTGACGTGTGAGCAAGAAGAAAATGTGTAAAGCTCTTCTGTTGTTTTACACGGGCAGTTCTGCAAATGTCCCTTCTCATATGTAAAGCGTGTTAAGTTCAAGATAGTGATCCTCTGTAACCTCCTTCGGGCCTGATGATGGTAACAGCTTGTCTCTTTGCAAACTATTGACTATTCTTTTTTTTTTTTTCTTTTCTTTTGATGTAAAAGAAATGTGAAAAAATGAATAAAATGGATTTGGTAGCTACTAGTCTGCAGAATAAATATCCACAGTGGATGCTTACACAAAACCAAGTTTTGGGTGATAAAAAGGTACGTCATCACGCTGGAGAAATCCAGTTCATTGCAAGCTGCATAATAATACAGTGTTGGACAATGTACTTTTAGTTAGGCAAAAGCCTCTGGTATTTGTGAATGTTTATAGCTGTTTTGTCCTAGAAACAGTAATTAATGTTAGGTAGTCGAGTGTTGCTACTGGTTGAATTAGTTTGTTAAAGTATCTTCTTTTAATTAAAACACCATATATAGACCAAAGGTTGCTGCTCTGACCTTTGTTGAAATTTATTCCTGACAACCTGAATCTTGTTAGCAAAAACACTGAAGTATAAGGGAGCTTTTGATGCATTGCTCACCCAGTGTTGTGGGCTGCACACCAGCAAGGACTGGGGATTTTTTGTATGTTTAATTTGAGAGCTGAAATTGCAGTCTGACAGGGGAGTTTGTTCTGGTACGGCCCTCTGCCTTTCTGCATTCATTATTTCAGAGGTTTCGGAAGAATTAATTGCTCATCAAGATTATGTTGAAATTTCTGGTGTTCCAAGAATGTTAATGTGTCCTTGGATGGCTTTCCTCTGCGTGTATGAGCAGTTTCAGTTTTAAATTTCCCACTAGAAGTTCCCCGTGTAACATCTGAAACTGCTTTGACAATTAGAAAACTAATTAATGAGAGAAAAGTGAAGACTCAGTTCAGCAGTTTTCCTTCTATAAAGTGGGAGTGAAAAATTAGTGGCATGGATATTAAAAAATGTCAGTTAAAACCCACATGAGTTTCATTGGCTGTGGTACTGCCTGTGTACGATGGCAGCCTTCCTCAACAACCTCTGTGAGGAAGGGTTTTGATTAAACTTTCACCCTTCATTAACTGGAGGAAATGGGTTTGGGGTTTTTTTTTTTTTGTGCAAGCATAAAATCAGCAGTATCTTTCTTTGTTTTGGAATATCCCTCTTGCAGGCAACTTATTGTTTCTGAAACTGTATTAAAACCCTGTTTTGTGGCCTCTTCTGACAAGATTGTTTTGTTCTTCGAGTGTTATTGTGTGGTACTTAGCCATGATGCCACTAATTGCAAATATGGTTTATTTGCATATTTTTAGCCAACCTAAAGGTTTTTTTCAGGCAGCTGAATGCTATTGGAAGTTTTGCATTTCAACTAAGTTTATCAGCCAATAACTTCTAGTAAAAAAGCTTCTAAAAGGGGGGAAAAATGCTAACTGGAGTGTTGAAGTTCATCTTGCTTTGTGTGCTTAAAGCTTTAATTTGTAAATCAGTATTCATCAGTTGATGGAGGATATTGGTCCTTCTAAATACTGCACGTTAGGTTTAAATCTGTGGAGTTTATTTATAACTTTGTGAAGTGCCTCACACATTGTATCTGGCAAGGTTCAGTGAAGTAGGGTGGCTGAAGCGTGGGACCAAGGAAAAGGGTAGCAGCTATTGCATACAGCTGTACTGTCATAGAGGTGCCTCAGAGGACTTCAGCCTGTCCAGATTTAAATGACTTAATAAATTATTGGCTGGTTTTGATTTTTTTTTTTTTTTATTCTTCAAATTTGAGGCTTGCAAGTGCTATGGCATTTGAAGTAGTGCTGAGGGGTTATAATGGATGTCAAAAAATGGGATTTTCCCTAACCTTGTTCTTGGAAAGCTACTGAGTCTTCTTGGAGGGAAGAATCCAAGTCAGTTAAATTGAAATGAAAACTCAGCCTGCACAACTTCAATCAGAGTGCTTGGAGTTAAGCAGAGGCATTGAGGCACAAACCTGATTGGTTTTATGGAGGGGCAATGTCACCCTGTTGTTAATTAACAGTGATGCTGGTCCTGTGTGAGGAGCACGGTTCTGCTGCCAGGTTTCTGTAACTGCTGGTGCCAGCCTTGTTGGGATACGGGCATTAAAGGCTCGTGCAATGGTTGCAGTTGCTGATGTGCCTGTGGTAAGGTGAGATGTGGCCAGAAACTGAGCCTTTTCCAAACATTGTTTGACAGAAGTCTACCATTCAGAGGAGTGTTTTGGAAGATGGGCTGCCATTCCTAAAGTTCTGTGGCTCTGTTGTGTACAGCTACGAAGCCAGTGACTGTTCCCTTCTCTCAGAAGATATCAGGTAATAGCTCTTATTCTGTTTTTCCCTTTTTTCGAGTGCTTTTTCCTTTCTGAAAAGGACTTGGCTCTTCTCTCTGTCTGCTTCTGGCTGATTCTCTGTTCAGTGTGCCCAGAGGTGAACAGTTCAGCCTGAGAAAACATCTGGTTGTCTTGGCTGTTTTGTTACGTGTGGCAAATGCATCTTGTTGGTTGCAAGCACAACCTGAATCCATTTCTCATGATGGTGAATTATCCCCACGAGAGAGATCTCTAGTTTATCTACAGCAGGTGGTGGTTTAAAAACACTGTTCCATTGTGCTATGCAGTGATAGTTCTTTTTATGGGAAATGCCATCACTGAACTTTGCTGTCCCTTTAAGCAGGAAATACAGGTTCTTTGCCGTGAAATTCAGTGACTTCACTGGGAATTGTAAGCTGTAAGAAATCAGGGTTGTATCTTAATTCATAACTGGGGACTGTATGTTCGGGGAAAAAGCAAGATATCAAATCCACAATGCAAATGGATTATTTTTTCCCTCCCTTTTTGCATAGCACAGCTCATCTTACTGAGGTGAGGGGGGAAATAAATCTATACAAAACTTTCAGTGCAGTGGGATAGGCAAAGAACAAACTTTCAAGGGAATATAAACTATTCCATCACCTTTTGTACCTGGCTATTTCCTGAGGTTTTCTGTACTACTGTTTGCATGCAGTAAGATCTGCTGAGGTTTGAAGGGTTTCTGGTAACTTTTGGGACCAACAGGAATTTCACCTCCTTATGGGCTTCATTTTAAAATGGTTTCTGCGCTTTTTACGTGTGAAAGCAAAGATGCATTGGCTGTGATACTCTTCATCTTTATCTAAGATGACTTGAGCCTGATATCTTAAATACTGGTGGAAGAACAATTAAATGTGAAGAATATCTGTTTCTTTTCAGGCAGAGTTTATCGGATGGGGCTGCTGTTGGATTTGATATTGAATGGCCACCATCCTATACTAAAGGAAAAATGGCAAAAATTGCTGTAATCCAGATATGTGTAACTGAGGAGAAGTGTTACTTGTTTCACATCTCTCCAATGTCAGGTACTGTATTTCCTCTCTTCTTATTTGTTAGGGCGTGAGTTGCTCTCTGTGTCTTGTGATTAAGTTTGAACTTAAGCAATAGCTGATACTTCACACTAGGTTGGATAGTAAAAATCCACCCCTCTGCTTCCCTTTCCCACCTATAATAAAGTGATTCATTCTTTGAGTATTGCTTACGTATATCAAGGAGACCTTAGCCCGTGCGCTGGTGTACAGCATTTTAGGTTCTGAACAGGGCAAAAGAATCTTACTTGGGGATTGTTTTTCTGTCTGGGAAAGAATATCTTAATTCGGCTTTAAAAATTTGTCTCCTCTCATATAATGAGCTTTCTGTTTAGTGCCAAAATAAACAACGAACCTAAATTTAGCAGATTGTTTCTTTTTTATTTGGTTTCAATAACAAAAACCCTCCAAAATGATGGCCATCATGCTGTTAGGTCCTAATACCTGTGCTTTTGTGACATTGGTTTTCAGAAAAAATACTGGATACCTGGTGTGATGCAGCTGTGGGGAGAGAAGGGGGTGTGCTCAACAGTGTCTGAATTCATTACGGATGTGAATAAAAGCTTCCAAATAGGGGAAAATAGGAATGAGGGAAGGAGGCTGCAATTCTGTAACCTTTGGTTTGAATGTTAGATTGAAACTATGCCTGTGAGATGTCTCTGATTTCCCTGGGGTGCGCATGCTGAGGTATAATAGCGATAATTTTAATGTTGGTGTTCAATCCTTTGTCATTTCTAGCAAATGGGGTGGAAAATTTAATTGCTGGAGGCTATTCAATCCGGGAGGCAGAAAGGTACAAGTGCACAAAAGAAAAACATTTGAGGAAGGGAAGTGAAGGGAAAAGAAGCCATAAAGAGCTGAAATGATTTTGCTTCTATGAGCAAAGATGTTTGTGTATTGACACTGAGTGTGGTTGTATGTGGGTTAGTGTGTGTTACAGCAAAAGGTGGTGTTTCCTCCTGAATCATTTTCTAAAATTTCTATTCTTGCCGATGGAAGATGCACTTTGAACTGTGTGCCGGTCTTTTTCTCAGGAACCACAGCTAATTTCTGATTAATTTGCAGAAAACATTTGATCTGCAGAAATGCAGATGTTGGCAGATTGAGGCAGTTGGATAAGACTTACCTCTTGTTGAAAAAAAAGTAGTAATGCTTCCTTCTGCAGGGGAAGAGAATGGAGAGCTATTGGGCTGTGTGTAAAGGACAAAAAGTACATATATTTATCAGGAGGATTCTTGATAATTTTCCATTTTTTATTGTATTTTTTGTCCTTACACTTTTGAGAAAATATAGCCTGTTTATTGGATTGTAGCCTCTGTGTATGAACTCTTTCAGTTCATACAGTCACTGTTCTAGAAATGAGGTGATGGAAATGGAGCACAAGTCCTCTACTGGGAAGTTCCTGTCTTTCATGGTGATATTATTAGGTGAAAATCCCTTGTTCAGTAAGTCAGCAGCACGTGTTGCAGGCTTTCATTCAGCTCAACTGTAGTTATCTCCTCTACAGGGGAATTTCAGTTTTGTGTTCTGGCTGAGGTCCTCTGGCAATGTTGTACTTTGTCTGCACCTTACAACATCAGACTACTACAGTTTTGTGGTTGTTTTAACAGTAATTTTCTAATGCTTTGAATTGGACATGCAACTTCAGCCCGTAACACAGCCAGTTACGGCTATAGTTGCAAACATGTTTGTGTAGTGTGTGAGGAGTAGCCATAAAAGCATGGAGACAGGTGTGTAAAGATAAAATCAGCGATGCAGAGTGACTGTTGAAGTATATCAATACATATTACAGTAGTGAAAAGGTGAAATTGGAAATCGGAACCAAGACACATACTAAGCACTGTGTGTATGTACAATACTGCATGTTTGTAGATACTAGGATTACAGTTGAGACTAATTCAGGGTATCTAGCTGTGGGTTCCTGAAGGTATGTATTCAAATAAGATGCTGTGAATTTCAAATGGAAGCAAACACAGAAGGGAAAAAAGTTGCTTTTGTTCAAGTATGAAGTGTCTGTGGCTTTTCCCTCCTGTAAGAAAAATAGATGTGAAAGCTGCGTGCTTTTATTCAGTCCCACAAACTTGAAAGTGCCCTTTGATCCAGGGTTGTGTCATCAGTTTGGGATAAATCAAAATCTAACACTTAGCAGCTGTGTACATCCTTGAATATTTTTGTTCTTACAAGACTGATTTGTCTGGGCTCAGTGGAGAATTTGATTGGCAAATTCTATTTTCCAAATGCTATTGCTGGACCAGCCTGACATTAGCAGTGAGTATACTTCCACAGAGTCTGCTTTCCTGATTCCCCATGCCTCCAGTTTAAACTGCTTCCTGGGAATGTGAAATAGCAAAAACCGGGAAGGAAAAATGTGGAAAACGGTGAAATAATACCGCATTTGGTTTCAGGAGCATACAGTTCTGAGAATTAAAACACTTACTCCAGTTAGAGGTTGTTATTTTGTTGTGTGGTTTAACGATCTGTAATGTAAATGGAATAAGGTTGTTTAATTTTTTTACTTGATTTGTTTTCAGGTGTAGAATGAATTTGCTCATTTCAAATATTTCATTCCTGCTTGTCTGCAGATGATATCTTATAAGCAATTGGTGTTTCCAGTCATTCCAAAGAGTCATATAAGCAGAGCAACTTTGGGGACTTTTCCTCTAAAAGCACACGTTTTTGCAGATGGCCTTTAAAGGAGCGAGGATTTTGTCACTTCCACTAGACTTTCTGGCATCTTCTAGTATTTAGTTTCTGATGTTTGGGCTTAATCTATTTTAGGTTTTCCCAAGGGACTCAAAAGACTGCTCGAAGATGAAACAATTAAAAAGGTTGGCGTAGGAATTGAGGGAGATCAATGGAAGCTGATGAGTGACTTTGAAATCAAACTGAAGAGCTTTGTGGAGCTGGCTGGCGTTGCTAATGAGAAAGTAAAACTTAAAACCTTTTTGTTGGGGGAGGGAATCTTGTTATTGTGCTATACAAAAGGAGGCTTCCTTATCTTCATAGGAGTTCAATTCTGATAGCAAACATGTTCTGTAGAATACATCAGAAATGTATTGTAACTTTTTTTAAAAAAGAAAAACTAAAAAGAACTCTCAAGAAAGTCTGCATAACTATTTACTGCCTTTCAGTGAGACAGTTCTTAATGAATGTTTGTCCCCTTTCCGGCCCATTCGGTTTTTGCATTTATAAGGTATGGCTTTAATTCAGGTTCATTTTCTTTACTTATTAGTGATGGAAATTGCCAGACTGCATCAAGTCAGGGTTGTTCTGTCAGTGGTGTACTTCTCCCAGCAGCAGCTGAACCTTTAAAATAAGATGCAGAAAGTGCTGTGGAGACAGTGAAGGACTGGTGCCTGTTTGAAGGGAGTCAGCCCTCCTGCCCTTGCTTACTTGGTGCTGGGAGGAAGCATCGAGGCCTTCCTTGAAGTCCTCTGTGTGAAGATGTTTGCTGCATGATCTGGAGCCACAGAAGTATCTTTGTTTCCATGACTGTGAATTTGGTGTTGCCTCCACTCTCAAATTCTGCAGTTTCTAGCACTTGATGGCACGTTGTTTAGAAGTAGAGTAGCATCGGGTGCACCCTGAGTTGTAGTTTAAATGGATTTTGATTAGATATCATTTAATGTAGGGAGATTTACTCTGTCTTATTAAGGAAGAGAGCAAAAGGTTAATTACCTTCCAAATCCTCCTGCCATTCTTATTTCTAGCCTGTCCCTTCAAGCTTTTCTGACTTTTTATATATGCAAGGCTTTTCCTTACCTGTACTTAGCCCCTCTGTGCACTTCTCTTTCCTTCTGTGCATTTTTTTTTTGTTTGGTAGGATAAAAGCAACAATTATAGTTTCCTGGTGGAGGATAGAGATTTATGCATAGAAATAATACTACTTATACCTTTCTCTCTTCTCTGCTTTATGTACCCTACATAATTAAACTACAGTGGGGGAGAGGGTGATGTGATCTATAATCAGCATTTGGGGCAGTGCTCTCCATATAACCCACCTTGAAGTCTCAGTTCCCAGTGGGCTGGAAATTGTACAAATCAAAATTTTTCTTCTGTTCAAGCAACAGAAGGAGCTGGGTTGGTGGTTTTATTTTATTTTTTTTTTTTCCAGATTTGGAGTTTCCTCAGTTCCAGTCTCTCTTTATTTTATTTTTTAATTTTTTTTAATCCCAGCATCTGACTCTGGGATAATTTGTTATGAAGATGAGCAATGTGATCTCTGATAGCAGCTTTAAAGTCTTCTGCTAAAGAGAAAACAAACCAAAAATAAACTTGAAAGTGAAGCTTGAGAGAGCAAAGAATAGGGTTGTATATAATGGCACAGTGCGAGGGGGAGGGCTTGGGTGAACCTAAAATGAACAGTTGGTAGGTGTTGGGTTTTTTTATACCAGATTTATACCAGATTTAAGCTGATAGTGCTGCACTGCTGCTGTTTGCTCAACAGTTCTGCATGTTTTGCAAGTTGAAATAGCAGAAGGCTGTTCCTGAGAATCCTGGATCCTTGGGGTCTGAAGGAAAGTTTCCCACACTGGCTATTAAGACAATAGCATTTAGCAACTGTGATTGACAAATAGGATTACAAAAGCAATTGAAAACAGCAGTGTGGTGGGGTGACTTCTGGAGACTTCTGCTGATGTGCTTCCCAGCACACTGAACAGTGGTTACTGTGGTTTGTAATTGCGTTCTCTTGCTGGCACTTGGTTTCAGACTTGCAAAAGATGACAAAACGCTCACAGGCGGACTTTAATATTCCTGTGTTTATATGAAATAAATTCCTTGTGTTTGATAATGAATTTCTCTAATTAGAAAGGCAAATACTAGAAAATCCTGAGGGAGAGAGGGCTTGCTATTTAAGTCTGTTTATCAACTCACACTACATTGTGCAGGTATTTCCTATTTCTGGTACTGCCTCATGTTGTGTGGATTCATCTGGCCCAAAAGCCCTCTTTCCAGCTCGACAATACAGTTTCAGAGCAGGGAAGTACAGATTTCAAATGGGCAAACTACATTTTAATATGACGAGAGCAGAATTAGGCCTGGAGAACAATTAGTGATTTGAGAAATGGGTTTTTTTTTTTGAGAAACTAGTTTGCTCTGCCTAACCCAGAGCTCTTTGCTTCTGATGAGGGATTAAGTACACTTTGCCACTTTGAGGAATATGTTCTGCCAGATATAATTGCTTTCCACTTTAAACAAGTCCTCTGTTTGTTTGTTTGTTTGTTTTCCTCTTTCCCCAGCTGAAGTGTAAGGAGATATGGAGTCTAAATGGTCTGGTAAAACACCTTTTTGGCAAGCAGCTTTTGAAAGATAAGTCTGTTCGCTGTGGTAACTGGGAAGAATTTCCACTCAACGAGGAGCAAAAATTGTATGCAGCTACAGATGCCTATGTACGTACAAGAAGACATCACCATTCCACCCATAAATTCCTTCTCTAACGCGCTCATAGCTGTTGGTTTTAGTGTCTTTCTGCTACAGAACATAATGAATATGGGAAGGTTCTGAGGCCAACTGTGGATATGGAATGCTTAATGGTGGAAATACCACCAAGTAGGTTGCTGTCCAATTCCTTGTCTGTCTTAAGTTTTTAAACCTCAGTGTTCATCTAGAGCTTTGTAATATCTTTTCTGTTGTACCTGTCTTGTTGCTAAGATGGCTTGAAGAGGATGTGGTGGTGAATATTTTACCTAGGAAATGGAATGTAGATGTAGAAGAAAGAAACTCCATTTCACAGCAGTCTTGAGCCTCCCATGAGATCCTCACCTATTACTGTTTCCTGGTGTTGCAAGATTTGCCTTTTTAATTGAAGTCTATTCATGAAGCAGAGCTCCTGGAAATTCTGCTGTGCTCTGAACGTGCCAAGTAACACAGGCACCAACAAGCATGTCTGAGGAGTGCCTGTCCATTTGGACTCGCTTCAAGTTGTCACTTCAGGGAAGTGAGTTTTGATGGAGAAGTCAGGTGAATTGTATATCTGTCTGTCTGGAGCAGCGTGATTATCCCCACATAGGCATAACGTGACTGATGTGTGCTTAAGTGCGGTAATTGCTTACGGAAGTGAAGAGTAGGTAATTATTTTTTTGGTTCCCTTGTCTGCAGGTATTTCCTGTAGCTTTGTAGCACATCTGGGTGTGTTTTCTACTGGGAGTTTTGGTCGCCTTTCTTGAGCTCCTTATGAACCAAAATCCTGCTAAATGTAATATGTGAGATAAACAACTTTGAATAAATATATCCTTCTCCAGTGGCTAATACAGCAGAACCACAGTACAGGTTACCAGGAAGAGGGATTTAGTTGCATATGAATTTCTGTAGCTCTGCAGAAGTCTCTGCTGTTTCACCCCATTGAAAACAGTGTAGTTTTCCTGTAGTTCTGGGCAAGGATTTACCAGCGTGCTGCTGGGTGCTGCCTGCCTACAGGGAGAAAACTGTTCTTTTATGGCAGCAAAATAAAATCCTTTCAGTTTAGATAAAGCAAAGAAAGTGGGACAATGGTCTGTTTTGTTTCCTGACTCGGGAAACACTGCGTATTTTCTAGTTCAGTTAAATGTTAAACTGTGGAGGGTTTAGCACTTGTTAAAACCCAAACCAGTAAAGAAAGGAGCTCTGGTTTTGGTGCTTTCTACAGCTTCTTCAGCCAGCTTTTTCCAGTCCTGCTGTGCTCTGTTCACCTGGCCAGCTTTTTGGAGCCTCACAGGAAGACACAAGGGAGCAACTTGTTTCTTTCTCTTTCCTCTTTAAAATGCTTTGGTTAACTTGTGTAGCCTAATTAGCACATTCCTGGCTTCAGGCTGCTTTTTTTTTTTTGTTAGAAATTATTATTCATATCAAGGGAAATATTAAGCACACAGAATCTATCTTAGTAAGCTCATAGATATTCTCGTGGAGCACTGCATAAAGTCTGCATGAGGTGGAGCAGATGGTGAGACTGGGAGCAGCGTACTTGGAGCTCTCTATTTGCAGCAAACTTTGTAAGATAACTGTGCTGGGATCTGTATAAGAGTACCCACTACAGCATGGATCCCGAGTCAGGGATTTGCCTTTTGTGAAGCATTCACTATAATCTGGCCCAGTTGCCATGAGCATTACAGTAAGGCAGACCATTGACCGTTGTACAGCACGGGCCAACAACTCAGACTTTGATGTTCACAATGTATTTGTGCCATGGTTTGCTGAATTAATTCTTGGGGGTTTTTGTTTAGTCTCCAAGATGTTGTTTTTCTGCGGAGTACCAAGTACTAACTCTTTTTCCTTTCTTTTGCAGGCTGGACTCATCATTTATCAAAAACTGAAAAATATGAATAACAGTGACTGGAAATTATTTTGTGTAAGAAGAGGTAAATTATACATTAAAGCATAAGGAATTTATTCAATGTACAACTGAGTGTTCTATTTACAAACAGCTTTTTTCCTGGTATCTTTGTATCTGTGTGTTAGCTGGATTCTTGGTGGTTACTGATCACTTGCAGAGAGAGCAGACTGTAAAGGCTCTTGGATGACATGGGTTACCGTACCGTGTAACTATTTTCCATAGTGATGTAGGAATGCAATCTTGGCATGTTGTTTGTTTCTGCTGTATACAGAGATGGCAAGAATTCCTGATGTCATTCCAGTTTGTTTATGGAAACACTTCAGTGAATTAATTTCAATTCTGAAAATTGCAGGGACAAAACTCTAGTTTAAGAAAAAACTACCAAACAAGTATGTGTTATGAAATAATGCTTTTCTTGAGGTGTATAAACAGGAGCCGCATTTTCTAGGGTGGTTTGGCATTATTTGATTAGAAAAATGATTCTAAGATGTTGTTTGGTTCTGTGCCTCATAAGGAAAGTTAAGTATTGCATGTAGTTCATGGCTGAAAAAGAGGTGGGAGGAAGTTAATTTCCTTTTTGTAGGCTGAATTTTACTCTTCTGTCAAAGGCAGAAGTGGCAGTACTATCCCCTTAATATGAGGTGCAGATTTTTTGGCTTTGGTTTAGTCAGTTTATCTGTGTCAGCAGCTCTTTTCTGGAAGCTGGAGGGTATACCGGGGGAGGATCACTTTGTAATGGTCCCATTCTGTATGTTTGTTCCCTGAGCATGTGTAATGGGCCACTGGAAGAGATGCAATGCTGAAGTATATGGAAGCTTAGCTTGATTCCATGTACTTGATTTTTAAGCACTGGAAAAATCTGTCTTATATGTAGATCTTGGCAAGATCCTGAATGGCACTTATTTGCATAGAGATGTTAGACCTCAATTACTGTGAAATAACTATGATGACACTTCTTATAGATGACACGTCAGAGGGTGTGAAGGAGCGCTTGACTTCACTGGCTGAGGAGATAATGGACCTGGCTTCTCGCATCCCTGACTCTTCTGGACAACTTGAAAATTTGCAGAGGTTAGATTTTTGCTGGCCAGTCTCTACTTTACCTGTAAGATGGTAAATTGTGCTCTTGATTCCTGAGGTACCACGCAACAAAATACATGTGTGTTAACAGCCATCTCTGTTATCCACACATCCAATTCCAAAAAAAGAAAGCACATGCACTTGATGGGAAGACATTGTCTTTATATGTAGGAACATAGTTTTTACTGGGCTAATTGCAGTGTTTGACACTGAACTTTGAATCTATTTCTTCTTGCTGCAATGCACAGCAAGACCTTCGTTTGTAAATACTCAGGACTCTCACATGAGAAACTACTAGAAGTCTTGTAGACTTGATACAAGCGTGGGGCCTATACCATAAGCAGTGTTTTCGGAGAGTCTTTACAGGCTTTCTTCAGTGTAAAGAAATTTCATTTTCTTCTCACAGAAGCGGATTGCCAATAGCACATCAGTGATGAGCCTTTATATGTGAACTTTTGGCCAGATTATCTGGAGAAGCAGACTTCGTCAGAATCCTCAGTTCTGCTTGTGGCTAAGATGTACGCAGTAACTGCCTTTATCATTTTGGTTTAACTTTGTTGTTTTGCCTTCTAGGGCTGCAGAAATACTAGCTGACATAACAGTGAATGTAAGTGCCTTAAGAAGCACGCTGTTTGGTTCAGGTTCCACTTCTGTGCTGGAGAGGAGCTGTGGCACAGCTCCAACAAATCTTGAAGCAAAGTCAGCAGATGCTGAAGCAAAATCAGGCGTTTCAACTTTCTGTGCTAAACAACTCGAAGGTGACTTCAATACCTGCTCTGATGCTACACTAGCTGGCCTCTGGGAAGGAGATGGTGATGAAGAGGCAGAGGGAGGTAACACTGTGGAAGGTGGGGCTGCAGCAGCCAACTCTAAGGACATAGCAGACAGAGATGACTTCATGTCACTAGACATTACTGAGCAAGAACTTCAGATCTTGGAACGTCAGGCTGCAAAAGAACTGCTCGACACAGCTGCACCTGAGGTAATGAGAAAAGCCCTCATTAATCGTGGACACTCAGCAGAGGAAGTGATCTCTTCCTTAATTTCCCTTAGGACTTTAAAGTTCTGTTCCTGAGAGAGTATTAAGATAGGCTGGAACTGGGGCTTGGTTTGGAAAATATTTGTGTGGAGGTGGTCAAGCATTCAGCTGCTCTTCAGTTGTGTGGTTGGAAGGACTAGTACTGAATGCAGAAGCTCTAAGTAGTTTGATAAGTTCTCCTCTTTTGGTTGCTAATGTTATCAAAGAATTTCTTGCAGTATGGGGACAAATTCTGCTCTGGAACATCTCCAACTTGGTCATGAATAAAAACCACATCTTATTCTAAGGGATTTAAATAGCAGTCCTTCTAGTGACTGCTGAATCTGGATTTGTGCTTCTTGGATTATAATTTCCTTTATGTTCCAAGTGTTTCACACATCTGGTGATGCTACTGTTCTTGTCTCTTACTACAGGGCCTCGTTATGTTCTAATATTTCTTTCAGATATTTTTTTAATGGGCAGGCTCCAGAGCTGAATCAGCCTAATTGTTTTGGGGAATAAGTAAAAGCACGTGGAGAAACGTTTGCAGGATGTGTGGAAGGTTGAAAGCTTGTATGTAAAATAACTCTGCTGAAAAGAAGGAATATTCTTTTGTAGGAGGCATGCTCCACAGACAATGAACAAAATATTACCTGTGTCATTGAAAGTGATGAAGAACTGGAAATGGAGATGCTTAAAGTGAGTGCCTCAGGTTTTTTTTGTTTTTAATTTTTTTGTAATGATGATGATGATGCTCTCAGGCCGCAGTAGAGCACAGTGTAGTTGAGGGGAGGGGATATGAAGCAAAGCAGTGCTGCTTACAGAAGACAGACAGAAGGCTGGTGAAAATGAGGATACCTAAAGAATGGGATTTACTCGCGTTACTTACCGCATCTTTACTATTCTGGCTTGGACTTGATCCACCCGCTTACTGTGTTTGAGTAGATGATAATTCATGAACTGCTCTGCTTCAGGCATCGTGCATTCAAACCCTTGTCTACGGGGTTGAGCTGACAGGACGGTTTGTGCGCTGCAGGTCCTGCTAACCTGGGTTGTAGGTCAAACTGCTTTGTAGTTGTGTTCTGCTGGCTTCTTTCAAATCTTCTTTCCTGAAAGGAAGATTTAGATGTTGAGTCTTATTTTTCTTTACCCTGGCTTTTTGCTTGATCTTTACTTGATGCTGTATGTTTTTCAAGTCAAGTGACTAAACATTTCCACCGGAGGAGTCAGAGGTGTTTGTGTGCATGTACACACAGGAAGGTTAAGTGTGTTGATTACAGCTAAGTAGGAAGTAGGGCTAAAAGATCTGGAGAGAAAAGTTGTATGTTTTTCTAGAGAAGGACCAGATCTCTTCTGGATGGTTCTCAGTGCTGTGTGTTAATTGTCTATGAATGTAGTTTTGGTCAAAAAAATCTAACTTGAGTAGAAGGAATTCAGTTAGTGTTTCTCGGAGTACCGTGTTTTGGAAACAATGAGTGTAAGATGACATTGCGATCCCATCATTTCTGGTTTCATTACTAGCCTCATAAGTTACATCTCAGTAAAACCTGTCCGAAAAGTTGAAAGTCAAAAAAACCCCACCAACTCAACCATTGATTTTGTAAAATAAAACTTAAATGTCTTCAATATTTCAAAGGCCTTTTTGCAAAGAAGAAATAAAAGCTGTTGTAATTGTACCCAGGAAATGGCCCTTGAATGCTACTGATAAAGTAGTTTGGCAGCTGTGCTTTTCTTTTGTGCTGTGTGCTGACAGAGCTAAGTTAGACTCTTGTGTACCTATATCATTAGCTCAGACATGCACTGCACCTACTGTTTCACGCTCTGAAATAACTTTTTCTCCTGACTTCTCAGTCTGTAGAAGATGTAGATGATTCCGAAGGAGTTTTGACTGAAAGAGAGTCCAATAAAGCCAGGAAAACTCCTGACACAGAATTGAACATTGCACTAGATGCTGATGAAGATGAAGGCATTGAGGAAGAAGAGGAAGAATGTTTGGGTATGTTTTAACTTACAGTGCCTGATTAAATAAATAAGAAATTGTCCACTGCCTATAGAAGCAGATGTGGAAGCACAGTGCTATTTTGTGGTTGGCTTCTTAAAGCAGAAAGTTACAGTTCATCTGGGTTTTAAAAGGAGTGCTCTTCTGTGTGTCAAGATGAGAACTTACACATGTCTTTGGCAACACATAGTTGACTCTGGCCATGATCAGTAGATGTTACGTGTGCTGAATAGGAGTAAAACTGATCTGGGGATGTGGAGGTCATGCAGAATTGAGTGGATGTATTCAGAACACAGCAGAGAAGAAAACGGTACCTCTGCTATGTGTTCTTGTTCTGTTGTCCTGCTGCTGCTGCTCTGTGGTGGCATTCTTAGGAAATTCTGGCTTGGAGGTGATCTTGACCTAATGCTTCAGAGCCCTGTGGAGAGAAAGCAAGTGGAGAAAAGAGTCTGCAATGTGAGGTGCAGTACACCTTGGCTTGTTTGGACTCACTGTGTGAAAGCTTCTTTCCTTGGTTGTGGAAGTTAGACTGTGGACCTTGTCACTGGAAGTGACAGCATCAACCAAGAGGAGAGAGGTGCTTGTGTCTTCCTAGCAGAACCTGGGCTGCTAGATGAGGACAGATGAGTTAATTGTTTCTTTGTTTGGGTCATTCCTCTATGGCCAGGCAGGCTCTTACAGGGAATGTGAGCTTGCCCAACAGGCAAAAACTGCGTGGAAATGTCATGCTTTTTCCTGACGAATGTTAAGTATAAACTTCAACAGAGATCTTGTATGTGTTTCTTCAGTGTTCACAGCAAGACCATGATTTTTTTAGCCTCTTGCCATGTTGGATTGATGAATATAACTTCAGTAGGGGCCTTTTTTTAAAGGCATGCCTAGTAAAACATCTCTGGTACTGAACCGTGTTCCAAATAATGCAGCTATGCATTGGAATATTGTTGCTTTATTATCTCATTAATCAAGCCATATGTTCCCCTCCTCATGCAGGGTCTCTGAGGAGCCTATTTGGTTTTTTAATCCTTTATTCTAGCTTATAAATATCTTGAGTCTGATGTCTCTCTCTTCACGGAAGTTGCCCAAATCCTAGGCCCTGGGCATCACTAACCATGAGCAGACTGTTGTTCATCAAGACGGTGCTTTGTCTTTTTAAAATTTAATTGCAGATTAACTCCTTTTTTTATTTTCCCCTCTCTCCAAATAAAGATCCGTTGCTGCCGGTACCTAGTGAAAGCCACATCACGTGTCTGAAGACGCATTTTGGGCATTCTTCTTTCAAACCGTAAGTATATTTTCTGTTAAAATGTATACTCTGGGGTTCATTTTATTTATCCTTTCTTTCAACTTGGATGATTGTTATTTTATTACTTCAAAACCCACTAACTAACTAAGACCTGTGCAAAATCCCTAGGAAAAGCAAAGCAGCCTTTGCCACAAGAAGATGTCAAAATAAATCTGATGGAGAGTTAACTGTAGTACTGTACTCTCATAGTAGAGGATGAGTTTCTTGACTCTTCTGATGGCATATCTCCTGTGATCGAAGCTTTATTGTATCAGGTCTAGTTCATGTGTTTTAAACAGTGAGCAACAAACTGCACAGATGTTGTTCTGTCTATGATAAACTTCCTTAGTCTGTTCATCCTTTGTTGTGTGGCTCTAATTAAGGAGGGACAGGCTTCTGGCAATCTGCTGTGGCATAATCTTAATGCAGGATGTGCTTATGCACTCGAGCATTGCTGTTACAGTTCTCAAGTTCAATGGGAAGGGGATGAAATTGTCCTGCACGCCTGGTGGTGGAATGCTTTCTGTGCAAGACACAGCCTAAGAGTGAAAATTAGGAAAAAAATGTTGACACTGAAAGGGTTATTAAGCATTGGAATGGGCAACCCAGGGAAGTGGTTGAGGCACCATCCCAGGAGGTATGTAAAAGACGAGTTGACAGTGCTTAGTGACATGGTTTAGTGACAGGTTTTTATCAGAGTTAGGTTGATGGTTGGACTAGATGATCTTAAAAGTCCGTTCCAACCAAGACAATTCTATGATTCCAACAACTGGGGGGAGCTGTTTTGCTCAGTTAAAATACTTGATACGCTTTGGAAACAGACGGGGGAATTTTTTTTAACTGACTGCAATTACATACGCTTGTGAGACCACAAAAGGGTGAAAACTGTTTGGAAAACTCAAGGCCCTGTTTAGAATTTCTTTCATTGAAGATAACTGTAGCTTTTGGTGTTTGTGAATTGGTTGTTAACGGATGGGAGACACAATTTGTTTTATGATCTTCTGTGAGTGACTACATCAACTGTTGCTTGCCCGAGTGCTGTTAGAGATCCCCACTGTAACACTGGTGGGACTATCTGCAGTAGTTGGAGCGGCTGAGTGGTTGCAGCAGGCAAAGCCAATAATCTATAAGGCAACAGGAAGGGTTTCTTTAACGTGAAATTCAACTGAACGTGCAGTTTCACAAAATTTACAATGTTATGTGTGGTGGTAAAAATAAAATATTCCCCTTTGTTTAATTTAAAGGGTCCAGTGGAAAGTGATCAATTCTGTTCTAGAAGACAGAAGAGATAATCTTGTTGTCATGGCAACTGGTAAGTTACCTTTGCATCCTAAGACACAGTGAAAAATCTTTTCCTTTTTGGGCAGAGTAGGACACAAACTTGGAGACTGTCCATGTGGCTCATGGACAGGGTGTCCTGATTGAGACTGTGTAAGTCTGAGCCAGCAATGTTGGCTACTACTTTATCAGTCCTAGCCTTGGTCACTGACCTTGGGTAGAGAAGGGGTATCGAATGGATACTGATAGTATTTATCTCCCATCTTTGTTTCTCTGCTAGGGCTCAGCAAGGTGTTAGAATTACAGCTCTGTGTTATAGCTGCATTGAAAACATGATGCTTCACTTCTACCTTTTTCTCTTTAAGGCTATGGAAAAAGCTTGTGCTACCAGTTTCCTCCTGTTTACACTGGATGTACAGGAATTGTCATCTGTCCTCTTATCTCCTTGATGGAGGACCAGGTGCTGCAGCTGACGTAAGTAACATGGTAGTAACAAGCTGCTGCTGTACTTCCTGGGGAAACCCACAGATTCTGTGTGTGGTGTTTCTTGGTGTTGAAGGCTGCAGCTTTGTACAGCAAGCTGTTCGTGTGTCAGCTGTAAAGCATACGTTTCTCAAGGAGCGCATGCAAACTGTCAGTAGTCCAAGGTCACTGGATTTGACAGTTAGGTGAACTGTAGGCTGAATTAGCAAAGGATCTGTGGTGGTGGGTGGTTCCTGAAGGTGGATGTGTCTCAAATATTTCTGGATTCACAGGCCCTTTTTGCGCAGACCACACTGGAGGAGCTTCACAGGCTGTTTGAGATGGAAAACTATGTTGAAATTTTGTAGAGTGTCCTTTGGGTCTGAGAAGTAACGTCTGAACAACATGTGTCTGAAAGCTGCCAGCCATTCAGGCTAAAGTTAGGGCACAGACTTACAGTAAAGATGGACAGTGTAGTAGGTCTCCTAACACCTGGCCTCTTCACTTCTTAAAAGGTCTGATGGGGGAACTAGTGGGTGACACTGAATCACTCTTAGCTGAGCAGTTACAGGTGCGATCAACATAAATCTCTTTGATTTTACTACCCAATAATGCTTTTTCTACCTGCACTTCCTTTCTGTTACAAGAGTGAGTTACTTCTGACACTTTTTTGTTTAAGCTGTGGGAGTCATGCCAATTTGTCTACTTCATTCCTGTTCTGTCCAGCTTCAAAAGAACAAGCCTCTTGTGAAAGAGGGGATGTGAAGATGTGGGGTTTTTTTAATGCTGTTGGGGTTTTTTTTGAAGTAGAAAACATCAGTTAGGTGTGGTATTTTCTGCTGTACATCTTGACTGTGTGCAGATGAATTACAGGACAGCTTAAGCTGCGTCTATAGCCAGCTCCTAGACTGAGTATTAATCAGCAGGGTGTCTCCGTGTTCAGCTGCTTCTTTGGCTTCTGTACTGTTTTCCTGAGTGGAAAGGGTTTATTCACTCTTTTCTCAGTGGGTCATTCATTTTGAAGGCTGTGGAGGCTGTACAGCCTAATGCAATTCAGCAATTTGTCTGTCAGTCTGGGTGCACTTCTGCCAAGGACTAAAACATGGAGGAGTGAGAGGGGAGAAGGTATTGAAACAGAGGACTGTAATAAAATCAGTAAATAACTAAATTAAGAGTCCAGGGGTTGTGGGCTTCTGAAAGATGTCAAATATGAAGTGGCTGAGCTGGTAAGCTTAATGAATTGAATCTGTCGTTAAAAAGCAGCCACTTGATTGAAAATTGGCAGATGCAGTACAACCAGCTCGCAAAAGATTGAAAGACAAGGCAAAAAATTGCATGCTAGTGCAGCCTATATCCAAATGTGATGAACTGCATAAGATCGTAGCTAAAAAAACCCCAAACTTAGTGTATTTTCTGCTTTTGGATGTGTTGTTAGTAAACTTAGCTCTTGTGCAAGGAAAGAGGTCTTTAGTGCAGTAAGGAATTGGGGAAATAATCAGGTGTGTGTGTGTTGTGGGGGACGGCTGGAGAGGAATTGGAAGAGCAGGGAGGGCTGTCAGGAATAGCTACTCTTGCTTTTCCATTCCCACAAAGATCCTTGGAAGACGGTAGTCTCTGACCCTGCAGCTTGAAGTGCACTTCTTTTGTGAAGTGCTGGCATAGGTTGAAAGTGAAGGCAGAAAGCCTTGAGAGTAAATCTGTTCATGACTGTGCTTTTTATTTCTGCAGGATGTCAGAAATTCCAGCTTGCTTGCTTGGTTCGGCTCAGTCAAAAAACATCAAAGAAGGCATCAAAGCGTAAGTCTTAGCTAAGCTTTCTGGGACTGCAGGTTCTGATGTGGTTGTATTTGAGAGGTAGGATGTTTCCCTGATCTGACATTGCTGAAACTCTAGATTCTGACCCTGGCCTGGAACCTGACACTCAGTGATACCACTTGCATTCACCCAGGCTGGGTGTGTGGGAGGCTATAGCCACCTTCTTGTGCCTTCTCGATGGGGAGATGGGGCTTGTTGACTTTATGTTGCGATTTATACAGGATTTTACATAGGTTTTAGACCTGTGTTTGCTACTGAGTCATCACAACAGGCCCTTCTAGTAAATCTTGCTGCTGTTCTTCTTTTGTAATGCTGTGTACTACCCTCTGTTTCTGCGGATCTGGAATGCTTTCTATGGTTTTCATTTCCTTTCTCTTGTCCAGAAGTCTGTACTTGTTATTTACATCTTCCAGACAGCCATGGGGTTGTTTCATTTGGTTGAGCTGTCTGTTTTTTTTTCATTCTGTGATAGTGTATTTTCTTGATGTTTCAGGGGTCAATACAGAGTCATATATATGACTCCAGAGTTCTGTTCAGGGAACCTGCAGTTGCTTCAGGATCTTGATCAAACTATTGGTAAGTTTGAGATAAAGTTGCAGATGAGTTGGCAAGCAGCTTAAATTCATAATTGTGTTTAAATTCTTTTAATGCTTGAACACTTTTCACCAATTTCTTACCAGTAGTGAGCTCAGACTTAGTGTAGTGACTGCTAATAAATGGTGTCAGAAAATCCTGTCACTGATGAAAAATCATAAGTGAGTAGTGTCTAGTGTGATCTTGTCATGGGAATGCTAGACAAGATACTTGGAGCAGAAGTGCTAAAACACTCATCTTTAAATCACAGGGAGTGAAATATTTAGCCTTCCAAGTATTCTAATCTCTCTGATCTTTCTCGGAATGTAACAATGAGACTGTGCATTGAAATGCTGTAGTGCATTTTAAAAATTTTCTTTTCATCGAAGGTGATGCAGCTGATCCACCTTATCTGATCCACCTTATCGTAGGATAAACTCAAGGCACGTAAACTCCAAGAATTATTTTTTTTTAACTACGGAACTGAGTTTCTAGTGCTGTAGACAGGGAGGACTATCTAGGGAGAATACGAGCCATCTGGATTTCTGAGTCCCAAGAAACTGTATGTTTGGCCTCCCTGATTCTAGGGAACAGGCGGATTAGAATGGGATATCTGTACTCAAGTTGAGGTTTTTTTTCTGATTCCAAAAATGTAAACCTATTTCCCAGGAGCATCTTTTAGCCCTTTCCTCACATATTTTTTCTGGACTTGCATTTGTTTCTTCAGTGCAGACCAGTGACACTCCAGTTTTGTTTTACAATCCAGAAAAAAAACCTAATGCCATCTATAATAAGCATTTGTGATTTATTAAGAAACTCTGTGAAGCAGGTGGAGGAAAGGGTCCTGTCAGGCAGCTCAGGATTTTGACCCATTGTGTGGGATGTTGGAGATCTGGAACTTGGAGGAGGAGGAAGAGATGATGGTGGGGGATTCTGTAAAAGCTCTTAGGCCTTTTTACAAAAGAGGCCATTATAAAAATGGTTCTGGGGAGTTGGTGCAGTAGAAGGCATTCTAGAAACAAAAATTTTAGCAGACTGCTGGTGCCTTGAGCAGAATGGAGTGTATGTGTTTGGTCACTTCCTGTTTTGGGTTGTCATGTCCATGCTGTTGTTTTGTGCCCACCAGGTATTACCCTCATAGCTGTTGATGAAGCTCATTGCATTTCCGAGTGGGGCCATGACTTCAGAAATTCCTTTAGAAGTTTAGGCTCGTTAAAGAAGGCTCTGCCATCGGTGAGGCTTTATGTTTAATATGTTTGATTTCCAATGTGAAGAGGAGGATACTATCTCATTTTATACTGTAGTTTGAAATAACAATCTTTACATGTTGCCCTTTGGGTGTACTTACCATGCTGGTTTGGAGTTTATCATCCCTGTCAGTGATTGAGCTTTGTAGGTTTTTTCCAAATGCTTAAATGATGGATATTCTGAACCTGGACTACCAGAAAGTTCTGGAAATTAAATTACTCTGTTCGATTCTTATACTATAAAAGATGACATTCCAAAGCTCCTGGTTTAATATTGAGGGATGTTTTGTTGTTTTTTTGGTTTTTTTTTTTTTAACTGTTTGAGTGGCTTGCAAGAGCAAGCATCTCTGATTTCTAGACATTCCTCAAGTACTTGCTGCATAAGCTCACAAATTTAGACCTGAGCTTTATATGCTGCTCACATTTTGTCCTATGTTTCCTAGATTTAGCCAACCACATCAGAAAATTGAAGACTTGTTGAAGATATAATTTAAAAAAAAAATAAATCGCACATTCAGAATATATTTCAGCAGGGTTCTGTCCCTGTCTGCTCTCCAGAACAGTGTAGACCAAAGCTCTAGGAAGCTAAATTTTAGCTATATTTTTCAAATAGCTGAATAGCCACTCATTTGTTATCATAAACACATTAAAGTGCCTGTTTACATGTTATTTCAGTTTTGCTTCATGATTTTTAGTATTAAAAAAAAATAAATCAGTGAGCTCTTGAACTTTTTCTTCTACTTTTCACTGCAGGTTCCTGTTGTTGCTTTAACTGCAACTGCAAGTCCGTCGATTAGAGAAGATATAGTGAATTGTCTGAATCTGAAGAACCCGCAGGTCACATGTACTAGTTTTGACAGACCTAACCTGTACTTAGAAGTTGGACGACAAAGTGGAAATATCCTTAGGGATTTGAAGCAGTTCCTTACTAGGAAAGGAAGGTAAGGATTTAAGCCCGTTTTCATTGATCCCTCAGACACACTTGGGTATTTTGGAGTTTCAGTAGCGTGTACCAAGAGTTGGTAGCAGTCTTGCTGACTGATTGGATAAAGAGGAATCTGGGCTTTCTCTGTAGCTTGGCTGATACCGTGATAATAACTTCCTGTGTTGTGTCCCATATTGTTTTGCCCAACCCCATCTCCCAGTTCTTTTAAAAAAAAAAAAGCAAGGAGTGATGTACTGTTGCTGCTGTTTGCATGTTGCTAACGTAAGGTTCTTAAGGATCACATAAAAAAAAATGTGGTCTTAAGGATCACATAAAAAGTGAGTCCATTATAAATTTGTAGTAAGATTATTCAATTTTTTTTTTTTTTAAATAAATATTATCTCAGCAGATGAATTGCAATCCTCTTCTGTTAGCAGACCCAGTGGTGTGTACCCACTCTGGGTCTGTTCTCCCTGCTGCAAGTTACATTGTGTGCTTCTACAAAACATTTTAAATTAATCATCACTAATTTGTACCTTGTTACGTAAATGTGGACCTTTCAAGTGACAGCTGTAAAAGCATCTTTCCTGATGACTTTAAGGAAATTGGGAGCCTTATGCTGCTGCTTCTATAGAGACCAAAATCTGCTGTGTTTTGCAAAATAAACTTAAAAGCTCCAAATAACGTCTAAGTCCATTTTTCCAAAAGTCAATTTCTGTACGAATGGACCAGTTAAAATTGGTTTCAATTTCTAAATCCCCAAGAGGGTGAACTGCTGGAAAAGCTCAGTTGCCTTTTCAATTAGGTTCAGCCGGGTTTTTTGCTGCTTCCGTTCTGTGTCTTCACACATCGCTATTATTTATAGCAGTTCTGCGTATGAGTTTGAAGGCCCCACCATCATCTACTGCCCTTCAAGAAAGGCCACTGAACAGGTTGTGTCCGAATTGATTAAACTCGGAGTGGCCTGCAGTGGGTACCATGCTGGTATGGGAATCAAACAAAGGAGACAAACTCATCACCAGTTCATGAGGGATGAAATTCAGGTATGTAGGACACTAGGTCCACTTGGTCCTATTTATTATTGCAGAGTTTCTGGTCGAATAAAGATTTTGGTAATATCAGCATGTGTTTCCCGTTTACTGTGTCTGTCTCCAATTCTGGGCAAAGAAATGGCCATTCAGTACTGCCAGCAATAGGATTCCTGGCTTATGTTTCAAATTCCTTTAAGTCTTTTAAAATCCGTAACATTTGAGGAAAATAGTGGTAGCTGGAACAATATCATCACAGGTTCTATGAGCTACTTTCTTCCTCCTGCAGCTAAGCCAGCATAGAGTTATTGTGGGACTTCCTGTGCTCCTCTTCGTGATAGGTTTTGTGCCTTTTGTTTGAGGGGGAAGAAAACCCTTGAAAACACTCTAGCGTTTGCCACAGCACATCATCACTCATGCTCAGACCGAAATCAGACTTAACTACAGTACTGTGGATATACTGAGTGTGTTTGAAGCCATTGTAGTTTAGGCTGAATTTTGAGTCTGTAGCAAAAAGTTGTTGCCATTAATCCAGGCATATTCTTGATCTTCATTTCAAAACGTTTGGCGTGTGGCTCCTGTTTTGTAGTGTGTTGTGGCTACAGTGGCATTCGGAATGGGCATTAATAAAGCAGATATCCGGATGGTTATTCATTACGGTGCCCCTAAGGAAATGGAATCCTATTATCAAGAAATTGGGAGAGCTGGTCGTGATGGGCTTCCTGCTTCTTGTCACGTCTTGTGGACTGCAACAGACTTGGCTTTTAACAGGTAAATGACTGAAGACAATTGCTTTGACAGGGGCAGCCAAAACATACCAAAAGAAAGAGGAGCAGGGTTGGGTTTGGTTGAAAATGTGATCTTTTGGGATGGTTCCAAGTCCTTTCCTGCATACACACAGTACTAAGTAAGCTCTGCTTTTAGAAGATAATCCACAAGTTGACTAATGCTAACGAATTTGTCCCTGTTCCAGTTCTGCTTTCTGAAGATGCTTTACAAGGCAGGCAGTGGTAAAACCTGGTCCCTTGTCTTTGTAAATGACCTGACCTGCTTTTAGACCCATCATACCCCCCCTTAGGACTGCTGATGCTGTAGATTTTTTTTTTTCTCTGCACTATCTAGATGTCTAAATGGAGAAATGTTTTGATGTTGGGTTTTTTTTCTACTGGGTGGGGGAGTCCTTGTTGTGGAGTTCTCCTGTTAACTTTGTCTGTAGCTGTTATAGGGCCACAAAAATGCCTGAACTTGTGTCAGCAGCCTGCCAGGGCCTCTGAAACCATTTACTTCCTTGCTCTTTTTTTCCAGACAGGCAGAAACTTGCTTTGCTCACCTTTCAGCTAGAATGGTGTAGCTGCATTAACGTGGTGCCCAACACCTGCAGTATTGGCTTGTTTTCGATGCCATGTGGCAGAGTGAGTGTGGTGCAGATGGTCACTCAGGTTTGGCTCGTGCAGCAGCCATGTACGAGCAGAGCGACTGTTCCATACACCCATCAGCTATTCCCATACTATCTTTTTCTCTATTGGGTCCTTCCAGTGATTACTACAAAGGATATCAAATTAGGCTACAGGTAGATATGTCCTAACATGCCCCCTCTGAATTTCTTTATGAGTGATGATAACGTTACATACTTTGTGATCCGGCAATGGCATTGATGAGATCTTGCCAGGGTCTGGAAAACTAGAGGAGAGAAATTGCCCTCTCTCAATGCCCTCTGCCCCTTCCTCTCTTCTCTTTGCCTTTTGGCATGGATTTTTGCAGCTTAGTAGCTGGTGGGGTTGGAAGAAGCTCTCTCTCTCACCTGCCCTGTTTAGAATGATCGTCATATTTAGAAAAATGTGAATAAAGTGCCCTTCTGAGTCTGCCCCATGCTATAAAGATCAAGATTGTGGAGAATCAGGGAAGCAATTTGGGTGTGGTTTTAGTAGGATATTTTTTTTCTAGCTCTTTCTTGCGAATTTGACTGAGAGAGTTGTCTGGCATATTTAATTTTTGGTGTGGGACAGGGGAATAACGATCAGTATTTAAGGTTCTTCACTTTTCCTTTTGACTGACAGACATCTTTTAAGTGAGATACGCAATGAAACGTTCCGGTTGTACAAACTGAAGATGTTGGCTAAAATAGAGGAGTACCTTGTGTCAAATAGCTGCAGGAGGAAGTGAGTACTGGAATTTATTTAATGCTTTATGTCATTTTGGTCAGCTTTGATAAGAGCCATTGTGTGTCTGTCGCAATTGGAGGTTGTAACCAGATGGCATCTTATGCTCACCATGTGTTCTGCAAGCATATTTTGTATTAAAAGCAGTATCAAAAAATGCTGCCTTCAGCGTACTTACACATCAAGTGTTTCCTTATTTCCTTTTGAAAAACAAAGGAAAACCCAATTGTTTCTTTAGAGGAATCAAGGCCAAATAATTGGCTCCCCTGTGAATTAATGATGCGGATTTGAACTCTGTTTTCTGCAATAAATTTAATGTGTAAATTCTTGTTCTTTTATTTAATTTCCTGCATTCCCTTGGGTAGACTCATCCTGTCTCATTTTGAAGACAAACAACTCCGAAAGGTTTCCTCTGGCATCATGGGCACAGAAGAATGCTGTGATAATTGCAGGTCCAGGTAAGCTTTCTTCCCTGGAGGCTGATACATGAGGTTATGTTGTCTCAGGCTGACTTACAAGGCAAATTATCTAAAAGAATTGGCATTTTATGCATCCGAGTATGCAGATGTTCAGCCTGAAGTTTATCTTTGAACAACTGTCTCTAACCTCCTCCTTCAGGGTTAGGCGCTGAGCAAGCCATGAGGCAGTTTCTAAGCTCTCAGGCTGTGGGAAAGCCTGTAAACAAAGTAGGGTCACAGTTCCTAAAAGGCTTTAGAGCAACGCTTTCAGACTGTGAAATACACTTGTGTTCACCAGTTTAAGTCCTGCTAGGTAATTAATCCCGAAGGAAAACACTTGCAAGTGGAGCGCAATACCACGTGTCTAAGGTTAAATTGCACGGGTGTTAAGGGAGCCGTTCTCCTGTTCCAGCGTGTGCTGACATACGTTCTTTCTAGCATTGCTGATAACCTCATAGGTGTGCTGAAGGGAAGCCAGGGGGTGGGTAGTCATGCAGGTGTGAGCAGAAACACCTTCCCGAGCCTCTCCTGTGTGCATGGACACGCTTTCCCTGAACTTGGAATAAAGCATTCCTTGTTCTTGCTGGTAGCGGGTCGCTGCCTGGTCACAGACAAGGCGTTACGCTGTGTTTCTTTCTGGAAAAATGTTACCAATTCAGCTACGTTTCCTGTGTGCTCAAAAGATTAAGAAATCTTTGTTTGGCCTCTGCTAAAACTAAACAAGAAGAGATTTTGAAAGACTCTAATTTCAATCTTTGTAGTCACGTTGCTGTACCACTGAAGAGCCCCATAATGAATACGTGTTGCAGATCTGAAATCATTTGAAACAGATCACCATCCTTTTTCTTCTCCTTAAAAGTGATTTGTGCCAGTAACTTTTTGATGGGTTCTTCCAGTCAGAAATAGATGCATGAACAAACACTAGAAAATCTTTAGTGGGGTTGCTCTCTCCTGTTTTTTCCCCTTTATGTTGCTTTAAAAATTAAAAAAGACAAAAACCCTCTTTGTTATTAGGTGCAATTAAAGGGATGTCTTGTATGTTTAAAACAGTTCAAATATTAAATTCAGAAGATTGCTGAGACAACGTTGCTCTGTCACAGCAAGTACCATGAAGAAATGCATAGTATTGGGTTGGGCAGCTGCCTTAACCACAAGTGATTTTGACTTTTGCTCAGTCTTGTGTTTTCAGTCCCAGTTCTTCATGTTTAAACATGTTGAATTGCTTATATTAATGTAACTTGAAGTGTGTATTTTGTTTAGTTATTGCTTGATAGACAAAATTTGAAAGAATGGGAAGGGACTTGAATTTGTATGTGCGTTAAACTTGTTTGTTGTTTGTGTGTTTCAGAGCCTCTTGTTTTGCAGTCACCAGTGACTCAGAATGTGGTTTACAGGACTTTGGGAAGCAAGCGTATCAGCTGCTGTCTGCAGTGAGTGCCCTGGAAGAGAAATTTGGAACTAGAATTCCCATTCTGTTTCTCCGAGGATCTGTAAGTGATAGTAAAAATCCTTGTATGCGTTCTGAGAGTGGAGAGACTGATGCACCAAATAACGCATTAATATACGTGCATATAAATGTGTGAACACACACACACACACATATATACATATATATATTTAGTACCTTTTTCTCAGGACTGGATATCTGTAGAGAGAGACAGTCCAGACTTTCTGAAGCTGCTCAGCAGCATTTCCTATGCAGCAAATTAGGTTGTTGTTTTGACAGGCAACAGCCGTAAGATTAAGCGGACCTCCCAAGCATGTTGTACTTTTATTTCCTGCATGTACAGCGAAGGAATAGTTTCTACCTCCAAGCTCTTACCATCTCGCTTCTGTTTTACTTGACTGTAAAACATTCAGTCCTCTATAGCCTAAGAATTCAGCTTAGAAATAGTACCCGGCATTTGCCATATGTGGAGCTGGCCTGTATTTTGGGGGTTGTTTTGAGTTGGCTATTGATAATCATATGTTAAACAGATAAACACCCGCCCAAGCACTAGTAGAGGTTCTAAAACTCTTCCTGTAAGGTGAGTTTGATGGTTTTGTAGAGACCGTTACGTGCTTGCTTGTATGGTTTTGTTTTGTATTTTCCCTGTGAAGATGCATCATTTCCGTTATCCTGAAAGGAGTAGCTTTTTCAGAATGAGGAATAATTTCTTTGCTTGGTAAACTGACTTTCTGTTTGAATAAAGCAAATGAGGGCTTGTGTTCTAGCTTTTTATGGCTGGCTGACTTGGAGCAGTGAGTTGGGAAGTAGGATCCTAGAATGAAAATAAATGACTTCTACATACCTTAGTATTTAAAAAAATACTATTCTAGGTGAAAAATTCATGAGAAATAGAATGAGAGTAATACCAGAATAATTTTTTATGCTTATAACTTGGGGGCAGGGGAGAAGTGTCAGCTGCAGTACTTGATAAAAGAGGATAAATGATGTTCCCCTTTTTTCCTCTTAAAGTTAATTCCTAACTGTCACACAAGTGTGTTTTGGGGGGGGAAATATTCTGTTTCAAATTTCAGTGTAGTCCTGAGTGTTAATTTATTAGACGCTACTGAAAGAAGTGAAGATGATGTCAAATTCACCCTGTCTATAAAAGCACCTGTTTCTGGGCTAACAGACCTTTATAAAAAAAGAATGTTTATTTGTTGCATCAATGTACGCTCTAGAGAGAATGTATGAAATAATATCACTGTAAGTTTGTGCTGTACCTGTCTGAGGCCGATTGGTATGTTGCTTTGAAAGCTTGTTTGCGGAGTATTCATGCTCTTAAGTTAGTGGTATCTTTTTGCTAAGTCTAGGGGGTTTCCAGTAGGCTTTGACTGGACCACAAAGGAGACCTTTTCTCACTTAATATTTGATACCAGCTGAGTCAGACCATGGAAGTGATCAAGGTCCTCTGGGAAACTTTGAATTAAAGTTGCATGAAGGGAAGTATTGTACTAACCCTGCTAGACAAAGAAGAATATGTGACTTTTAAGGTCTCCTTTTATCAGCAAACAGGGGAATTTGTGGCTGTTTCAGCAATTATTTTATTGCAGTTGGTAGTCTCAGTGACTGGTTGTGAGTGGCTTGTATTAGTACCTCTAGTATTTAATAATTTATATGAAGTTGAAATTGCTATCTTGGCTTCTGTTGGTCAGTCCTGTCCTTAATTGATGATACTCAGCCCAAATACAGGCACAGAGTTTACTGTTCTGCATCTTGTTCCTTTTATAGTTATTTCCACCATTGAAGTTGTTCTCTAAATCAAAGCTATGCTCTGAAAACGTGCAGCCGTTGGAGTAATTAAAGTAACTGGCATAACTGAACGTTTAGGAATGTAGTCATGCTTAAAAGTAAGGTGTGTTAACAGCTGAATGAGGGTGCTCTGGAAGAGGGGACATGGGACTTGGTGCTTTCTCTCTGCCTGCTGAATAGGTGACTCACTTGTATTCACCAGCAGGACTGTGTGCCCTGGTCCCATCTGGCAGCAAGCTGAGTCCCTCCTGCCTGCGGCCTGCTGCTCCAGCTTCCTTCCCCTGCTGCTAAAGGTCTGAAATAAGCCCTTCTCCCTGCTGCTTCTCTCAATGTGCATGCAAGGTAGCAGCTCCTTAACCATCTGAAATTCTCCAAATCATTCTTACTGTGGTCCCTGGAGATGGTGTGGAGCTCAGCAAGCCACTGTGTACTGACTGCTGCTTGTCCTGGAGTTTTTTCACTTGGATTCCTCTTCTCCTTTATGTCAGCCTGTTGTGTTTTCCTTTGTAAGGAAAACAGCGTTCCTGGGGAAAGGTGCTCTGTGTTAGTGCCTAGCATGAAGGGATTCTGGTAGAAATACTAACAGGAATCTGGAAAACCTGTGCTAACAACCAGTTTTATAAGTGGCAAGAGGTGAGCCTGTACCCTGCTGTCTCCTGTTGTCCAAGATTATAATTGTTAGTCACACTCCTTGCTCTTTTTCCCCACCACCACCTCCCATGGGATGTCCTTATCTAACCAGCATTGTAGATATGTATATATATACACATACACTCTCTGGAGGATAGACAATTTGTGTATGTATATGTACAAAACCAAAAAATACTTGTTTGACCATGTAGCTTCCCCAATGGAGGGGGCACTCAGCCAAGTCTACAGATAACAGGGACTGAAGTCTGCCTTCTCATTCATTTCATATGCTAGCAATAAATTGAAACTTCTTTCTGTCTGTGATAATTTACCTACTAAAGCTTGATCCCCTGTTACTTGCCAGTTTCTGAAAAGTTCTCAACTCCTCAGGCTCAGGCCAAGAGTTTCTCTTTGTGGACAGCAGGGGACTAAAGCCCCTTCCACCTTTGGGCCCTGAGTTGAGGGGGCATGGGAGTGATAACCCATCAGACAGAAGCTAATCAGCTTTTTTTTAGAATCTGAACCGTTGGTAAAAAATGAGTAAATCAGCAACTTTTTACAACAAAACAAAATAAAAAAACACACAAACCCCACTTTGCAATAAAGGCCAGAGGAGGAGAAGTGGAGCAGACATAGGTAGTGAGTTTGCTTCTGGCTTTAAACAGGACTTTTCTGGGATTTAATCAGGACTTGTAAATTTATTTTTACTTCTGTAGGCTCCATGTAATTAAAAACAGAATGGGTAACTGCTTCTGTTTGAACTCATGCAATGCAAGATTGACTTGAACTGGTACAATAAAAACCATACTAGATGGCTTTCTTTGCTGCTGTGGATGGCTGGGATGTTCCTGCAACCTCCCCACACGCGAAGGGAGATGTTTTAACAGCACCGTGATATAAGTGTAGGTTTGTCTGGAGTCTTACTACAACAGAAAGTCATGACCTTGGCAGAAAACACAGGACTGGGTTAGGTTAGCAGAGGTGAAACTGCTCTTTGGGTGATGTGAATGAGGCAAATAGGCATGGCTTGTGCTCTCATTGTTGAGTGCTGTAGGTGTGGTTATTGTAATGGGTCAACTCGAACAAATTGGTTTGGTTTGTGACTTTACTGTAGAGTCCTGCAGAGAAACGTTCTTGAGGACGTGCTCCTTGCATCTCGGGTTTTTGATTTACTGGTTTTATTGGAAACTTTCTTCTGTAAGGACTGGCGAAGCCTGAGCAATTCTTTCAATAATTTCAGAGTTCTCAACGCTTGCCAGACAGATACCGAAGACACCCTCTCTTTGGCAGTGGAAAAGACTGGCCAGAGAACTGGTGGAAATCACTCTGCCAACAGCTGATAATGGAAGGGTTCCTCAAAGAAGCCTCTGGGCATAACAAGTTTGCGATCACATGCATGCTCACCCAGAAGGTATGGTTTTGTCTGAAACAACCTATCAAAGGCTTCTCAGAGCAATCTATAGCTAAGCCATATGGTTTATTTCTTACAGGGTAGAAATTGGCTGTCAAAGGCTGCATCTGCCTCAAATCCAAGTCTTTTATTACAGTCCAGCGAAGACCTTAATCTGCAGAGGCGTCCTAGGAGGTAATGCATGTGTTCTCTTAAGGCTTTTTATTATTTTCACATCAGATCACCAGCTTCTGGAGTGGCTAGGTCGGACAGGAGACTTGATTTTTCTGGCCAAAGCTTTCCCTTAGGCAGTATCATAATAAAAAGAATTCAGTGGGAGTGCCTGGATAGACGCCTCTCTTGACTGCTGGTGTGAAAGGTGTGAGCTGTTGTCTGGCGCTCCTGGGAGCGCATGGCTCACAGCTTAGATCTGAGGGTGCCTCTTCACTGAGGTCTTCAGTGCAGCCAGTCACACAGGCCTGCAACTGGGAAGGGTTAGTGGGGAAAGGTAGTTTGTAAAAATTGCTTCCTGGTCTCCCCAACCATAACTAGTCAGAAAGTGTGTTTCATCATCATCAGTGATTGTGGGTAGCCTGGAAACACGTTGTGGCAACCAACAGCTAAAGACAAGAAGCAGTAGAGGAAAATCCATCAAGATTTATGTTGTTTCCAATGTTGATGAGTTAAGCCATGAGGCTTTAAGTAGAGCAGCTAACTATTTTCCCAATTATGCACATGACCTACTTTTTCATGAAATTTAAACTGAGAATGAAACAGAAAAGCCTTTACTCTAAGAAGAATTGATTCAACACAAATGTCTAATAGTTCGTCTTTCATTGTGTATTTCTTTTTGTGAAATTGTAACTGTTTAAAGTCTCGGTGGGTCTGTCTGCAAGGGTGGGCTGTCTTTTCAGTGGTAGTCAGATATTTGCCATCAGAGTACATAACATGTGAAGTTTTGCTTGTAATCTTTTGCTTCTATTTATATTTGATAAACGGTGTTGTGTTGGTCTTCACAAACAGTAATTCTGACCAGCCCTTTTGAAGTGAAAGGTAATGAACTGGAGGTTGCAGAGGCTTTGCTGTGACAAGAAATAATATTAGAACAAAGCTCTTCGGTGCTGGCCTTAGGAACCTGTTCTGGTGTCTAGATTGTCTTAGTGTTGCTAAAAAAAATAATAAGTAAATCAGGTAATGAGAAAACAACAATTTTATTTTGCCTTCTAATATTTTACTGTTGTGGTTCTTTCAGCTACTGCCTACAGGTGGAAAACATTGCTTATTAGTAAACAGTGAGCATCAGTGAAAGCTGTTTGCCTTGCACAAACCAGAAAGTTGCTACTCATTTGTTTTCTCCAGTAACAGGCTCTTTGTCAAGTGTTGTCACAAAAATTCTATTTTTGTCACCAGTCTTTGTTTCTTCTATAAGACAAGGTTCATGTTTCTTGTTAAAGTTTTAATATTAACAGGCTTTGAGGTCCTCAGTTTTGGTTGGTTTTTTTGGTTTTTTTTTTTTTCATGAAGAATGGTGATTCTAATAAATTGGAAAAAAAACCCAAACCAAACAAACAGGAAAACTCCAGTAAGAACTCTTAATTTGTCAAAGATATCCCTGTACCAAGCTCAAATCAGTTTGCTTAGCAGTTAATTTTTTTTTTTTAAATGGCAATATCGCTGTACAAATTATGTGGTCTGATTTGATTAAGATATAATTAATTTTATTATGGCAGTAGACCTTCACCGGCCCTCTCAACACAGCGTTCCCCAGACATGAAAGGAGCAGCGCAGTCACCAGTCAAGCAGGTAGGTCTGTAGGAGTACAGCTCCTCTTGCACTCTCTGGTCCATCCTTCTTGTATTTTTTAAGTCTTGCAAGTGTATCACTGTGTCACAAACAAATATTTTGCTACTAGCAGCAACTTCAGTGGAAAGACTGGTAAATCAGCATTTGCTTGTGTCTTTCTTATCTTTTAATTTTTTTGTAGATGTCCCTGTATGATATGTTTTCATATGAGAGAAAAGGTAAAACTCTTCCAAGAAGCAATAACGTGCTTAACAGGTACAGTATCCTAAATTAAAACAGAATTACCTAATTGTGGTTGTGTTAATAGGGATCCTGCTTGTAGGATGATCCTTAAAACCAGCATTAAAAGACAGACAAGCGCTTAAAACTTGCTGTATACTATATTATATTTCAAAACATTGAGCTCTTACAATATTTAACAGGCTTTGCTGAATTTGAGAAGTTGTGTATGCCTGTAGTGTCACAGGCAAAGCAGGCTTTATCATCTGCTGAAATGCAGTTTCTCAGTGGTATTACTTCAAATCCAAGCAAGAAAAATAGCAAATGTTTATAAAAATGGAGCAATAACAGATCTATAGTGGATACCCACAGTATTTATTTTTTTAATCTGCCTTCTGTGTGATGGTTGAGACTGTGATGGTTTTTAACTTGTACTGATGTAGAACAAGAAATGGAGAGTAGGTTTCTTCAAACAGTTTGCAAATGTAATTTGGGCAAATAAGTGACAGTTGTGACTTGCTCTTAAAGCTGACAAAACTGAACAAGTTTGTGCAGGGCCTGTGAGTGAGCGTGTAGGTTTCTGCCTTTCTGCACTAGTCTGGAGAAGACTGAGATCAAGTTGAGGCTCCCTGAGGTCAAAAGAAGAATAAAACAAGTGTTTCCAAAAAAAAACAGGGAAAGCAATTTGTTTCCCTGGCTTGTGTGGTGCTTCAGTTTAAACCCACCTTGCATTTCTGAGCAGTCTGTTTCCTCCTTTGGGCAAGTAGCCCGGTGCTGGCAGATGACAGGAAAACAGGACGTGAGCCCATGGATGGACTGGTAACCCTGGTGCTGATGACTGGGCAGACATGCCTAGTGGTAATATCAGCTAATTCTGCTTACAGCACAGCAGCTGTGTCCTTGTCACTGATGCTTTTGAAGTTATTAGCTCTTTCTGGCTGGGATTAATGTTATCAGCCATGGGGGAAAAGGTAGGGCGTTTCTGGTGGGATGCTGTCAGAATAATGTCATGAATACATAAGGGCTTGTAAGAAGATGCTTTTGTTAACAATATGGGAATCCAGCTGTAGATAGGGGTATTGGTGGATTGGTTTGGTGTTTTTTTTTCCCCACAAAACTGCAATTTCATCTGCTTGAGCTTTGTACAGTAAGGGGCTATTTTTAAGTTACAGAACCAGACAGAGGAATTCTGTTACAGTAGGGATACTGCTGACTCTGCCCCAACCAGCAGCAGTCCTGTCTGAGGGCAGTGCTAGTGCAAGGTGCCAGACAATCAGACTCTGACTGATGGTGCTTTCAAAGCAGGCAAAATAAGTTGGGCTGCTGTTCTCCCACAGCCTTGTGCAAAGTTCCTGAATAAACTCATCTAATGCAGGGCTTGTTTCAGACTTAATTTTTTTTGTTAGTGTTGCAGAGCACTCATCAGTGAAATCTCCTTTGAAGCGCCCAGAACCTGCTGTTTCATCCCGAGAAAAAGAACTAGAGGTAAAAGGGGTTGGTTTTTTTGGCTGGAAGAGGGGAGGGTATCTGTGAATTGTGGTCAACCTGCACACTACAGTCCTTCTGTATTGGAGCAGGTGGCTTGGGCAGCTCTTAATATATTACAAAGATGTTTTTAATAGAAGTTCTAGAAGAGGATTTAAATATGTTAAGATGGATTACTGATTATCGGTTTCTTATCTGTTAGTGGAAAGATGAGGGAGGTTAGAACTTTTCCTCCTCATATTAATTATACATATGTGAGTGATCTAGAGCTGCTTCATGAGAATTTGGCTCTCTCCTTCACAGACTGATCTGTATGGCAAGTTGCTGACTGCTAGACAGAAGGTAGCTAATGAGAAAGTAATTCCTCCAGCTGTCTTGGCAACCAATAAGATCCTGGTGGAGATGGCACAAATAAGGTAAAGCCAACATGCACACATGTTGGATAAACTGAAAAGGCTGCAGGCCAAGTTGGAGAGCCCCCCTCTGCTTCTGTTGGGACAGTGTGCCTTGTTGGTAGTGGAGCAGCTCTTTTCCTGAGAATCTTAATTTGCTCAAATACCCTTGTAGAACACTGACTGGTGTAAGTTAAACAGTTATTGACACCAGACTTGCTGCTTCATTCTCGTTATTATTTAAAAAACAAAACAACCTAGATGACAACTGTACCTGTGTTTATATCCAAACCTCCTGTTAGGCTAACTGGTCAGAGGAGGAAGTATGTTTTCTACTAATCCTTACCTTTCTATCTGTTTCTGTCCAATGTGTTTTAATCATTTTGGTATGCCCTTATCCTGCTAAGGGTCAGCTATGGGTCAGGAGCTGTTCATTACCTTGCATGGGTAGTTCTGTAGCATGAAAGATTAAGCACAAGTGTTGCTCTCAATTACTGAAAGGAGGGAGAAAAAAAATACTTCTTTTCATACACCCTCCTCATTGTATGAGAGGGTACCATGGGGCAGCTCAGCTGGTGATCCATCTGAAGTGCCTTCCCCAGCTACTAAAAGGCATTGGACAGCATTACTTTTGGAATGTGTATGTTGTTACTCCTTGGAAGAGCTCTGGGCTTCTGTGCTCTTGGGAGGTAAAAGCAAACAAAGGTGTATGTGATAAACTGATCTTCACTATTAAGCAGCAAACTTGGAAGTTTTTGCTGTGGTAAAGCTTCATGATTCAGAGGCACAAACCAGTGACCTTAATTAGTTGTGGAGATGAGGGTACAGTTAAATTATTTACACGCTTTGACTAATAGATCTGTAGTCCCAGCACGTGTCACTCACAGACACTTGATGTTTCGGGATACTTCTGTATCTTTTATTATTAATCCTAAACCAGGCCTACAAATGTTGAGAATCTGAAGAGAATTGACGGTGTATCTGAAGCAAAATCCACCATGTTGATCCCTCTCCTGGCTGAAATTAAGGACTTCTGCCAAGTGAATGGTTTGCAGGTATGATTTAGTAAAATCTCTGCCGCTTTGAAAGAGCCTTAAAGGCATAATTTGGTCTGCAGCTGTCAGACTCTTCCTTCCGAGTTTGTTCTTACCACAGCTACTCCATCCAAGCATAGCAGGGAAACTTGCTAGTCTTGTGTACAAATGGGCCTCCCAAATCTGAATGTGCTTCTTGGCAATGATGTTGGGACCTGTCTGATGTTCCAGATTGGTGTGGTTATCTAGAAAGTCCAGGGCGTCCTTATAAAGGTCACCCATCTGTCTGGGCTGAGCGTCCAATAGGTGCCGTATTGCTGAGATCTTGCAGGTAGTTATTGTGAGTTGAGGCTGGAAGCCAAAGGTATAGACTCAGACTGGGAAGCAAAGCCCTGCCCCCCTCTTAAGTTTCTCCTTACGAGACTGGCAGAAGAACTTAAATTTCCAGCAGTTGGAAATACTCCTGCTGGTTCTGTTTTCACAGTTGATTTTCTTCTGTCTGAAGCTCTCTGTAGAATGGTTCCTCATCCATGACTGTGGTGAGAGAAACCGTTAGGGAGGAGCCATGGTGCAGGGGGTTAGAGTAAATATGAAGCAGTTTTACTTTGGGGATCTTAATTTCTATCTAAATCTAGATAGATCTATCTAGTCTAGAAAACAGAGCAGCATTACTACTACTCTGTAATGCTTGAGAAGGCTCTGTGGAGTTAGTTGTCTGTGCTTCACAGAAAGCTATTACAATTTAGGAATGGGGACCAAAAGCATTCCTGGCTTGTGTTTTCTGGGTTTTTTTCCAAGAAATCTGTATTGAGCAAAAGATTAAAACAAATGGAGGAGTTTCCCATACTAAGCAGCAGAATGAATACCAGAGTTTGTTCTGATGGAATAGTTTTACATGTAATGAGCAATACCTAAGAATTGCTCAGGGTTGACCTGGACACTGGTTTTCTGGTTGGATTTTCTTCTCTTTTTTTTTTT
>VXBJ01006697.1:395140-449245 GCA_013400055.1 Nycticryphes semicollaris | reverse complement strand
TTTTTTTTTTTTTTTTTTTTTTATATTGTCACCGGGGTATAATTCTTCAAAATTCTCTTTATCTCACTTAGACAGACACATTCCCTGCATCTGGATGTAAAGATCAGAAGGAAGCATTTCCCCAGAAGCATACTAGAGCCCTCTCTCCTTCAGAGCATGTCACATATGTCCTGTTCCAAGAGAAAAATCTCTCTGTGGTAAGCACTTCCCTGTGGACGTTCCTTCCTTTTGAAAACTAATGAGGGGATGCTTTGGCTAGAGGAGGGGGGTTTTCAGGTTCTCTTCAATCCTCTGCCCAGTGCTGGGGCTGGGTTGCCTTAAAATGCTGAGTCAGTATCTTTCCTGGCCAATGGTAGTTCGTGTAACTTATCTCTATGGACTGGTCAAAGTATGAAAAGGTGGGCTTGCTGTGAGGTGGGATATAATGAGATAAGGAACAGCTCCCTACTCGGTACAGTGCCCGTGCAGATTGACAGGACATCAGGCAGAATTATTGCTGTTGCTTCATCGGCCTGTTTCAGTACGGTTACACAGCATGATTATTTTTTTTTTATTGCAGGTGTTAGTTCTGCCTGTTCCTGTATTTTTCCCTTTTCACAGTAGTAAAGGCATATAGGAAAAACTTCCTGACCTGGTAGCCTGCTGGAAAGGACAGCAAGCATGGAGCTGTATACAGGCGTATCGTTGAGGTTTATAACCATTGGGATAAATTTCACAAACTGTGTTCTTGGTTTAGGTAGCAAATCCCTATTCCTTTGCCTGTGCCATACCCATGTGTAAGATCTGCATGTCAAAAACCAAGGTTCATGGGGAAGTCTCAACGCAAAACTAAAGTCTAAGCACTAAGTATTATTATGGCTTTCTAGCTCAGATTTTGGAAAGCTATGGTTCCTGTTAGGAACAAAAGTTGAGGACAAGTTGGAGGACCTGTCACATCTAAGTTGAAGTGCTACAGGACCTAGTGCTAAACTGGCATCATGTCAAGTGCCCTGTGAAGACGAACCTCCTGAGCTGCTTTGACATAATTTTATTTATTGATTTATTTTTTTTTTAATCTTGCAGTAGGAAACTGAAGTTACTTTGAATTTTGCTTTGCCTTTCCCAAGAGCATGGGTAAGCCTTGTCAGGTAGTCCATAACTTAAAAGTGTACCTAAGGACTCATTAATAGGAAACAGTCGAGCTGAGAATTAGTAGCATCTAAAGAAAGATGCTTTTTACAAGTTGGAAAAGAAATAGGATAAAAATTAGGAGTAACAAAATGTTTTGGGGAGCTTTGCACTGCTGCGTGCCAATATCCCCTGACTGCTTTTTGGGAATGGGAAATTGCTGAGTTTTGAGCTTTCAGTTGTATTTCAGACACTCCTGCCATCTCAATTCCTTCTGCCTTTTTTTCCCTAGAGGACTATAAGCGAGAGCAGATCTCTACCCCTTTCTGAGGTTGGCTCCCACCTGGTGCAGGCAATAAAAGCTGGCTACTCTGTCAACCTGGAGCGAGCAGGTTTGACTCCTGATGTTCAACAGATCATTGCTGATGTTATCCGTAATCCTCCCATTGACTCAGGTGAGCATTGCAGCCCTTATCTGAAGCTTTTCATGACAGTGGCATACAGATGAAGGGGATGCAAAACTGACAACTCCGCTGCTGCATTAGGTAGAATCTGTCATTTCTGGAAGGCCTGTGGCTGTGGCAAGGCAGAGCATGGCCATGCCAGGGTCATTGCTTTCCTTTCAAAGTTATGTTGTTAAATAAGGCACTCATGATTTATGAAAGAGCAAAAGAGGGTATCCCTCTACAAATCCTTTCACTCAATTCTATGGATGTTGAAAAGATTCAAGGAACATTCTTAAATCTGTATTCTGCTCTTAGAAAAATCATTAGCCTGACAGTCTTCCTGTAAGTACTGTCATCTACAGAAAATAAGCTGAGTAGAAGTCGTAGAATTTATCCAATGCAATTCTTCTGCAAGAAGTTTGAGAAGGAGGCTGAGAAGTGCAGGAGAAGCAGATCTTCCACTTAACAGTGTCTTCTGTTGCCATGGGCGAGTTAAGAGACTAGATAATCTTTTCTTTAATGAGGGACAACTCATGTTTTGTACAAAAAAAACTGAATAAGGGGAAAGAGGATTAAAAAAGTATATTGTATTTATATTTTTTCTAAGACACCACCAAAATTCAAGCAATCAGAAAACTTGTTCCTGCAAATATCGAACTGTATCTCATTAAGATGACTATTGCATTATTGGAGAAAGAGGCTAGAAATAAGTCTCAGGATGGGTCAAATGTCAAAAGGATGTTGGTGTGGTCAGAAGGGGAGCCAGAAAAAACAGGAGCAAATCAAGCAAGCAGGAAAGATGCCTTGTGGAATAAAACAAAGGTTAGTAAAAAGGTATAAAACTGGTTTTGTCAAAAGGATGTTTCTTCTTTTGCGGGAGTGGGCTGAAAGCCCTCTTACGTTGTTGCAATTTCCAGTTACGCTTAGTGTCTCATCTTCACAATCCATCTTTCCTTCAGCTTTGAGACCAATGCTCAGAGGGTTCCCCTTGCAAAGTATTGACTTAAGAGAAGGGTTGTCCCTGTGCAGCCGGCTGTGCTCTCTTAAACATGTCACCTGAGTTGATCTATTCCCATGTGGGACTGTCAGCTCATTTCTGCCACAGTAAGTCCTGGACGTGCAGCCCAGGAAGATCAGGTACGTGATGGTCCACCACTGTAGACCATCAACTGCAGCTTAATAGAGGCCTCAGCAGGTATGAATGCTTTCTGCTGTTGTCCAGTCCTTTGGGATGTGGATGTAAAATCACAAATTTGCAGTAGTTGGGACTGTGGAGGAAAAAGCTGAAATTCCAAGTTCTCCCCAGTATGAAAAGCTTTGGTAAGCTGGATCCTTTATAGCCACAAAGTCCATGTTCTGCTCTTACTTTGCTCTAAGATAGCAGAAAAGCTGAGAGCATGAAAAACCCAGAGGCAATGCCTGCCAGAAATGTCTCACAGCCTTTCATGGGTTCCTTTGTTGCTTGAAACTGATGGGTGTAGCCATGATAACAAGAAAAGCATCATGTTGTAAGTCTGATTCATTGGGAAGAAATCTCAGGAAATAAGGAGCTCTTTGTTGCTGTTTGAGTAAGGCCAAGCTAGTCTTCTGAGTCCTCTGCTGGCCTCCCTGTGTCTTCAAAGTCCCAGTTCAGCACCTTGTACAAAAGGCCACCCTGAATTCAGTGGTGGGAATGGTAAAAAATTCCAAACTTGAAATCCTTCTACTGCTGGTGCTACCATTTCACGTGTGTTCCATACAGCTTTTGGGGTTGATTGCTCAAACAATTTTTCAGGCCTTACCATTTTGCCAAATTGATTGTTTCTTGCATCCTTGAGTGCTGTTTTGTTTCTACAATATCTGTGTCTGAATCTTCCTTTTCCTGAAGTTGACCTCCTGGCAGTCCAATTGCGTGAGCTCTAGTTATACCTTTTTCTTCTGCTACTGTTAGCTGCTGGAGCTAATAATTACGCTATTAGAAATCAAATTAATATTATACAAAGGAGTAGACTACTAATCCAAGTAGTCTTCATTTACTCCTCCTTCAGAAGATATCCTGGTTCCAATAATTCCCTGTAGCAAACAGCTTTTAAATTTGTTAATCAATGTTACTGGATTTTAGCAACCTTACATTACTGCTGCTTTTACAGAGTAATTTCATCAATCCGACATCGAAGGAAGGAGCAGAGAAAAACCATCTGCAAGTGGGGCAAGTGGCTTCGGTAAACAGATCTTCTTACTGTAATAAAGCACGCGGCAGACTTGCTATTAGCGATGCTCTCGGTAACACTCAGATGTGTAGTTGATCCAAAAATCTCAGCTTGGCTGTTCCAACCTGTGACCAGCAGGCATTATAAAGAAATGAGAAATCAGTACCTCTACATCCACTATGCCATTTTTAACTGACACCTTTGCTGTAAAAACACATCTGGAAACAAAGCACTTGTGAGTCAGAAGCAAGTATTTTAAGTTCTTATAGTCATGGGGATGGAGGAAGTGTTCTTTTCCACTACAAAAAAAAACCCAAACCAACATAAAACACCCAAGTACAAGTTCCAGTTCCCTTGTGTATGAAATGGATGCACATCACCTGCTCAGATTTTATTGCAATGGGTAAGAAATAGCTAGTGGTGACACAAAGCAGAGGTGTTGGAACTCTGTTTATAATTACAGTCTCATTTACTTCCAAAAATAACCCCTCCAAAACACAGCTCCTGCACTGAATCTGCTTTGTACAGATTTAAGCTTTAATGCTGTGTGATATATGTAATAACCTGCTTCCTTACTGTCATGTGGAAAGGCTGTACAGAGCGTGGAAGACAGCCACCCAGGTGGCAGAGGAGCAGCAGGCCACCTGAAGCCTATTGCACTGGCTTCCTGGAATCGGTCTGCCCTCAATCCTGATGAGCAGGAACTGTTTGCCGACCCTCAGCTGAAGGTGAGACTGCCTGTCACTCTAGGCCAGGAGTGGAACACAGACCTGGTGATCTGGGTGTTGATTTCTACCAAACCAAAATCCTGGCTTCTCTCTGCATAAAACCTTGGCCTGGATTACCAGCCAACTTTGCTTGTTAGTGTCCTTGACAAGATGACAGCATCCTGCTTTTATCGGCCTTGCTATGCCCAAATATACTCCTCTCCCAGAATGAGTCTGCTACAGCAATGTTTTTCCCCACTATGTCTTGTCAGCCATCTAGTGGCAGATGCTTTCAGAACATTAAGAGGCCAGTTGGCTCCCTTTCCTCTTTCAGGTATAGGGTTGTGTGAGATTCTATACTGATACCGTGAAGGATTTTTGCACTGGTGTTTATATAAACACAAGTTGTATGAGATACATAGAGTCTTTTTTTTTTCTAAAGGGAGCTCATGTGACCCATGAGCACTACTTGCTGTACATGTCCCTTCAGTCTGCATTTGGATATTGATGTGAGTGCAAAACATGATGCAGACAAATCGTTATTTATGGGTTTGGACAGGGTTAGGTAAGTATAACTCTTAAATAGCACAGCTCCTATCTTATTTGAATCACTAAACACACTATAACATCTCTTTGATTGCTGGTGATAGCTTTGGAGGAGTTCCAGAACATCAGTTCTAAGTAAAGCCACTTTCTTGTGACAGAGGAACAATGTGCAATTGCTGTAATGGTCTCTGCACCCTTCCTGCTTCACCCAAGCTTGGTCTGGGAGTCCTGGTGTTGTGCAGACACCACCTCTTGGTGCAAGCGCTGGAGCAACCTCTCTCCTGGCTGTAAATAGGTCCTCCTGATGTGATTCCCAAGGGCAGTGTGACAGCAGTCTTGTTCATCGAATCATAGAATAATGTAGTCCAGCCCCCCTGCCATGGGCAGGGACACCTCTTCCTACATCAGGTTCCTCAAAGCCCTGTACAACCTGACCTTGAAAACTTCCAGGGATGGGGCATCCACAGCTTCTCTTAACAACCTGTGCCAGTGTTTCACCACACTCACAGTCAAGAATTTCTTCCTGATATCTAACGGTTCCCCTCTTTCAGTTTAAAACAATTACCCCTTTTCCTGTTGCTTCATTACCTGATAAAGAGTCCTTCCCCATCCTCCCTGTAGCCCCTCTCCCTGAGTATTCTGCAGGGTGAACAACNTGGAGCAACCTCTCTCCTGGCTGTAAATAGGTCCTCCTGATGTGATTCCCAAGGGCAGTGTGACAGCAGTCTTGTTCATCGAATCATAGAATAATGTAGTCCAGCCCCCCTGCCATGGGCAGGGACACCTCTTCCTACATCAGGTTCCTCAAAGCCCTGTACAACCTGACCTTGAAAACTTCCAGGGATGGGGCATCCACAGCTTCTCTTAACAACCTGTGCCAGTGTTTCACCACACTCACAGTCAAGAATTTCTTCCTGATATCTAACGGTTCCCCTCTTTCAGTTTAAAACAATTACCCCTTTTCCTGTTGCTTCATTACCTGATAAAGAGTCCTTCCCCATCCTCCCTGTAGCCCCTCTCCCTGAGTATTCTGCAGGGTGAACAACCTTGACTCTCTCAAGACTGTTCTCACAGCAGAGGTTTGATCATGTTTGCGGCCTTCTCTGAACCCACTCCAACAGGTCCATGTCCTTAGTCTATTATTTAAAAACTGGTGTCTTGAAGGATGAGGAGAAACCCATTTATCTCCATTATTTTTTTATTATTATTTTTTGGGTTTTTTTAGTCCCTACTTGAGATGTTGCATTTAAGGGAAACATGAGCCTTCCATGAATAATGGAGACAATTCATGCATCCTGTTGCCCATGTTTTTTTGGGGTAGGGTCAGGCTCGAATACTTAACTTATTCAGATGTTTGTTTTCTTCCAGAGCTCACATCCTGCTTGTAAGAGGAAAGTGCCTGAATGGTTTGGAACCACACCTGCTCCAGTTCTACCTCCAACCCAGGTGAAGAAATCCAAAGCAGAGACCAGAAAAGGGATTTTTAGTTGAACATAAAAAAGAAGAAAAAAATTTTTTTCTACCTTGTATAAAGAGCATTTTATGTACAGAGTACTACTTCATTGGTGTTGCTTACTCTTCTCCTACCATCCTTGCATTGAAGGGAGAAGGACTCGGCCCTGGCAGCACGTTAATGCTTTTCACTGCGTGAAATCCGTTACTATTAAAGAAAAAAAAAAATAAAAAATAAAAAAATAAACAACTCGCCCCGCCTCTGTGTGTAGCCTGCGGCCTGGACTCCCAGTCGCTGCGTCGCCGTGGCAACGGCCGGCCCCTTTCCGGGGCGGGGCGTGACAGCGGCAGCGGCGCGGGGTCTGCCGGGAAGGCGATATGGCCCAATAGGCGGCGGTGACAGGCCTACTCCTCGCGGGTGAGCGAGCGCGCGCCGGGTGGCGGGGTGGAGAGGGGCAGGGGCAGTGAGGGCCGGCGGGGGAATGTGGGGGCCGGCGGCTCTGCTTCAGCCCCCGTAGTGTGGGACAGACGGCGGAGGGAGAGCGGTCCGGCGTTGGGAAGGGCGGAAAGGCGGCCTCCCCGGGTGGCTGTCTGCCGCTGGGGTGGGTAAAGTGGGCAACAGGGTCGGTCCTGGTCCTCGCTGCCAAAGTATCTCCACCTTGTGTCGGTGACTGTAAAGCTCCTCGTTGAAGTGGGGTACCTTTGAGGTGGGTGGGTGGTATCGGTGTGCAGCCAGCGGGCTCCGCATCAGTGTGAATCTGAATTCAGAATCTGCGAAATCTCGTTCAGAAATCTCATTCTCTGCCGTCGTGTTCTGCCTTGGGGGTTAAGGTTGCATTCTGACACTTCAAATTCCCAGACGTCTCAGTTTCTTAAAGTCCATGCACAGGAGGAGCAGGGTACAAACAACTTTGTAAACAGATACTTACATTTTCAAGTACCTGATCTCAAATACCTATTGCTTGCCTTTTTCTTCCTGCTTCTCATCACAGAATTATGGATCCAAGTTTATTGAGAGAGCGAGAGCTATTCAAAAAGCGTGCCCTCTCCACACCAGCAGTAGAAAAACGTCCAGCGCCATCTTCTGACTCCTCCTCTTCAAAAAAGAAGAAAACAAAGGTAGAACAAAGTGGCTCCTCAAGCTCAAAACAAAACACAGGTTGGTGGCAGTCTCCTGTTCAACAGCTGTTTGGCATTTTCCACTGCCTGCCTCTAAACTATGGCTTGTTAGTATGAATCAGTCTAACTGTGAATTTTGCTGGTGGCTGTTGTTATTCTTTCTGTTAAATTGTTGCTTTTTGTTAAGAAATTCACTTCAGTAAAGGGAAGAAACAGTCTTGCTATCACATATACATGTCGGGTCTCATCCTATGACTTGTTTGCTGTTACTCAGTTGGAGGAATTGCTGCTGCCAAAATACTATTTCGTACGAAGCTGAGATTTGATTTGTATATATTAGGGCTTTGCTGGACCTACAGGGCAAGCAGTAACAGTGGTCTTGTGCTTTTACTTTCCTATGTCTTTCTGGCAAGAAAGTGCATAAAGCTTGGTTTTATTAGCTGTAATCTGTCAGCTTATTTATCCATGAGATAGCCTTTGCAATTTATATCTTGTCTGGCTAACGTATGGTGGTTAGCAGTCAGTCTTGTCTTGGGAGCTAATCCTTGTTTGTGAACACCAGGCTTTGGTGGGTTTCTGGCTGCTCTTGTTAGGAGTTGTATTGTTTCCCTGGGATGATGGTGCTGATAAATGAGCCTCTCAATATCAAACAAGCAATTAATAAAGCAGCACTAAAGCAGCGTGGGCGTATAAAAAGTGTAGCACCTGGAGCAGCAAGGAGAGGATTTGTATGCACACAACGACATGCTCTGTGCTTGCTTTCACTGTGTGAGATACAGAACTTGGGGGGGTGGGTTCAGTTCTCGGGAAGTACTGACCATTCTCTGATGTGCTCTAAAGGTCAAATCAAATAGTAGGAGTTAATAAAATGCAAAATACCCCATTTTGCAAACTTGTTGCATACTGCATGCTAGTATTTTGAATACTATGTGTGGTTCTCTTCTAAACTCCAAAAGAAACAACAGAGCTAAAAGCATCAGAGAAAAACGTCAAGGACGATGGGAGGAGTGGAACATCTTTTGTCTGGGGGGAAGAGTGGGGATTTTGTGTGTGTATCTTCATCTCCTCAGGGCACCAAATAAAGTTATCAGCCAGACATTTTAAAATAAATCAAGGGAGGTGAGGTTTCCATCAGTCCCTTTGACACACTTTCCTTTTTAAATAAAATAAAATTCTGCATGGAATATCCTAAACTTCATATCCTAAGTGAGAGTGGTTTGTTGGGAAGGAGGGATGGGGAAACAGGAAGAGGGCAGACAGTTCAAATGGGAGTCCCATCTGGGGGATCTCAGTAGATTTGTGGCCAACCAGCAGAGCCGATAAAGAAAGTGTCAATTCTTTTCTGTGATTTTCTGGGCTGGGTACTTCTTTAAGTGTTTTTGCAGCTGTCAAATGATTAGCTTACAAAAACACGAATGTGGGACTGTGAGGAACTACACTTTATCTTTTACACTGCTGGCTGCATTTCAGACAGCATCAGAAAGATTTCAGGGTTTCTCTAACATTTTTATCCAGAATGAGTTCAGCCTCCTTTCATCTTCCCCTGGACAGTATTTACTAAGTACTGCAGAAGCAGGAAAGATGGAATAAAAATAATGGGAGAGTGAGCAGACCAGTGCTCTTCCTCTTGTTCTTAGGAACTGGCTCAGAACAAGTGTTCAGACTGGCAAGTGACTGAACAGGTTAAGCAGCAGCACAAGTCCCTGTGATACCACAGAGTCAAAGTCCTTTGCCTCTAAACCCCCTTTTTATTTGAATTGCCAAAGTGCTAGGTGCCTGTCCGGATATGTGTGTGTCAGAGATGGGCCTTGGGGAGGTGGAGCAAAAAGCTGATGTTCAACAACCCCTGTCCCACCCCCCTAAAGAAATGAAAGTTAAGATGATATGTTCTAGTTTTGTTACGTAGTGACTGCAAAGACAATGGATAATGTCACCCTGACTACATGTTAGCATTGATAGTTCCTGGGTGCATAGCGCCTGTAGGTTCTGTGATTCTATGACTCAGAGAACCTGCCCTTGTCGCTTTTTGGGGAAGCAGAGGCATTGAGATCATGCTAAACTTCAAACAACCACGTAGCTAAATCTGGCCTGCACATGAAGGTTTGTTGTAAGCTTTCCAGCAAGAATAGTTATTACTATAATCATTTGAAACCATTATTCAGGCAAGTTATTTGAAAAAATTCAAACCTGCCTTGTGTACTAGGTTCAGAGTAGTTACTAGAAAATAACGGAAATTGATCATATCTGTTTATTTCTTTTTATTGATCAATAGTAAGTCTTTATCTTAAGACCTTTAGTGATCTTAGCCAGCAGGAATCAAGAGCTGGAGTCTCCAGGAGCTGTTTCACGACTTAGTCTACCAGTGGGAAAGAATCATCCTGAGGCTCTAGGACTGTGCAAGGAGAGATCTTTGTCTTCTGTTCCTTAGGCAGACACCCAGCTCCCTTTATATATCGGTGAAATAAGTAGCTGGAAGGAGTCCCAAGATTTTTCCTTGCATGTGCTTCTCGGGAAGGCATAAGAACATGAAGCCAGCATAGCAGAGGCTAGCGATGTTATTTCCTGCACACTGCCTTCTTGTGTGCACTCATGATGAGCATTTTGTGGGAACATTGCAAGTTGAATGCAATCCTATTGCCATTCAGAGTGTTTGCTTTCAGGAAAGAGGCATGTTAACTAAGTGTCCCCCGATGGCTATCCTTGCCTCTCTTGAGCAGGACACTGGTCTTTCAGAGCTGACACCGTTGAATGCAGCAGAAGGTAATGAGGCATCTACCCAGTGTCCCTGACAGTGGAAGGCATTAACAGCATTAACATTGTCTTCGTCGTACATCTTGGTGTGAATCCTAAATTGTCTTGTACCTGGGACATCGACTTCCATTAATTGTGCTTATGGTTTGATTTTTAGCTAAAAGCATTCTCTGCACGTGGGACTGGAACTGGAGAAACGTCACTGTAACCAGTGTGTCTGAGATCAATGGTTACCACGGTAGTGTGATTTTGTGATTGCAGAAGGGACCTTGCTTCTCCAGATTAATTGCTCGACTAGCTGTGCTGGTTAGTGGTGGCCTGACTCATCTCGCCAACCAGGAAGAGCACGAGTTAAATTAGTAAATCTTTCAGTGTGTCCTGATGTTCTGGAGCTTAAGGCATACTGAACCTGATAGAGGGAAGCTTATATATATAATTTTAAAAAAATTTTTTTAAAGGAGAATAATTATAGGAACTTGTCATAGCACAAAGGTATTTCTGACATGGATAGACTGTGAAATCAGTGTTGTAGCTTACTTGTCCATTTGGCCATTAAGTGGGGTTTGCTTCCCTATTGGCAGGGATATTGCTTGAGTTTTATATTGTTCGATATCTTGTCCTACATGTAGCTTTGGTCTGGGATGTTTCTTGCTGGTCTGCTTCTCTGTGAGTTCAGGAGAGTGAAAGACTTGCCAGGCTGCTTGGCACCATGCTTATGGTCACACTGCTTGGCACCATGCTGACACTTGTACTGTTTAACTGCAAAACTTTCATGGTTTTAAAGACTATAGATGCAACTCAGCTACAGAAAAAAAATCATCTGGAGTGCTAGAGGTATGAGTGTTACATGGTCAGTTGATGAGAAGAGCGTGCATGTGAGCTCTCTGGGATGCATAGTCAGGCTGATGAAGCAAGCTGAGATTCTCTTGTGCAAAATGAAGGCACTTCTTGCCATGCATCCATCCTGCCGGCTCTAGCGCAAGTCTTATCCCGGTGTGGCCTCCTTCCTGAAGCATGTTGACACCTGAGAGCTGCCTTGAGGGCTGGGCAAAATTACTTTTTGCGGTGTGGGTGGTCTGCAATCCATCTGCTTGTGTTTCTTGGCGAGAACTCGTTCAGTTCCAGTTCAGCTTGGAAAAGCTAAGATAGGAATGTTATATCCAGCATGTCTGACTTCCTGTAGTGTTGTGGTTACTATAGAGGCAGCAAACGTGGGGCAGAAAAATGTCCCTGTTTCTTCTAAACCATAATAGCACCACTACGCTATGCTTTTGTGGAAATAGTCAGATATTCTTAAGGTAGTGCATTAGTCACCTCTTGACACCCAGAAGTTGTTAAACAGGTTGAACTTGAAGTAAGGAGAGAAGAGTTCTCTGCAACTGGAGAAGGGGAGGAAGAAAGGGTCACATTGTACCACAGGAGGATAGAAAAGACCATTATAGGGACACATTTCACATTGGATTACTTTTCCTCCCACCACCTTCTCTTCTAAAATCAAGAAATTGTAATAAGAAGAGCTGCTGCAGGCAAGAATTCACATAGGCCTCTCTGGTCTTGTGGAATCTCTTGCATCTAACCCTTCTATCTCATCTTTTTTCTCACCCCTTTTGTACCTTTCCTGTCTCTGTGTGGTTGACCTCGGCAGGAGGACACTGCTGTGTCTTTGTACTATGTATGGTCAGATTGTTGAGCATTTTCATAAACATTTTCTACAGTTAGGCAACATAGTTTTATGCATGTTAGGCAACAATTGTTCTTTCAGGTAGACAAAGATCTATGCTAGTAACTCAATGTAAACAACAAAAGTTCATTTAAAACCAAAAATATTTTCTTCCCCCATAACATTGCAACAGATCATCCTTGCGCTAAGCACTCCGAAAGCCTTTGTCAATTACTCAAGTTCATATTCAGAAATAAAACAACAACTGTTGCTATTATTTTTTAAGTACAAAAGAAAAAATGCACGTGACTTGCTCATTCATATGGTACAAGAGGCTTCATTCAAGGTGTTAAACGTTCTTCAAGTGCTGATGCTTAGTCCTTCCTACACCACCTCTGTTTCACGCTTTCTGAAGCTGTTCAGCATTGCTCTAACAGGATTGGGTTCATTCTCCAAGTCTTTCACAGTTTTATTTTTCACACAACAGCAACAGTCTAGCAGTTCATAGAGGAAAGCCAACACCACCAGAGAAACTACAGTGAAAATGAATATGATTAGAATAATAAAGCAGGCAGTGTTCCAGTTATCATGAAAAGGGTAAATTTTTTGCACTTGAAAGCCCAGATACTGGGAAATGGATGTAGTCTCATTCCAGTGAGTGGTGTTGAGGGTTGCCATTCTTGAAGAGTTGTCTCAGTGTACTCGCTGTCACAGATTTGGGGGCTGAAATAGAAAAACAAAGCTGTTGAAGATTCTATTGGTCAATAACATGCTGTGATTTTTATCCCATACTGTAAGAACTTAAGCCCAGACTAAGTGCTTACACCTCCTACAAACATGGATTGTTTTATACTCAGATTTGCTCAGAAAAGTATCAAACTCCAAATGGGCAACTTTGTGATTTGACTGGAACATTTATTTCAGTGATGACTGGTCCACGCATACATCGTGTGGTGTAAGTTATTCTGGAATGAGAGAGCTTTGCTTATTTCAAATACATGCAAAGGCAAAAAGATAATTGTCAGGGTACACGGCTTCAAGAATCTGTCCATCGCTGGTCTTGAGGATGGTAAGTGCATAGTGTGAAAGCCCTCAGTGCTGTTGACATTCTTAGAAAAACAGGAGATTGGTGTACCACCCTCCCATGCTTGAGGGACTAGAAGGACTTACTAAATGTTAATGTAAAGGGAGTTTATTTACTTCTTAAAAAAAAAAAAATACATAAATTGTAATTTTTTTGGAGGATGTTTCCTAAGAATGGAGCTAAACATTTGGTCATTCTTCTAGTAGAAAACAGCCATCCTAGTTCCTTAACAGTTATTACTTTAGAATTGCCTATTAGCACAAACTTGGTAACCCTGCAAAACTGTTTCGACTTTGGAGGGACCAATTTCCTGATGCATTCATTCCCTTGCTCTTTCTGCTGTTGAGTAGAAGTTTGTCCTCGAGAGCTCCAGCTGCTGTGTTCAGGTGCCCAGAACGGCACTGAGCGCGTTTGGAGCGCGTTCTGGTGCCGTGGATGTTCGGATAGATAACAGGGAAAACCCACTCCTTTCTGAGGAGTTCCCATTTCTTGTTTTCAACTGCATTCTCTGCTTAACTGCTAGGAAAGGAATGTCATCTTCTGTCCAATCCTGTCTGTTTGTACCCAGCAGAAGAAAAGACTGCTTTGTGGCGTGGGGCAAAGAAAACAAGAAGTTGGCTTCAGCAAATCTGCCTTTGGCACGAATGGTATTGCTGTCGGGATGTGCTGGTTTGGAAAGGACGTTGCTCGAAAGTGTGAATGTAGGCTGTGCCTCTCTAATTTCTGCGGTACATCTAGTACGAAAGAGTAGTTTTATGTCTCTGAATTTCTCTGTGAATCATGGATAAGTAGGCAGATGAAGTATTTGGCAAAAAGATCTTTTTTTCCCCCAATTTCCTTTTATCCCTGGCTTTGCCTCCCAAAACTGAGGGTGCTTACAGTACTTCTGGTACATAGTTTAATGTAATAAAAAATATCCGAGGTAACTTCTGGTTACCTGTTGTAGCGTACTGTAGGATGCCATAGTAACCTTTGAATCGTTCCAGCAATTTAAAACTGGGTGTGGGAGAAGGAGATTGAATCTGATCTCTGTATTCTCATGAGGAAATAGCAAAGAAGTTTGAGGTGAAAGACAGTGGTGAGCAGCACTGACAGGCCAACCCATGCCCCACAACTAAGCCTGTTGGTGAGTGTGTGCTGGCTAAAGGGGCAGCTTGCAAAGTGAGGTTTTGTATTCTGAGGTGCCCCTGAAAACGTGGGATTATGGAAGGGGCAAAGAGAGGCAAGATGGAAACTTTGTAGAAACCTGGAGTCTTATTTCCATGCCTCAATAAAAGATTTTTTTTTTGCTTTGAACATAAAGCAAAAAGTGAAAAGCTAGCTACATTCATTACAAAATGGTCCTGGCTACACACATTAAGTTCCGTTTCATTAAGGAATCAAAACTACAGGCCAAAGGGGTAATGCTGGTGTTTTGTTTGTTGTACTGTGCTCAGAGGTAATGCTTTAATGAACCTTGCATATCCACGAAATAATTCTGCAATCAAACTCTTTAGGCAGTGAAGACTACAAAATAAGTCTGAATAAATGGGAAATAACAAAAGCAAAGGGTGATGATGTCTACTAGACCAGATTTCTTAAATCAGTTCTAAGCACCTGTCACTATTTTAGTGGCATTATTTAAAAATAGGATATTGTGAAAAACAGAAAAATACAGCCAAACCAGCTTGTGATTTATGTCTTATTTTTATTGTTCAGTTATTATATATTTTGTTCTTTATCCTTCTGCCCTTTAAAATTTAAATGGATTCAAATGGAAACGGAACAACTTTGTTGTTGAGCAGATACCTGGCATTAGCATTTGATACGGATGTTTATTGGAGCAGTTGCAGCAACTTACTGTTCCTGCCATTAAATCTGTAACTGAATACATAAATTTGTAATTAAATACACAAAGTATGACTGAGATGGATAGAATTTATTAAACCAGGTGGGGTTTTTTTCTTAAACAAAAGTTTACAGAGCAATTCCAAGCTAAAAATACTCCTGAGTTGAGTTGGGTCCTGGCTTTGAGACCGTGGTTTGGTTTGGTCACAATCTGGGAAGGAAACTCAGCTGGCCTGTTTTGTGGGGCTAAAAGTGAGGAGGTTTTTTGAAGGAGTGGTCTGCAGTCTTATTTGAAAATCTGTGGGTGAAAGAGGGGGATGAATAAAAGGATTTGGAGTCCACTTTGAGGGGTAATTAAAACAAGCAGGATTTAAATGTGTATTTTAAATGGCCATAGAATATCGTTGGGAAAGAAAGGAGAGGAGTTTTGTTTTGAACTGTTTAAACAGATTTTCAAGACTGGGGATTTTGTTGGAATCTGTTACACGTAAGTTTGCTCACTCTGTAGACACCAGGCACAAAAATTAACTGTTTCTGCTGACGCAAAATTCAGTATTTTAGTCATTGCTAAAAGCGATCAAGATGTGGGGCCGCTGGAGAGACTGGGCATGTTTACATTGTGTAGCTGGGCCCCTTTGCTGACACAGCCCTCTGACAAGGTGACGCAGCTCTCTGCTCTGTTCCCAAGAGGTGAGGAGCCACTTGGGCACAGCATGGCTCCCCAGGCAAGAGTCCCTGCCGCTTGGCTGCCGTCAGCGCAGTGCAGCAGCCAGCCCCTTCCCACTCCACAGCCACCATTAGGGCAGTGGTTTGCAGGGCTCAGGGAAGCTCATCATTTTGCAGGGAGGTGGAATTTAATGCCCCTGCTGTAGGTGTTTCATGCTTCTCGAGGAGGAGGATGATGATCTCCCTAGATTTGAATGAGGCGAGGCAGATAAATGTCAGCTACTCAGTGCTGTAATTATTAAAACACAAGACTGCAGCAGCCATTGCTGAGCCTTCAGACTCAACACAGCACTAATAAGGTTAGCATCTTAGAAATCTGTCCAAAATGGCCTGGTTTCATGCAGTTTTACTTATTTAGTAATGGCACAATTTAAATTAATATTGTAAGCTAGTTTGATTTGAATGCAATTCAGCCATTGTATGTATCCAAAATGCAATGAGTTAAATTTTTAATGACCTGGCTTCTGTACTATCTGTATCATGTTCTAATTTAAAAGTATCATCATCTTTAGACACTGCAGAGGAGCAGCTTCATTTGAAATCATTTTCATAGAGCAGAGGGAAATGACTGGCAAAAAATAATTGCAATGCAGTACCGAGGAAGACCTGTTTAAGAAACCACTGAATAGACATCTTGAGCTAATAGCATTTACAAATCTCAGATGGATTCTAACCTGCCTGTTTGTATTGTCTTCATCGCTGCTCCAATATTTACAAGGGCACTAATATGCAACGGGATTTTCTTCCTACCCTAACGCACCAAATTTCTAGAACAGGTTTCTAGCACGTCCACGAATATAGATCTTTTTTAGGCAGCCTAATTGATAACAATTTATGGAGTACCCACTTTGGAGACACGTTTCTTAAATTTCAGGTTTAGCTGTCTTTGTTTAAAGGAAAATCCTTTCACTATCATTTCTGTAAAAACACATAGAATTAATTACAAGGAACACTAGGCTGCAGGAAAGAAGCTACCTCCCCAGGAAGGATGAAGTCCATTTTGTTTACTGAATCTTGGTATATTAGCTTTTCTGTAAGATGGAGTGGTCATCAATTTTCCATTAGTGCACAGATGGTGAAAGTGCTTGTCTGATAGAGCAAGACAAGCTCCTCTGCGTTCAGGAGAATAAAATCCTGCTAAACCTAGAGAAAAATCGTTCTGATTCTAAGAAGCTTTTTACAGGCTTGTAGGTTACAGGCATATTTTCTTTCAGTAATCGAGAAAAACCTAAGACAATGTTATAAAATGATGTACACCTACCTCTTGTCTGAAAGGATGCTGAAAGAGCGCTGTTCTGGTCCCTTTTTTTAATGCAGCCTGTGGCACAGCTAAGATGGAGCTTTCCTACCATTGGCCAGAGCATGATGCTGCTGACAACTTCCTTTATGCTCATTTGCATCAAGCCCTCAACCCCAGGAGTAAATCATTCATAAATTTGACTCTTGGTGCCTTGGATAAGAAACAAACCCCTTCCTGCTCTCGTTTCTGGGATGGTTTTTTTGTGTGTGATGTGTTTTTTTGTGTTAGCAGAGAGGTGTGCTGGGGGTGCTGTGGTGGCTGTGACCCGGCTTTGCTTTGTGCTGGAAAGCAGCCGGTGGAACCATGACGTTTGAAGTGTTAATATCTGCAGATTTCCAGCTTTACCGGGTGGTTAGATTTACTTGTCATGAACTGCAGCAGGCTGTAGCCAGGCAGATTAAACAAGATAATCTTCTTGATTCAATTGACGGAACAAATACATGATAAGTCGTCTTAACTATTTCTGGTACCTCTGACTTGATTTTAGTCACTTTAGACCTCTCGTTGTGCGAGTGATTTTTATTATTATTATTATTATTTATAAAATGTCCTGCATAGGCAGTAATTTTTAATGATAAAAGGGGGACCCTGTGGGGGGAAATCCCTGCAGGCTGTATTTTCAGAGGGAGATGGCTTTTTGGTTTTCTCCTTTTTTCCTTCTTAATTTAGTAACCAGAATAAAATGTTCTTCTGTAGCTGGAGTTTATACTGATTCTTCTCTGCTAATTTTAGAATTGTTGTGCTGCAGAGAGCCTCTAATACAATGTCATGTAATAGCTTCACAACTACCAGTTGCCAAGTTTTAGATTTGACGTTTGTTCCTTTGGCATTATAGTTTTTATTATACTAGCATCAGTTTCCATGAAGCCTTCCCAATAATTATCCAAAGTGGATTTGTTTGAAATTCTTTACATTCCCGCTTTGTAGCGACTTACAGATGGGCTTAGAAATAGTTTGAGATGCAGTGGGACAGACATGAAAACAATTCACCTAAAGCATAGTTGCTTTGGAAACTTAATTTGGAGTTTCCTGTGAAGATAATTTAAACATGCTAAAGAAATTTAAATGTGCTTTCTCTAGGCCTGCCGCTTACTCGGTGAAAGCAATGGGTCTTTGTCAAACAACTTAGGTGCATTTGCTAGAATCTGATCATCTTTTTTTTTTCATTTTTCCTTTTTTCTTTCATTTTTTCACCACTGCAAACCCCTGAGCTTTCCTACACCTCTTCATCATCACTATCATCCATACCCTCCAGCTGCCCAGCAGAGCAAGGACTTTGCTTAGCTGATCTGCTCAGGACCCAATGCAACCTCTTCCTCACGTAATGCACTAACTTTAATTGTTCTTTTCTCTCCCTTGACTGATTTTTCCACAGAAATAATAGGGACTCGGTATCTCTGAGATAGCTATTGTCTTGTCAAATGCAGTTAGAAATCACTAGTGGATTAAAAAATTCCTGTGGTGACGAAGAGGAAAAGTTCTTTATCTGGAGCAGCTGAAATGCTGAAAAGCTGTTACCATTAAGTTGGAGTAATGTTGTGCTGGTAATGGGCCTGTGGCTTTTGATAGTGGTTTGTGGATATTTGTGTTTAATGCGCTGTGGTATAAAATTAATAACAGTCATTAGTAACCTTGCAAGAATTTTTGAAACAAGCTTTACACAGTAGCAAATCTCGTGATACGTTAAGATGGAGCTAGATGTGCCGACAAGAGGGGAATCTGAGTTGTTCCAGTGGTACAGCACACCAAGCTGAATTGCTTTGAATTTATGGGTTTTTTTAATAAATTCTCCCAGTAGATGTACTTAAGAAAGCCCAGTCTTCCTTTGCCTGGTGTGTAACTGTTGAATAGCTTTTCAGAGTAAGTGAAACTTTCTGCTCCTATCTCAACAGCATGAAGCTATTGGTATAGCTAATCATTAAGCAAAAATGCAGTGCATTATTTCAGCATGATTTAATGTAGCATAAATGATTATAATATGTTAAGCCACAGAATTAAACACGTTCTCTTATGGTAATAAAGCTGCAGTTGCTCTCTGTTATCTTAAAGGCCAAGTACCAGTAACTTGGTATTTATGGAGCTCTCTTCAGAAGTGTTCCAGAGCCGTGTGTGTCGACAGGTAACTCTGTGGGCCTGGATCAATGTGTGTGCTAGCACAGAGACCTCCAATGGTGACAGCTCCTGCAGCACCTATTTCTGTTCATAGTTGTAGTTCTGAAAGCCTATGGAAGCGGAGTGAGAAAGAGATGGAGTGCTGAGCCAAGAGGGTGTTGTTGAGAACATCCTTTAATTGTTTGTTTTCTCCTTTTGTAGATCACAGCAATGGATCATTTAACTTGAAAGCCCTTTCAGGAGGCTCTGGCTACAAGTTTGGAGTCCTTGCTAAAATAGTGAATTATATGAAGGTACAGTGTTTTGATGCAAAATTATAATGTTTTTAAATACTTCAGTTGTTTATTCTTCTGTTGTAGTTGAAAGATGCTGAATATTTCAAACTCTAAAGTTCTTTTACTGCAAGGGTGAGAATTTCAAGAAACTACTTGTTAAATTCAAAATGCTGTCAGCAAACAAAATGGTCAGCGTATTGTTCCATTATTGAAATCCCAATTATTCCAAGTTGCTTTAAAATACGGATAATGGGTTTTATTTGCAGTAGACATAGGAACTGTAATATGCTGTCAGCTGTTAGGATTCATGAGCTATTTATCAAAATAATGTGTAATTTGGTGCTTGACAGGTGACTTTGTCAGCAATCTCAGCTGGTGATAATTTTTTTTTCCTCATATTCTCAAAAACTTAAATTGAAACTCCTATGCTATGTGTACTGTGTCTGTCTTGGTTTTGCAAAAGTTATTTTGTCCACACATTATACCAATTTTAATTACTCTATGGTAATAGAGTTGCTGAATAACATAAGTACAGGATTCTAATAGGTTCTATTTACTTTTCCAGACTCGGCACCAGCGTGGTGATACGCATCCATTAACCCTAGAAGAGATTTTGGATGAAACACAGCATTTAGATATTGGACTCAAACAGAAACAATGGTTAATGAGCGAGGTAAAGAAAACATATGTTTAGATTTTAATTAGACATAAAGGATTATGACAAACCTGATTTATACATGTTTATTTAATTGCAGGCTCTATAAATATATAATCACCCCATTTAAGAAACTGCATTGATTCACATGTCTGTCTGTCTTGTACCTCCTGCTGATGAGGTAACTGTGAAATGAAAGCTATTCTGACATTTTTAGGGAACTGTTAGAGTTGTTAACCAGATAGTATATTTTATATCAAGGAAATTTATTCATTACTAGTTTTGTTAAGGAATTTCTCTTTTAAAAAAAAAATCAGTCAGAGAGCTCTTCCAATCTAGAGGATGTTAAATGAACTAAAGTAAAGGAGTATGTCACAAAATTCATAGGCTTACAATTCTTTGTTACCTACTGAAATTAAGAATTTTGATGGGATATTTATGTCTGAAATTGTGGGGTAATAGATCTGCAAATACCACTGCTGGAGCTCATTAGTCTCACTGTAGATGCTAGATTTTATTCTTACAGGCTCACTGTAACTTGCCATCATATTCATCTTCATGTGTAATTGAACTGAATGTCTTCATGGACTTTCAAGATTAATAAATCAGCAAAATACCTTATTTGGGATTTATACTTGATTGACATACCTGGCTTTGCTCAGATACTATTTAAAAACCTTGCAATAGACCAGTAAAGGCTGTTGAGACATGGGGGGAAAAAAATCTCTGCATGGTAAAACTAGGAAAGTTTTAACTAATACAGACTGTGGCATTCCTTTACTACCAGTACTAATATTCTGGGGTACAGAAACCTCCAGTCTGGCAGTGTTGGTTGTGATGAATCAGAATGTGAAGATGGAATGAAAAAGCTCTGCCCAAGAAGTGTATAATAAATCACTGAATTGTTACTGGATGAGAAAAGCTGAACAAATACCTGCAGCACCAGCGTTAGTTACCTTCTCTGTTACAGGTGGTTTCTCCCTCTTTTCTTCTTTCTGTGTCTCTTTCTCCTTTCAGGGTCAGGCTGGTATCTGCAGAAGAAACTAAGTAGAGTTGCCCTCTGTTACAGGTGAACTTCCATTGTGGTACTGGCTGCACAGCAAAACTGATCCGGAGCGTATCTTAAATCATTGCAATTCTCCATGAACTTCTGGTCAGCTTCGCTCTGAAGCTGGCATCATATATAAAAGCCTACTGTGCAGGAGGTCTTCTCAATTTCTTCTACAACTGCTGGTGCCAATTGACAGCATTTGGGGAAGAAAGACTGACCCCTGTTTTGTTCATCCCAGATTAATGCCTTTCACATTTGTAACATCTGTATGACCTGATGTGCCAAGTTGTGCGTTTACAGTTTACATTCAGCCAAAGCACACTTTTCTCCATTCCCTCTTCTCATTATGTTCACTCCTTTCTCAAAAAGGAATGTGTGCAGCTTTCTGCGGTAAGAGGCTTCACGGACCAGCGAGCCCAACGGCCTTAAGTGAAAGATGTTAAGCTTCTTCCTTTGGTGCTTTGTGTTTTATGTTGTGGTGAATTATGCCAAGGCTGGTGGATCTAGGATCCGAGGATTTGAAATCCATTTAAAACTCAAACCTTCAAACTGGCAGCTGTAACGTGTGACTGATGTGCTCTGGCTGCTCAAAAGCACACTAGAAAAAAAAAAAAAGTACTAGCGTGTGCTCTTTTTCAAGGTTTAAAATTTATGTCCCAATTACAGGCTCTAGTCAACAATCCGAAAATAGAAGTTGTAGATGGAAAGTATGCTTTCAAACCCAAGTACAACTTGAAAGATAAAAAGGCTTTGCTCAGGCTCTTGGACAAGCATGACCAGCGAGGTTTGGGAGGAATCCTTTTAGAAGACATTGAGGAAGGGCTACCCAACGCACAGAAAGCTATAAAGGTGAGTAGCACGTGTCTGCGATACAGCGAACGCATTCCAGTTAGCTCCTCAAAAGGGGAGGTAAAAGCTAAGAGAATTTTCTTACGAGTTTTCAAGAGAAAGAGTTTCTCTTTCTGTTCTTTTGATAACTCAAAAGCTATTTCTGAAGATCTAGTGCTGTAGCTTTTTCTGTATTTCATCCTTTACTTTCAGATTTGGCCTGATGTCTTGGCACAGCTGTCAAAGTTCTTTCTCACAAAAGACTTGCTCTCCCACATTCCAACTGTAGGCATTTAGTTTTGCTTTTGTACCTCCATCCCAGTCCTCCTTATCTTATCTTTGATTTATTAGTGTACTTATAATCAGCATCCACTTTGGATGCTTTGCCTTGCCAGTGACTGCTGCTTCTCTAATTTGTTACAGTTTTTGTAGCAAAAGGTTTGTGTCTGTTGTTCAAGTTGGAATCTTTATTCTTGAAAACAAAGTGATTTTGAGTTGTTCTTTTGCATTTGTTTTCGAGGCTTTAGGGGACCAGATCATCTTTGTTAATCGCCCTGATAAGAAGAAAATTCTTTTCTACAATGACAAGAGCTGTCAGTTTACTGTGGATGAAGGTAGGTGTTTGCTTACGTATGTTTCCATGCTAGTTGATTTGAATTCATCTTAAGCAGCTCTATGTATAAGCAGTCTTCAGGTAGAGCAGTCTTTTAAGGTGGTAATGAAATACTAGATGTTAGGAGAATGGTTTATATTAACAGGATGCTAACAAGAGTGAGTTCCGGGGTAATATCATCTGTTTTATAATGGATACATTGAAACGTGGCACCAGGAATCCAAGGATTCTCTTCAAGTGTAGCAATATAGAAGAGACTACAAATCCCCTGACTGTGACTGAAATGGCATCTAAGATTTACTCTGTAAAGGGCAGCCAAAAAAATGGCTTCTGGGTGCAAGTTTTTAGGTTTTTTTCCAGTTTATTAATCACATGCCCTTTGTTGGTGAAAAACAACGAGAAGCCACAAATGGATGAGAAGGAGGAAGATGTGAACAAAAGTCCTGAGGGGTAGTTTACAACAGGGAGGGACACGCAGATGTGGGGGAGTGCTGCTGCCTAGAGCTGCAGTGCATTTGGGACTTCAGAAGTTCAGCATGTGTTTTCTGTCTAACAAATAGTGGTAAAATCCTCTGGTGCAATGTGCCTGTTATGCACAGAAATTAATTGCACAAGTCAGGGTCTATTCCAATAATGACATTTATGCCAATATCAAATGCTGTAAGTGTGGAAAGGAGAAGGCAATCTGTGTCGAAAGATCTTACTTTAAATGATTCAGTGACACTTAACACTTTCTGTTCCTAACATACTGTTCGTGTAATGTGTCACATAAAGCCATCTTGTTGGATAATGTCACATTATGGTAAATAAAAAGCAAGTTTTGATAGAGGCTTGAACTGCTCTACTTAAGCACCATAGGACAGAACACAAAGCTCTTGTTTTCTTTGACTAGCTCAGAGAGACTCTTTTATTTTCAATATAATTAAGCAACTGGAAATAGGTATCTTTAACTTATTTGTTATATACCACACTTGTATTCTCAGTAATAATAGCTTTCTTCCACAAAGATGATTAAGTAGATGTGACATCTAGAGGATTTAAAAATATAAAAATTGTTTTAAAACATTGACGTTAATCTCTTTTTAATCCATAATTTCTGTCTCTTCTTGATAGTGGCAGTCGGAACTGTATGTGAAATGCAGAGTTATAAGCTTTTAGTCTGCATTCACTGGGTCATTTGGAAGGTCTAACCTTCCAAATGCCTATAAGTTTACCGTTAACACTGTCATCCTGTTGAGATGTGTCTCTTCAGTCCATCAGCTCACAGCTTTTAGGGATCTAAACACATTTAGAAATCAGTGCTGTTGTAGTAACTGTTCAGTCAAAGTTTTTCTGGTTTTGGCAGATATGGGTTGTATTACAGTTGCAATTGCTAGTTGTTTCTTCATGTGCAATTTTTTCCACATAACTGGCACCCAAACATCCTAAAAAAAGTTACCAGGGGGAGTTCTCTGCCCTGTTGCTCTTAGTTTGTAATAACTCCAGGATTAACTGTGAAATTTAATAAAAGAGCCTATTTTATTAAGATGTAGGAAGAGACATCTGCCAACTCTTCAAGTAGCCAATATACATCCAAGACTGTTCATATCAAGTACGTTATATTTTAGCACAGCCAGCACTGATCTGTGTTTAGGAACAAGCGATGCAGGCTGTTGCTATGAAAGGAGGGAAAAGGTTTTTAAAAAAAGACAAAAAAAAAAACCCTTTAAAACCCCTTGAAACAAAATGTTTAAGCCATTTGGCTCGATCTCCTGGTGAAGGAAGGCATGTAAGCCTGCAGTGTCTGTAATGAAGGCACCATTAGTTAGTGTGCAGTGTTTGTAGTTCAAGGAGGCTTTGCTTTCTTTCATCCGCAGGTGGCAGCATGTTCCCATCTGATCAGAAAGTGATTATGTTTTTGTTCTATTCCTGCTGGTTTTGGTTTTTCTTTTCATGTGGATGATGATGCTTTGTTCTGAGAGGGGGCAAGAATACTTTCTCTTTTGTGAATATGCCACAACTCTCAAAACACCCCTGTGTGGGTTCACTTACTTATTGCAGCTGGAACAGGTCCTTTTTCCAACCATGTCATCTTGTGATGAAGAAAAAACATCCTTCCTGAGCAGTTTTGCTTTACAGCTCTTTCCAGAGCACCAGAAGCATATTTCTTAGGCAGTCATTGGCAGAATTGTCTGCATACAGAATGAATTATGACACATTTGTGTGTTAGCAGTCCTATTTCAGCTCATTATCTCCAGCAACGTTACAATGAAGGTTTTAGAAGACTGCAGAATAAGCCTTGAAGTGTTGTCAGACTCTTTGATCTAGGAGCTGATGACAGTTCAAAATATGTTTCTAGCTTAATGTTTATCCTTAGAAATAAAGGCTCTGCACTCCTCGGTGCATGATTCTGCCGTATGACACTCTCCAGTTTTGAACATACGTTGGCTGGGGTTAATATCCTCTAAAAGTCAGAGCTCCATCAGTAGTCAGCAGAGAAAAAGGGGAGCTGCTGGGGCAGTTTGAAGCCCGCTGAGCCGAAAGTAGTGGGAGGAGCTACTTTTTGGCAGTGCCTACCTCTGCCCTGGCTACAGTTGTTTTGATGGCTGAACGAGCTTTTGAAAATAAATCCCGATGTACTGCAGCAATGGTGCAGTACCTACATATCGTCATCTCAAGGGTACTGGAGAAGGGCTTTGCATTAAGGAATGGCTTTTGTTCTTCCTTTTATGTGATTAGCCAAGGAAGGTTCAGATTGTGTGTGTTCCTTCTTGACTTCCTGACTAATTAATCTTCTGTCAGTAGTGTGTAGCTGAAAGCGTTTATAAAAGCTGGGCTAGATTTCAGGTGCTTCAGCCAAGTAAAGCGCTGGGGCTTTTTGTGCTGGGGCTAAGCACTTTGCATGTGAACCAAGCTTTCACCCCCCACAGCAGGCTGAATGCTGAAAGGCCAGTCTGATTGCTTAACTGTTAGGGATGGTATCTTTCACATCTGAATGCAATATCAGAAGTGTTTTAATGCCTAAAAATTTGGATACTTTATTATACGTGGGTTTAATATTCTTCCCGAGCACCTTTGAAGACATTTAAAGAGTATAAAGTTTGCTTGGGATCAGTGATGATATATGGCTCTGGATTTGAGTTCCAAGATGGTTCAGAGGCAGCAGAGTCTTAATATCAAGCACCTATTCCTTCTGGTATCAATCTAGTACTGTGCTCCCTAGGACTGTTAGACTCCATCTTCCCCGCTACTAAGAGTTGTTTCTTCCCTCCTCCCTGTTATTGTCTGTTCTTGTCCTGTGCTCAGATTTTGGCTCAGCTCAGTGAAGATTTATAAGCTGTTTTTAATCTCTGGCAGATTTTATTACCAGCCTGATGTAGCAGTTTATCTCCAGAAGCCATCTCGACCTTTTTGCAAGAGCAGGTGAGGCAGGCAGAAGTGCAGGATAAGCTGCGCGGAAGTCACTGTGCAGCCATTTACCCATGACTTTTGCCACATGTAAGCATTTATGGAAAAGGGAGCGTGTTAGAGTATAATCACTCAGAGAATGTCAGCACAAATTGTCCTCGTGTATGAGGCACCCCACGATGCAGCAAAGTTGAGGTAACTGCACATCCTTACCCCTTGGGTATTTCAGAGAGAGAAGATGTTTGCAAAGTCTTTGTTATGCTGCCCTCTGCTTTGCTCTGTGTTGGTTAGTGCTGATCAAAGCCCGTTGTTGTGCATGTGGACATCATCATGCCATGCTGGAGATGTTGACAGACATCTAAACTGGCCTTCCAATCAGCTCATTCCTTCCTCTCATTACTTGAAAGGCCAAAAGTTAGCTATCTGGAGGGAGTCAGGGAGCAGCCTGTGAGTAGTGTTGATTCTGTCAGGCTTCTGAGTTAAATTATTTTAGTAATCAAATTGCAAAAGGCTGTGTGTAGGATTTGGTCATAGTCCAGGCGAGACAGCCAGCACTTGCCTTGGGTACTGAGATCACAACTTTCTGCCTCTTCTGGGGAAGATCTTCATTGGCATAAAAGCTTCACTGAAAATACGTGAGTCTCCTTGAGGGTTCACAGCACCTGCATTGCTTTGGCCAGAAACTCTTTGGAAATTTCTCCCCAGGGGATTTTTTCTGGGCTCCGTCTTGTCATAACAACCTAAGCGGTAGGAGAAACTGTCAGCCTGTCTGAATGCAGCCTGCTGCAGTCAGGTGAAGCCTTACTGTCTTCACTGCTGGACTTCTTTCCTCCCATAGCTATTACATGCTTGTTCTGGCTGATCTATCAAATAGTTTAGTGGCTCTGATGGAACAGTCTCTCAACCTTCACTCTGCTCTGATGGTGTAAAGATCACCTAGCACTTGACATGGAGAAGGAAAATTGCATGCGCTCTGTAATCCTAATGGTGTGCACTGCAGGAATGTGTGCATCTGAACCTGTTCTCCATGCCTGGCTGAAGCAGGCCAGCATGTGGCATGCTTTCTGCTCCAACAGTCCCCTTCCCACTCCTTACACCAGTACCGAACTCCCCGTGTCCTGTCTGCAGAGAAAATAAACACATTGTGAAAAAAATGGATCTGTTATATTGAAACTGTCTCTAGGAACTGCCTTCTGTCACCGTTGTCTGCTTTTCAGACAGATCAGCTCATCACAGCATTTTTCTTTCTGTCTTCTTGCCTCCCCAGAGACAGGCCAGCCCACTGTATCCTCCTGCCTGGCCAACCATAAGTGTGGACACTGCTCCGGGGGTGGTGGAGGACAGTAATCGGGTCGTTGTGTGCCATTTCCTCCTCCCTGGCCCCTCTCTTGAACTATGGCTTTTAAGAAATTGTGACTCCCTTTGCTTGGAGCCAAACAGCAAAAGCCAGGCAGAGAGAGTATTTCAGACTCTCCTCAAAGAAGCTGGAGAAATCTCTTTTCTATCCTGGGTCAAGGGTGTGCATTTTGAGGTGTGGAAATACCACAGCCCCAGATGCGGAGGATTGTTTCAGGAGAGCTGTAGTTACTGCCAGCTTTTCCTATAGGCTCTCATATTTCAGAGAGGGTGTCGCAATAATTCAGACAGTGTATTCCCAAGGTCTAAACTTTCACTGGCTGATAGGGGCATAGTCCTTGGAGACTTCTGAATAAATCTGACAGGTCGTATGGAAATGGTTCAGTGCCAACCAGACAGCAGCTCCCTTTCTTCAGTTCTTGCGTTTAGCTTGGTGTCTGGTGTTACACCGAGTTGGTTTTGTGATGAGATGATAGATGTATCTCCTTTTCCCTTTAGATGGCACCCTAAATGCAAACAGCTAGTATGTGCAGCTATCTGAAGGGTGGCAGCTCTGTATGCTTCACCTTTAGCCTGTGCTTTTAGTTCTGAACCAATCCTTTAACACAGAGTATTTCAGGGGGACACGGACTGTGTTGTTGTGACTCTCCCCTTTAGTAGGCGATAAAGTATTTTACTGCCCTATGTGGAGCTTCAGCACAGGAAGAAGATGCTTTTGCAGTTACCACAATCAAAGCAGTAGTGCTGAAAACAGCCTGATTTATGAAGAAACTTTTAAATGGAGTTGCAGAATACTGTATAGTGACTCTGGTGGGGCCAATTAGTGGATTTAGTTATCTGTATGTAAAGTCCATTGTAGCTCTGCAGTTTGGAATCTTGGTGGCTGTTAGATTCATATTTTTTCAACCAAGTTTAAAAGGTGAATGTGAAGCTGTAATGATGGTATAACCACTGCATTACAAGAAATGCAAAACACTGTGGTTAGATATTAACTGTGACTGCACTTCTCTGGGCATGTTGATCCTTGAAGAGCTGACCATTTAGTTTCTAGTGTTTAATTTTTCACTTCTGTTCCCCAGAAGAATGTAGACCAGTTTAACCTTAGGAACCTTAAGCACCTATCCTTTTTTATTCTTTTTTTTTTTTTTCTTATTGCACCACAGCATATTTGTCCATATATCATGAACTCTAATAAGGAAACACATCATCTGTGTTTGTAGCAGAACATTATAAATAAAAGGACACTGTCATGTAAAAGTTGAGAGTTATCAAGTCTCTTATCAGCTATTGCCTCACGTACACGTGCCTGTCGTGCATCTTGGAGGACTGACCTGCATCTCTTCAGCTCCCACAGGACCTGTCTGTGCAGAGCCAAAGGCAATATATAGCACAACACAATGTTAAAGTATCTCTAACCAGGATCTATTTAATGGTCATGCATTTATGTACAGCCTTGTCGTTTGACATGTGAACTGCAGAAACAAGAGATTTGAAATGTGGTTACTTGCGAGGTGCAATACTGCAGTTGCACACCCATCATCCGATTCACTTTTCCAAGCACCACCGGTTCTCATTGTCCAGCTGAATCCAGCTTGGGTGTTGAGGACCTGGAGGGGACACGATATAGGAAGGAAATAGCTTGAAAGAACACGTTCTGCTTGGTGCAGAGGATGCAATAGGATCCTTGTGCAGGCTTCCGCTGTTAAGACTTAATCTGAGCGCTCATCGCTGAGAGATCTCTCTCTTACACGCTCGGCTTTGATCACGGCACAACCTTCTCCACCTGCCGCAACAGGATTAGGTGAGAGATGATGTGTGATAGCAGGCACCGCAAGCTATGTCGAAAGCCCAGAATCACACTCAAAATGTATGAGCAGCCAGAGAATGTCTTGACTACAGTGTCAGTCCTTGCATTAAGTTATCTGAAAACTGCAGTCTCAAAGATCCCGCTGTTCTGTATAGTCTGTATGAGAAACAGGCTGAGTGCTATCTCCATGTAACCAAAAGCGGTGTTTTGACAGGATTTAGTTCTCTTCAAAAACGCTGCATTACCAAAAATGAACATTGTTGTTCTTCATGGTCAAAATTCCTTTCCTTTGTTTGCTGGAAAGCTTGAGCAGCCCCTTAACTGTTGGGAATGGGAAGGAAAGAAAGACCTGAGACGTTAAGCGTGTGCTTTCACAGAAAAACAAGATGCATGAAGAAGGGAATGTGTTCAAGGGCAGGAACTGAGTCTGTACATGTTTTGTACAGTGCTGTTTTGTTGCAGTGTGCACAGAGCTGATGTATCTGTGGCAGACCATCACTGGAGCATTCCTTTGCCTGCTGCACAGGACAGCTTCTTAAGCATGCAGAAGTTGTGGTTGTTTTGACAACTGTATACTAAATTTATCTGGAAATAAAAGGAAAATTTTAGTCTTGCGTTGCTATGTGTGCCTCGTGTTTTATTTATAGTTTGTTAGCCAAACCTGCTGACAGGATATATCTAACTTACTGCCTGGGGAATGAAGGGAGGTAAGATTGTACCAGCCACTGCCTGGAGAAGGCATTCCAGAGGCTCTGTGAAACTTTACATGAGGCAGAAAGTGTGCAGGCAGATGGCAGCTGCTCTAATTAAGACTTACTGTCTCTGTCTTTTTTCCTGCTGCTATTGCTTTTAAGGTATCTCTCGGCTTTTTAACACCAGAGGAATTTTAGTAATTTATTATCTGTACAGCACGGTATGTATTATATTACAGTGATAAACGAGCTTCAGCCCACTGAAGTAAATGTCTTGAATCTTCAGTAAATTGGACTATGAGGTGACAAGTCTTCCAAGACAATGGCAGCTGAAGATGTGTAAATGAAGTTGCCATTTATGGTTAGTTATTACCCTTCACCAAGATCTTTTGAACTGAGGTTTATAAAGCACGTTGGCAGTCTACACGGCAATAGAGATGCTAGCCAAAAAGAGGGTCTCCGTAGCAAATTAACATTAAAAGCATATGTTGCCTTGGGTGCTCCTGATGCTGGAGTGCAGTTAGCACAGATGAGAATCAGCTCATGTTTTTCCATGAAGTGTTGGGGGTGTTTTGTTGGTTGGTGGTTTTGTTGGGTTGGTTTTTGTTGGTTGTTTTTTTTTTTTTGGAATTGCATCCAGCATTTGGAGTGGGTAAAGGCTGTGCTAATTGGGTGCCTGCTGGCAGTGACCGCTGCACGTGTACAGTCACAGGCTGACATGCCAGCATACTTCAGCATTCGCAATCAATCTGTTTCTTTGCCTTCATGCGGGGGCTTTGCCCAGGGTTTGTTCATTGGGATATAAACCGAGGGGGTTTTTTTTGGTGTTTCAGAATTTCAGAAGCTGTGGAGGAGCATTCCCGTGGATTCTATGGATGAGGAGAAAATTGAAGAGTATCTGAAACGACAGGGTATTTCTTCCATGCAAGAAACTGGACCAAAGAAAATAGTAAGCTATACAAATTACAAATCTTTGTGGGAGATTCCCCTTAACTGACCCCAGAGTGTTAATTCCAAAACATGTTGGTGAGCCTATGCACAGCTGCTTTGTGTAGCTCGGGGAAGTGTGACCAATTTTAAGAAGCTGCAAAAAGCTAATGCTGTAGCCAGCAGTCAGTGTTTTTGTGACTTGTTTGAACCAGTGTAATCCAAGCAGCATCAAGAAGAGGGCAAATGCCAGAAATCCCTGTGAGCTCCAACGTGGAAGCTTCTGCTTGGAGTGGTACAATACATTAGAAGAATAGTTACTTTTCTGGGAGAAGGATGTTTGTTGTTTTTCTTTAACTTTTATGCTAAACAGCTTTTAAATCCTGATGGGAACTGTGTAATGTGCAATATACTCATGCTTTACTGGGAGGTCAAAGTGGCTGCAAGCTCACCAGTGATGCTTTCTTTCTGCCTTCAAAGAATTAATGTTTTTGTACATGTATTTGTATGTGATATATCATGTCTTGTGTCTTCTGCACTTGGCTTCAAACCGTCCTTTCATGAGAGCCTTTCCGTGCAGGATTTGTTCCTGGTTTCTGCTAGTTACTGCACTAGATGCTTTAATGCCTGTTGTCCTGTAGGCACTCCCCATGGATTCCATATGTGCTAAATGCATCTTTGAACTTGTAGGTAGAATTATGGGGCATGTACCTGCTTTTGTAGCTGCATGTGAGTGTTTGGAAACTTCACGTACAAATGCCATCTTTACTACTGCACATGGGATATGGAGACTGCTCTATTCCTATGGTCATCTCTCTGCCTGGATTTGAATTGAACGCTGTTACTTCTTGCAAAAAAAGCAAGGAAGCACCTTCCCTTTCTGCCCAATCCTGGTCAGGGATTGGACACCCTTCGCAGAAGGGATGACTAGCACAGCATCATACCATCAGGTCAGATATCGCAGCTGGAGGGAAGGTCTTTTGACTACTGTTTATTTCTTCTTGTAGGCTCCTATTCAGAGAAGGAAGAAACCTGCTTCTCAGAAGAAACGTCGATTTAAGACTCACAATGACCACTTGGCTGGAGTATTAAAAGATTACTCTGATGTCGTTCCTGGCAAACAGTGATCGGTTGAATTCTGGAGCAAACATGCGTTTTTAATACAGGCTTTTTGCCACTCGGGCTCAGTGTCTGCTTGCAGAAAGACTGACTGTATATAGTAATGTGATGTGTTTCCCCCATCCCAGCAACTGCCAAGATGAAACAGGTCAGTTTAAGAGCAAGTATGAACTACTAAATTTAGTGTTTAATTTAATTAGCTAATGGGAAATGTGTCTTTAAGTAAGAGGTTCTCACTAGTAGCCTCCTGGCATAGAGAGATAATGGTGCTCAGCATGTAATGCAGGAGTTCCTGTTCAGCGCCTAACTCTGCTTTTACATTGCTTAATGGGTATTTACCTGGAATTACTTACAAGGGGCTTTCTAGTAGAATTGAACACAGCATTTGTTTTACCCATTTCAGGAAAACCTTTTCCTAAAATCACTGCAGGCAAGTTTCTTTCACAGTCAAATACACCCACGGTTTGTATGCTTCTTCCTTGCCACGGGACACTGAAAGTTGTCGGTGATATCTGAGGCTCAAACTCAGAATAAAACCCTCTCCTGAACTCCCAGCGGGCTGCAGGATGGTAGTGCAGCCGTAGCTTCCTAATGCTAATCAGAAGTTGCCCTCGGCGATTTCTCGTCACTGTAGTGGGTGCAGGTGTGTTGCACAGTTCTGCTCTATGGACAGGAGGGAAATAAAATGACAGTGTAATACTGAAACTTTTCTTTTTTTTTTTTCTAAATTAATAAACTTACAGTGCTGGTTTCTAGTGTTGCTTCCTTAAAGAATGAGAAAATCAACATCTTTTGTGCTTGTTGTGTTTTCCTTTTCAAGGATGTAAAGGAATCTTGGCTGTATTTTTGTCTTCTCAATGACTTATTGTTCTGGTCTAACACTGTCATCTTTTTATCATTCTTGGTTGGGGAGGGGGAAGGAACCACCTTAAATGAAAACTCCCTGTAGATGCTTGATGTCCTGTGCAGTACGGACTAACGTGGAATGTGGCCAAATTATGTCCTCTTGATAACTTATTTTTATGTGCTGAACCGGAGTCAATCAATGCTGATATTGTTTTCGTGGCACTGTGGGAGAGGAGCTGTTTCTCTGCTCTTCTAGGGTCAGGATCAAAGATAAAATAAGTGACTGCAATATCCCACCGACAGCAGATCGCTGCTGCGTTCACATGAGCTGTTGTCTTGCTTGATGTATCAGGGGTTGAAGCAGAGGCCGTTGGATCTGGACACATGAACAAATGAAGAATAAGGCTTTGTTGCTGTCACACTGAACAAGTTATGTCTGCTTGGGGAAGCACAGGAGGAGAAATCTACCTGTGTAAGCGTAGCATTTATCCTCCTGATTTTAAAGACGGCTCGTTGGAGAAACAGACAATACTTCCAGCATTACACGTCAGCCCTGGTTAAAGAGTTCTTAAATAATGGTAGGAGGTTTCTTCTTTTTTAAAAAAACAAAACAAAACAATTTCATGCTTTTAAAAAAACCCAAACCTATATATACATATATAAAAGCATGCTGCTCTCCGGCTGGTTTTGAAACATTTTTTCTTTCCTATATTTTCCAGGTCAGCACAAGCAATTCCTCTTGGAGCTTTTTAGTTTTCCATTACGGCTGTGCCTTAAAGCACCTGCAGCACCCTTGCAAAACTTGTCACCGTTCTTCTGTCATCTTCACTCAAAAAAAAAGGCTCCCTTCCATCTGCTGTATTTTTGAGCAGTAATTTGGGGTTTTTTTGATGGTGGTGCTCAGCTAAAAGCAGAGCTCTTAGAGAGCTCTGAGTTGTCTTTGATACCTTTGGAACATTTTATGGAGTAACTTCCCAGTTGTGTAACATAGCATTGCCCTTTCTCTATGAACCAAGGCTTACAAAGCAGACTGTGTGGTAGGCTACCTGTTTTGTTTCTCTGCTCAAGTGATTAAGATAATAGAGGAATTTAAATAAAACGCCTCCCAGCTACTTTCGAAGATTAGAAATACGTTAAGTCAAAAAACAGGAGAGCCAGAGAGGAAAATTGATTACCAGCTCTGTGTGCTGTGCTGGTATTGTCAGGCTCCAGTGTTCAAAGGAACAAAATGGTCCAGTTGATGTCCACTTGGAAAGATGGGATTAGATGCTTTCTCTCACTGGAGGAAGTTTTCTCTGCTGTACTAGCAGAGGGGGCATCATAAGTTTTACAGCTTGTTAGGGTACAGTCTCAAAAACTGCTGAAGGGAGGCTCACATTGGCCCTTTAGAAGTGGTGTGGAATATATACAAGCAGTTGTGAAGGAAACAAGTTCAAAAAATAAGCATGAGCTCCTCTCTTTTGTGTGGGTTTTGAGAGTTGGGTTTTGCTTCTCTATTGAAGATTTTCCCAGCGGTCCTTATGGGTTTTTTTTAAGACCTCTTTAAAATCAAATGGTGCAACTTGAAAACGTCTCAGGCTATATCAAGGGGAATCTGCTTGCTGAAAGCATTTTAATAATACTGCTCCAGCCCACTTCAGTCTCTTCACCGTGTAATGTCCAAATCAGGCTTTTCGCTGAAGTTCAGTGTAAGAGCTCACAGCTGTTAAAAACTTAAATTTACTTCATCTTCCTCCAGGGTGTTCTCATGTATTCTGTGTCTGGCAAGTTGGTTCTCCTGGTGGCCAAAACCATCATGCCTTCAGCTCGCTTTCTTTGGCAAAATTCTTCTTCCCTCAGTCTGGTGGTGCAAAGGACTGGTGAGAAGCATCATGCTCTCTCCTTAGGGCTGTATGCCTATTACCCTATTTTTCTCTTTCCTTCCCTGGAAGCGTCTGCTGCTAACCAGGAAGATAAGGGGACTCGTGCAGCCCTTGACAAAGATAGAACATAGAAGAGAATATTTCAGTTGGAAGGAACCTACAATGATCATCTCATTCACAGCATGCACCTTCATCTCATGCATTTCAGGAAGGCTCTTTGGCAAACCCTTCTCAGTGTGATCTTCACCTGTCCCTGCCAAGTGAGTACTTGCCTGTTCCACTCTCCTGAGGCTTGTCAAGTCACGTATGGCCCATCCAGCAAGGATGTTGTTCCTTCAGCTCCAGGATTCAGTATGTCAGTCCTGGTAGGGCTGTCATTTGAGCCTTTCTACCTCCGTGGGGCAATGGAGAAGTGCAGGCACTGATGGGCAGTTCTGATGCAGCACGCTTCTCTTCTTTCCCTGCTATATTAGCCAGGAGCAGGGAGGCCTTCAGCTACCACCCCCTGTGATGCTGATGGATGTATGGACAGGGCCCTGGGAAAAGGACACTTCTTCTCAAGAGATATATCTTGACTGCATCATCCTTTTGCTTGCACAATTGCATCTTGAGCCTGGGGCTGCGAGGACAGTATCTGCATCACTTGCTGGAGCTTTTCCCCAAGAGAACACAGACCTCTGTTGCAGACCCCTTCTGAGGTCTGCAAGTAACCAGAGACATGTGCTCAGTCCTCTGTTAACCCCATGATATTACACTAGTTCATCTTGTTGGGAGGGAGGTGTGCTGATTCCCCGGTGATGAAACTGGAGGAGGAAGGAGCTGCTGGTGGAGTAAGCCAGGTTGTATTTCTGATAGCTCTTCCTCTCTAGCCAGGTGTTGCTGGTCTAGGATTTGCCTCTGGAAAGGTAACCTCGCAGGGCATCCATTAGCAATGTCAACGTACCTGCCTGTGGGGATGGGGGCCTGCACTGGCCCTTCAGGAGGAGCTCATTAGGACTTGTTTGTATCTGTGTATGTGGACCAGACCTTTTATTTTTGTCTGCTTCTCCTCACCCCTGAAATAAAAGCACTGTTGTTTTTTTTAAGGTACAAGTTGAATAGCCCAGGGCACACCTCTAAACATGGAGCTCTACTGGCTTCTCTCCTAAAAGTTACTTAAACTGAAGAGTTATTCCACCTCCTCTGTTACAATGATCATTCTGGAAGGGGATGGAAAACAGCAGGATTTTGTATGCTTGAATGAGAAAAGTGACATAAGGCGGTGTGTACCAGGGCTAATCTATAATTCATCATGATCATTCAAGGCTTTTAGAGAGCAGAGGAGAAAGAGGCAAGGGAGCCCTGACAAACGGTATAAAGACCCTGCACGTGGATGTATCTGGCGAGGGCTGTCACTTCACATGAGCACGGGCAGGTGGTGCAGGGCCACCAGGGAGAGCTGGGCTCCCGGTACCTGCTGATGAGGAGTGGTTGCGTTTGCAGATGACTAGAAGCAACTATGGCACTGACATCTCATTATTTCCAGCTTTGTTGCTTGCTTTCCGGTCGCTGCTAATGTACCAGGCCCAAATTCCTTTGTGTGTTACTGCCTCGGGGGCCTCTGGCAGCTACTGCATCTCCGGGAGGATGTCCAGTCAAGTTGAGTGCTTACTGTTGACTGGTTAAGACTGGTAAGGCTAACTACTTACAACCACAGGGGAGAGGAGAGCTCGGTCCCTGATCTGCCGGCACTGTCTTTCTGCTGCTGGCAAAATCGGGGATATGGCTGGATTATCCAGGCCCACTGCTGAGTTGTTGTGCCAAGAGAGGCATCTGCCTGAAAACAGCGTTCCTGGCCGCCTCAGGTAGCTGGCATTGCTGCAGTGCTGCTCAGCCTGGCTCTAGGGGTGCTCGCAAAAGGCAGCACCACACCAGCTGTGAACCTTGAGCCAGCATTTTGCTATAATGCTGGCTCATTTTGCTATAATGCAAAATGCTAGATGGTTTAGGGCTTGATCTCCTAGAGGAGAGAGGGTCTGCTTCTGTGCTGCTTCTCGGGTCTGTTGTTCTGCCTACGTAGGTTCATTCCTAACCACGTCTGTCTTGTCAGTCCTGCACAGGCTCTCTGGACACATCCCCATAAAGCAGATAAGGAAGAGTGACAGTTCCCCAGAAGAGAAGGCTTGTCTGAATGCAGCAGGGCTCTCAGCAGGAAAGCAGCTTCTCCGTCATGCTGGGTATTCCATAGCTGTAGCTATGGAGGTTGTCCTTCCATTAAGTTAATTTTTTGCCTATACCTGCACTTCTGGGCTTACATCCAAGGCCTGAAGTAGTTGTGTGATTTCCTCCTGCCTCCATCAGTTATGTTGTATTCTGTATTCCCTCCTGTGGGTGGTTATTAATTATGGAAACTGCAGAGATGAAGTCCAGACTCTGCTAATGGTTGACTTCCTCGTGTTTTAGAAGAAGCATTTTAGGGATCTGCTAATGGTATTTCTTAGCTTTGCTTTTTAAGCTCCACCGTCATCTTGTTTCTAGCCTGACTGGGGCAGTGAGGCAGATAACAGTGTTGAAATGTTGGCTGAAGCCTAGGTCTCGGGGCATCCTGCAGTTGCAGGGCACACATCTGCAGTACCCTGCTCATCTCCCTGCCTGGAATTGTCGCCCTGGTGTGGGCACTGCCCAGCCTGGGGATGGCTGCCCTGCCTCTGGGCTGTAGGCACGGCCCCAGTGCAAACTTCAGGCTTTTAGGTGCACTGTGCAATCCCCTGCCGACAGTTATCCCAGTCCATCCCAGGGCAGTGAGGTGGGCGACACTTTAGCTGTCTGCTCTCCCAGGCACGTGGAGCCTTTTCGTGCTGGCAGGGAGTGCAGAGCAGCCATGCCTGGCAGCGTTCAGGCAGTACAGTGACTTGCTGGCTGATACCTCTCAATTTCCCCAAGGTTTAAGAATTGGGGAGGACGGTGAGCACTGTGCCCTCACCCTGGCCCCAGCTGTCCTCATGAGGCCACTTCACTCTCATCTGCCAGCTTCCCTCCCAGCCTGCGTCTCAGCCTCCAAAGTTGCCTGGCCAAACCCCAGTGCTATCTCATCTTTCCTCTCCCAGCCTTGTTATTCCTTCCCCTGCTCTCCCGAGGAGGCCCGCAGGAGCGGGTCCTGCTCTCGCTCCTCCTCCCAGTCCCGTCCGGGCTGCGGGTGCTGCTGGTCGGCCTCGGCGCCAGCTCTGTCTGCCCTTTGCTCTCCCTGCCCCAGCTAGCCCATTTCCATTCTCACAGCACCATCCCCTCATCCCTGCCTTCACTGCTGCCTGTCCGCCTGTACAGTCCTCTGGGAGATACAACTCTCCTCTCCTGTCTTTTTTCCGTTCCTCCGCTGCTCGCTTGTGTCCGTCCGATGTGGGGAGTCAGCGCTGCGTTTTTCTCTGCAGTCCTTGCCAGCCCATTCCCTGCCTTTGCCATTGCTTCCAGCCTGCTGCCCACCAGCGGGAAGCCTTAGGGCAGCAAACCTCTGCACAGGGATGCAGGGATGTGGAGAAAAGAGGTGCTTGCACTCCCGCCTCCCTGCCTGAGTTTAGCCTTGGTGTCAGGGGGATGGGGAGAGAAAGACTTGGGAAAGTGGAAACAATGAGAGTGTGAAATTATCTCATTTGGTTTTTCCAGCTCTGTTCGTTTCCCCCGGGGACTTATCCCTGGTACCGGATGCCAGCAGTGGCCTGGGAGTCCCTGGTCCCGTTTTGCAATCTCCTGGTGTCAACCAGCAGCTCAGGCCTTCCTGTAAGTGCCCCAGTGGTCACGGGGAAGGAATGTTCCCCTGGCCGCATGGGGAAAGGTCACCGCGGGCAAAGGAGACGCTGGGGCTGGGCAAGTGGCTTACAGCTCCCCCCACCCCCTTACTGATGAGGGTAACATCGATCAGCACAGAGCTGAAAACAGTTTGGCTTACAGGAGAAAATTTAAAAAAAAACCCAATTGTTCAAGAGGTTAAATATTTTCAGCAAGGCCCCGCTTCCTTTCGCAGGGCAGATCTGGGAGCAGATGCTGTGCCCAGGAAAAGTTCAGGAGGATGCGTGTGCGTTTCATGGCTTTCTTAGCTGGAGGATGTTTGCTGTTGACCCCGCTCCTGAAAGCATCTGCGTGTCTCGCTAAAGGGATGCCTGGGACAGTGGTGTCGGCCAGTTACCGCCGCTCTGAATAGCAGTTGGGCTGAGCAATATGTTCGCGCTGCGCTCACAGCTCGTCGCTCTCTTCCCTTCCTACCCCAGGGCCTGCCAAGAAACCTCTCCCCTGAATGCAACTCGGAAAGAAAGCTGTGACTTGCGGTGGCCGCGGCAGGATTAGCATCCAACATTAAGGGCTTAACTCCCCAGCTCATCCCTGCCAGCCAGGGGTTTCAAGTAACACCACCATGCTTTTTTCTTCCGCCCGAGTTTGTAGCCTGCTTTAATTATGTCCTTTCCGCGCCACTCTCCGGGCTGCATTAGCTAAGTTGGAGCTTTTTCCTGGTACTTTGTTTTCGGAGTCTGGCCTGTTGGATGAGGCTCCTGGGGACGCTGGTCACATTTATCAGGGAGGGGGTGGAGCAGAGGAAGGAGGAAGAATTTCTAAGTTGGGCTTATGAACCAAGTTTTTCAAAAATCTCAGTGTGTTAAAAAAAAAAAATAATAAAATAATCTGGCCCTTGGTCTCTAGGTTACGTTTGCCTCTGCTGTGGCTGAGCTCATGGAAAATCGCAGCTTAGCTCCTGTGCTCAGTGCCAAGATTAGTAGGTTTAAAAACTACCCGATAACATCTTTGTAAACTTGGAGTAGTTTCTTCAAAGCCTGCTGATCATTCCAGCCTGGATTTTGGAGCTTTCCTAGAGATCCAAACAAGCCAAGCGAGGAGACACTATCTGCCTCAAGAAATCAGATATCTGCCCTGAAAAATCACGTCCCTGAGAAGTGTTGCCTTCCAATACCCTGAGGGAGGAAGGAGGCTGCTGTTCCCTGAGTCCCCAAAGGGTGTGTTAGGATCCTTCCCCGTGTTCCTCACCCGATACACAGCACACGATGACACTCTGCGCATAACTTACAATAATCACTGGTTTTATTTTTAAAAAATTACAATAGAAAAGTACCTTTAAACATATTTCCAAAAGCAGAGTAGACAATGTGGAAGCTTCTCTCCTCTCCACAAGACAAAGTACAGGAAATAGTTTGCTAAAAGAGTCAGTCCGTCGCTTGGAAACGCTGGTATCGTTCCTTTTAGAGCCGCTCAAAGGTTTGTCTTGGAATTGATTTCTTCTCCTGTCGCCTTTATCAATCCCACTTTTTGCAGAAGACCCCAACGGGTCAGTTTCCCACTGCACCATCTCACCCCTCGCCCCACCCCGGCTCCGGCAGCCAAAATCTCAGCTGTCTTGTTGTGGCCCACCCACAGAACAAAAGGAAGGAGGAAGAAAAAGGTTATGATGTTTAGCAAGGCCACAGGCACCCTGTGTCTTCAGTGCAGCTGGGAAACAGGCCACGGCGAAGCCTGGGTGGCAGCTGAGCTCAGTGCACTCCGTAGCAGAGATGGGGTGGGGAAAGGCAATGGAAGGAGAAGTTTTGCGCCTCCTTTTACAAGAAACTGAAATCTCTTTGAGGTTTTGGTTTGCTTTGCTTTGCTCTTTCTTTTCCCAAATTCCTCCTGGAGCAAGGAGAAAGAAAGACCAGTAAAGTCAAGCGGTCTCTTTGCTGGTACGCTACCTCTGTAGAGGTTACAGATACTGCCCCAAGGGTGTTAGCAGCAGCCTCCTTTCTTGTCTTTGCACATGGAAACGTGGAAATTGTACACAGCGAGCCGCTGGACCGGCATAACTTTGACCCTAAAACCCCAGTTCAGCCCAGCGCTTTGGCGTTAACGGTAGGCACGTGTCTAAGCCCCTCAGCTCGCTCGGGACTTGCACCCGACCTCAGGTAAGCTGGTGAACCGAGAGCTTGTTGTTGGGGTTTTTTTTCTCATTACAGCAGTTTACGTTGCCCATAACAACTTCAAGCAGTCATGGCAGCAGGAGGAGGAAGAGGAGGAGGAGGAGGAGGAGGAGGGAGGCAAATTGTCACCTTGCTACATGTGTGGGCTGCATCTGCCCATCCCTGATCCGAGCTGTTGTACCACGCCGAAGCTTTGCACAGCAAGCTATTAACATAGCCCTAAGGTAAAAAATTATCACCATAAGAAAGTTTCTGATTGTCCTGCCTGGTTGTCGTTTGGTACAACTGGGAAGAAAACCGGTAATACTGCACGTGTCCGCAGACGTCTTGCCGACACAGCCAGAGCACGGTCCCTGTGCCAGAGGGAGCACAAGTCCTACAAACCCGAATCGTGCATCTCGACATCCACACGCACGTGAACATCATGCCTTCGACATGCAGCTGACGGGGCCCGAGGGGACAGACGCTCTTAATTACACGCATCCGAAAGTCAAGCACAAAACCTGTGGTCCGACCCAGTGGTAGATTGTCCTATTTAGGAGGTTTGGTACAAAAATACTTGCTCTCGTTTTGCTTTTTTGTTGTTGGTGGTTTTGTTTTGTAGTCTGCTTTCCTATGGTTCTGTTTGAAAAGACTCTTCAAACACTACAGCAATGCCTGTCAAACCATGCTTTCAGAAGTAACACACTCTTTCTTACAAATATACAGTGTAAAAGAGGAAAATATTATTACTAGGTATGCTTTTCTTTTTTCTTCTAGGAGAGCAGATGTGTGATAGAGGCTGTGGGAAAGTCTTGGAGGAATCCAAACTTGTGTGAGGTTTTGGTATTTTTCTTTTTTCAAGCCTGTAACAACAGAGAGAGGTGTTAAAAATAAGGAGAAAACCAAAAAGCCACGATCTTGGGCTGAGGCGAAGCAGAAAAGGCGCTGCGGTTTATCTCTGCTCCTCTGTGGGGACGCTCCCCTGCCACAGCCAAGGGGAGGGGGAGGCTTTGTTTTGGAAATGGGGTGAAGAAAGGAGCAGCCCGTGCTCCAAGGCCGGTTGTTTAACTGGGGAAGGGGCAAGGTGGGAAATGCCTGCGGGGAGAGCTGGGGCTGCCCACATTTCTGGAATCGGTCAGCCAGGCAGAGGGGAAGGACCCCACTGGTCCCACTTTGCTCCTCCCAATGGCGGTAGCCCCTGGGGTTTTAACTGAGTAAGCACCAGCTGGGAAGCCGAGAGTTAAGTTTTGAGTTGAATTTTGCACTTAAGAGGAATTCAGTCTGTGTTGATCCAAGGCAGGAAGCGAGGAAGGCAGTGAGGAGATGAGATTACCGGGGGTAATTCAAAGCCGAGAGGCATTCCTCGGCTGTCGAAACTCTCGCCCCAGATAACAAGGGATAAACGCGGGGATGGCGGAGCGGTGCTGGCTGTGCTGGAGTGGGAGCAGTAACGCTTCCCTGCAGGGATCAATCCCATGCCCGCATCCGCCTCACTGCCCATTTCCTTGGGGACATTGTGTTGACTTCCTCGCCCCTTTACCCCCTCACCAGAGCAGCCACGTCCCCTTCGTGCAGCCTGGCACCGTGCTGCAGCCTTACCAGCACACTGTGGTTCTGCGGAGAGCACACCAACCCAGTAGCCGCCTTGGAAGACTCCATTAATACCCACAAGACTGACTGTAGGCCACCATCACACACCTGAGACCTGTGAGAGGACACAGTAGAGGGTTAGGGACACTGGCAGGGGCAGCTGGCAGCCAGGGGCTGAGGTCGGTGCGCTCAGGGAGAGGTTATTTTGCGGCAGCTGGGGTTGCCACTTCCTAAGGGGATACTTTGCAGTTCATCCCTGCCCTGATGCTCATGTGGCAAATACAGGGAGGATGTAGGCAGGAGAGACAGGGTGGCAGCAAAACCCTTCACTAGGATATGCCATAGCCCTTCCCAGCTGGAAGAGTCTGGAGGGGAGCCAGCAGGTCCCCCACCCTCCATTCTCACCCAACCCATTGTGGCTACCAGGGTTGCTGCAGGCAGGTGGACCTGTTCCAAGGGATTCACTCATCTCCCCTTCCCAAATACGGCTCTGCTTACATTTTAGCTGGAAACATTGGCACGTTCCATATTTTGGAAGAACCGCTGGTTCCCAAAGCCTCGCTGCTCCCTATTTTTATCTGCTGGGCCTAAAATAGCTGATAAATGCTTTCCGGATCCAAGTCTCGGGTCGGCTGCAGCCACGGCCAGTCCTCCTGCCCTCCCCGGGTGAGTGAAGCCTCACGGCCACAGAGCAGGGCTGTGGGTCCTGGGTGGATGGGCAGATTGGTGGCACAGGCAGCCGATGCCAGAGCCTCGCCACCTCCTCGGATCTGCTGGGGTTTCTCTGCAGGAGGCTTCCTGGCAGGCATCAGCAGCTGGGGTGGTCGGGACAGGCTGGGATCACAGGGCAAGCGATGCCTCTTTCCCCTCTTCCATGTGAATCCCTGTTGTTTATTTATCCACGGAAGGCCGAGTTATTTGCAGAGCCTATCTTGCAAGGCTTTTTCTGTCTGAAGACATCTCAGGTGTAATTGAAGCAGCCCCCCACCCCCTCTGCTGGGCAGCGGGGCACTTGATTAACACCAAACTTTTCATTTGGAGAGTTTTCATTAAGGCTTAATGAGGTGTGTGCGTTGGGCTGGGGGGGAGGAGGTTGCCCTCAGCCTGGTAACCTTGCTGCTGTCTTCATTGCAGGACCTTCCGGGCATGCAGCCTCTGCTGCTGCAACAGCATAGGCCAGCAGCCACGGACCAGCCTTTCCATCCTGTCCCAGGATATTTGGGAAAAGGCTGGAGTGGACGGTGGCAGAGACCTCCCCTTCCTGGGGGCAAGGAGGGCACCTGCTGGAAAGTGGCCTCACCGTTGCGGGCATAGGATCTGGCCACCCTTGAGCTGCCGGAGAGCCTGAGGAACTCAGAGTAAGGGTGGAGGTCGCCCCCAGCCCAGCAGGCTGGCACAGGAGGAGGGGAGCAGGGAGGCAGCACTCACCTGGCATTCAGCAGAACTGACGGGACTTCCAGCCCTGAGAACCAGCCTCGGAGGGAGGGAGCCAGCGCATCTGCAAAGACAAGAGGGACGGAGGGTGAGAGGTTTGGTGGCTGCCGACCGTGTCAGGGTAGAAACGAGCCATCCATCCCAGCTCCGGTTCTGACAGGAACATTCAACCCCCAGCATCGCTGCCTGCAGCAGGACCGAGCCGGGACAGCAGCACCGCAGTCCCACCAAGCAGGAGGTGGGTTTATACCCTCCCCACACCTGCAAAACCCACAGGAGATGGGGCAGGAGGGAAACATCAGACACCAAATCCCGGTGGTTCAGTGCTCTGACCGAATCCCCACAATCCTGAGCTTCGCTGTCCCCTCGCTCTCCGGACCTAGCCAGGGAGGCCACCCTGCAGCAAGCAGCTCAGGTTTGGGTGGTGGCACCCCTCGCCAATGCCCTCCACCAATGCTGGCAGCCAGACAGGAGGATGGGGACAGGGACAGAGACAGCCTGCAGCCCCCAACCTGCCTGCTTCACCACAGCACCTGGGGGCGATGGGGAAGGTGCCACTACCATCCTCCCCATCGCGGTGGCTCTATGATAGTGCAGCTGATAATATTTCTGCTCAGTTTCTCACATCAGGTCTCCCTCCTTACACCTCCATTCCCTTTGCCGGCCATTTCCTGAGCCGCGCAGGTGCTGCCTGTTAGCAGTTATTTGACAAGGCAAGTATGTAGCTGCAATAATATTTACCAATGCTCTTCCTATAAACAGCACAGCCTGAAAAGCTGGAGTTTCATCCAAAGGTTTCTACGCTGAGCAATTTTCCTCGCCCTCCTGCTCAAACCAGCCCCCAGCTGCCTCCGGCTCCCAGCGATGGTGGCTCAGTCCCAGCAGGCCAGGGCCAAAAGCCTTTTGGATGCAGCTTATCCAGCAAATCTGTTTCCGTGTGCTCGTTTCCTCTTGCTCACCGCCAAGCCAGAGCCGGCAGCGAGGAGCGAAAGCCGGGATGGGATGATGTCCGGCATGGCTGCTGGGGAAGCAGCTGCCTGTTCCCTTCCCACAGCAGGGGTCTCTTCCTGGCATCCCTGTGGTGCTGCTCCAGGAAACATCCCAAAGGCTGGCAGTGCAAAGAAATCCTCCACCACCTCCATTTCCACTTCTTCTTTTCTCCGCTCCTCTCCCGGGGCGGGTGGTTAATTTTTAACAGCGTTGTGCTGCTGCCGGCGGTGGCAGCCAGCAGGGAAAGTGCTTGTGACAAGACAGCGCCTCGTCAATAAAAGATGGGTTCTTCCATTTGCACTTCGCTTGCCCTCTCCTCCCTGTCAGAGTCGCTTTCCTTCACACCCCGCACCCAGCGGCAAGCTTCGTCCCAGCCATGATGGAGAGGTAGGCCGGCGCTCGGAATCCCCCCACCCATCTTGGCTGGGTCATTCAGTGCCAGGAGCAATGGGGACGGTCCAGCCCTGGCATTCCCCATCCCCCCCGCCCTCCCTCCCTGCCAGCCCCAGGCGCGGGCGTGAGTGCCGGTAGGAAGGCAGAGAGAGGTGTTTGTGGGGAGGCAGGTGGTGCTGCCAGCTCTCAGCTCGGGTTGGGTGCCATCCCTAAATCTTGGGGAGGGGGGGGGAAGGCGAAGTGCCTGTTAGTCGGTCGGAGGTTAGTGGAGGGGAAGGGGGGGCTCTGGGGGACGGGTAGGAGGGTGAGCGCAGTGGTGGCAGATGGGTCTGAATTACCTGGGCGTGCAGCGAAGCAGGGTAGGTGAAAGCAGGAGGAGGTAGAGCAGGTGCTAACTCCGCTGGGTACAGAGGGTACGGACCCCACACTTCAGGGCTACTGGGGTAAAGTGCAGGCACTGTGAGCTCATCTGCAAGAAAAGAAGAAGGAGAGTTAACGGCCACCAACGAGCCCGTGGCCCCTGCCCCGCCACAGTCAGCAGCACCGCCAGCCCTTCCTTCTCCACCCCCGAAAGCAGAGCGGAGCCTCCATGGGAGAAGTGTGTCGTGCTGGTGTCACCGGCCACAGCCGACCTGCAAAGCTAACACTCAACTCGCCCGCTGGGAAAACGCAGGGCCTAGCGATGATGCCGTGGGGCTGGCTGCGTCACCGCCCAGAGGTTTAATTGCCCTGGGGGTCCTGCGTGGGGGGTGCAGAGGAGAGCGTGCGGCTGGTGCCCGCGCTCAGCAGGAAGGGGAGGAACCGGCGTCTTACAGAGAAGTGCTCAGGGTTCCAGTCGCAGAAGGGGGCAAGGCATCACCATGATCTCCACCGAGGCCTCCCGCTAGTCCCGCTCCTGTGTGCCCTGCTGAGCCATCTGTCACCTGCCCCTGCATTCTCTCCAGCTGCCTTTGGGGACCAATGGCCACCAGCCACCGTGCTTGCAGCAAATGAATACCGCTGCTTCCAGTTGGACCTGGCGTTCCCCATCAACCCCGTCTGCTGTGGCATCCCTGCTCCCTCCACATCCTACATGGGGAGCCTGGCACCACTACATCCACTCAGGATCTCTGTGCAACATCACATTGCCTGAATACAGCATTTTCCTGAGGGAAATAAGGAGGGGGACAACCCCTGGTGCCTGCCACCCCAAAACTTGCTGGCACCACCTTGGTGGTCAGGGGGACCGCATGGAGGTCCCTTGGGAGAGGCAGGGCCGGTACTTACAGGGCTCCCGGGTGATGAACTGAGGTACGGCGGTGGGGAGAGGCGTGCTAGGGTTGGGGGTGCCCACCAGCTTGCTCTTGGCCATCTTGGTGTTCGCCTTGGCAAACTCCAGCCGCAGCGTCTGGGGGATCTCGGGGTCAAAGCGGATGCCCTGCGGGAGAGAAGAAGGCACAGTGGTGGGTGGGCGAGCAGTACCACATGCCAGCCGCGCAGCAAAAATAACTCCCAATTAGTTATTTTTTAGGGTTTGGATTTTTGGTTTTGTTTTTGTTTTCAACTTCCAGCCTCGAAATGAGCTAAATTGCTGGGCCCCGAGGCGGCTCGCATTCCTCCGGCATCTTTAGCATCGGCACCATATTTGGCAGTCGGCATCCCGAGCGGCTCAGTTCTTATCCAGAGGGATTAGCAGAGCCAGAAAAAAAAAATAAGAAAAAAGTTTTATATTGAAAATGAAGATTAAAAAAAAAAACCACCAAAAACACCCCAAACACAACCAAAACCCGGGGAGGAATTGGAGAACTGGCTCCATGCGTTTCTCCCTGTGACTGTTTTCAGGAGGTTAATTCCACAGAGGTGGGAGGGAAAGGTTAAAGGAGAGTGAAATTTGCTTTTTCTTTTGAAGCTTTAGCTGGGGTTTTTCCTGCTGAAGAAACAGGAGAGGCTGGGAGGGAAAGGCGTCTCTCGCAGACTCTTATCTAAGGCTCTAATCCTGAAGGATCAAGCCCTCCCCGATGGTCCTGGGAAAGGTGAGAGAGATGCAGCCCCCCAAGGAGGGAGGATGCAGATGGGGATCGGATGGAGGGATAGGATGCGGTGGTGGGGCCAGCCAGTGCGGGAGTTGCCCAGTGGAGGAATTTGGAAAATATCTGGGGACAGGGAAACAAAAGGGGGGGAAAATCCAGAAAAAATGGAGCACCCGGGCATACTCACGTTCAGGGCGTTCTTGGCTGCCTCTGCCTCGGAGCGGCTGTCGAAGCTGACGAAGCCCACGGGCTGCAGAGGAAGGAGAGGAGGCACCATCAGACAGGCTGGCAGGGAGCAAAGGGAGGGACCCCCCCTACCCTGGGGACCGGTGGTGACAAGGAGGGTGGGGGCACGGCATGGGAGTTTTGAGCAGCTCCTACCTGCTTGGAGGTGAGTTTTATGAGAGAGCCTTCGTAACCCTGCAAGAAAAGAAGGAGAAAAAAGGGTGTTTGGTGCAGATCCCCACGATTCATCTACCCTTTGGAGAGGGAAAGCAGCCACATCCATCACCCAGCAGCCCAACAGCTGGGGGGGCATCAAGGGCTGAGGGGTTGGGGTGGGGGTGGGGGGGGCAGCTCTCCAAAGCTCAGCACCAGCACAGGAACTCATTGCCACTGTTTTTTTTGTAGGGATGCTGGATGCCTGGTAATATTATCCTTCCTGTTTGAAAAGAGCTGGGGTTTGAGCTGCAGGTCTGGCAGGGCGAACTGACCAGAGAGGTTTGCAGCCAATGCTCTTCTGTTGCTAAATGGGGCACAACTCAATGTGGAATTAAAACCCCAGGTCAATCAAAGTGCCTGATGCCATTTTCCTATGGCTTATTGGAGTAAAAAGGGGCAGAAATCCATTTCTGCATAAAATGACCAAGTTAAACCTTTTTAGAGGAAACCAGTGGGATCCTAGATCCCACCAAAGTTAGTGAGGTCATGGGGATGGGGCAGGGGGCAACCTCACTCTCCCATCCCCAGTCGGGTACCTTAAAGGGCCTGAAGAGCAGGTAAAGTTCCCGAGGTTTGATGTCCAGAGGCAACCCACTGACAAAGAGCGTCCTCACCTGGAAAAAAAAGAAAGGAGGTTCCTGGGGACCGTCCCTCACCCCTGACTCGGGGATACCTTGCACCTTAGGTCGTGGTACGCCAAAGGGACAATGTCAGCCCAAGTGGAACCTCATGAGCAGCCAAAAGCCTTAAGCCACACTTGGGGGATGCAGCATTTTGGGAAGGGGCATTCCCCATCCCTCAGGGGACCGTGGAACAAGCTGTGAAAACACCATGGGAAGGTAACCAAGACCCATCCTCACCCCACCAAGTGCTCTCCAGGTCGAAAAGGCTGCCAGCATCCCAGTGCCTTCCTATTCCACTCTGGCAAAAAGGATCACTCCTGGCATCCCCACCAGAGCCCTTGCTCTGCAGACAATGCCTATTGTCTCTGTTTAATTGCAGCACCTCATTAAAGACCCGGAGAATCAATCTCCACCTCACTCTCCTGGAGGAATGGCCCTGTTTTGGATGGGGCTGGTTTTAAGCAGCCTATCCCTGATTCATGAAAGTCACCTTTTAAGGGGTTTTCACTCTTTTTGGGTGGATGTAATGTTTGCCATGGGGCAGCATCCTTAAAGCCAAGACATCTCACAGAACCCCTGCTCCCACTAACCCCAAGGGGGGGCAAACCCCACCTGGGCAAGACCCCCACATGTGCCAACATGGTTTTGCTTTACAAACAGCTCATAATTGGGGAAGCAGTGTGGGGTAGGAGACTAACAGCTGGACCTGCTGCCAGTCCCCCTCTCCCTATCCCCAAAATCTCATCCAAACCCTTCGCTGACCAATGGCTGGGGGCCTGCAGGAACCTGGGGCTGATGAGAGCCCCAATTGACCCCACTTGGACCCTCCACCCACACACCCTGCCCACCACCCCGGGGATGTATTTAGGCTCAGAACCTGCTAGGTCTCAGCTCTGCTGCGTCCCTGTGTCTGGGCTGGACCCTGACTGCCATCACCCACCAGCTCTGCTCTTGCTGTGGCACCTGGGGAAGGACCCCATCTCAGTGAGGTCCCTGCCTTACTGTCCCCCTCGGCTCCAGGCTTGCTTGTGAGCCAGCCCCGCTCCTGCTGCTCCTGTAGCATCATAATGGGAAGTAATCTGGAGGAATTGATGGCTGTAGCTTATTTTCTCAGGGACCCAAACGCCTTGTAAGAGGTGGTCCGGAGGGCCTAGGCCAAGATCACCCACCCTGGGTGCCAAGCTGCCAGGTTTAGGCTGGAGGAAGGGAAAACTTTGATTATTTTTAATTATTATTTTATTTTTTGGCCAGTCATCCTGCTCGCTCCATTTCCTGGGACAGAGACATGTGAAACAGCCAGAAACAGCCAGCCAGCCCAGGCCTATTCTTCTGCTGACATTTCTTCTTTCTCTTGCAGATAAGCTATCTACCCCATCTCCAAGCCTGGGAGCAGCAAACATTCCTGCTTTGTGTAACAAAACCTCTGGCTGACCCATATCTATTAAATAACAAAAGATACTGGGGGCCGTTTGCATATAGCCCTTGTGTCAACAGCCTCGGTGATACCCATTGCTGCTGGTACCCAGCTGCTGGCACCCATCGCTGGGTGCTCAAGGGCTGCCAGAAAACAAGCTAGGGGTGAAAGTACGTCCATCCAGGATTGAAAGGAACAGAAAGGCCAGGAAATGATGCTCATGGTCTTTCCCAGAGGGATGCTGAGAGCTCCAGGCTGGACAGGATCTGCACAGCATGTCTTCACCCATCCTTCCTGAGCCAGGGCTGCAGGTAGGCACAACCCAGTAGCCTGTCCCCTCTATGGGGACAGTCCACAGTGGGCTGGAAGCCCTCTCCAAGGCATCTTGGTGGACTCCCAACAGCTTTCTGCCTGTCTTCTGAGATCAGAGCGTGATGAAGTATCCCAAGACATTCAATGCTGCACCTCAAGACACTGCTGGGATTTCTTCCAGTGAGGGCTGGGGATGGATTAATCTGGAGGAGCTCCCCTCATGTCCGTGAAATTCAGTGCAAAGAAGGCAAATTTATTCTTTCCTAGGGAAAAAATATTTCCCTTCAGACAGTTCCACCTAAGAGCAGCTGCTATCTGGGAGACATCCACCCTCCCAGCTGGGTTTGCCTCTCGAGGAGGCTGAGCGTCTCTGCGTGGTCTCCCGTCTCCATCATCCCTTGAGCCTATGATCCTCCCCGGCACGCTGGCTTCCCGCCTCTCCTCTCCCCAGGAAGCTGTGTGAAACACCAGAGGCGGCTCTGGGGGAGAACCCGCCGCCAATTTGCCGCCTCCCTGAAATCCAAGACCCTATGAGCCCGGCTCGACAGATAGCCGCACGGCAGAGAGATGGGAGAGATAAAAGACCCTGAAAAACACTCAGAAATTCAGCCTCCTCGCAAAGGAAGGCCCTCTCTTCGGTAATGACTTGTTTTCTTTGAAAGTTCAAACGCAGGTCGGCCAAGTTTTAAACCATAAGATCATACAGCAGCAGCAAGTGGGAGAATTAAAAGGGTTCCAAAGGATCCCCCAGCTGGTTTCCAGCCCCAAAAGGATGTCTGGGGGCCAGGGGAGATACGAAGTGATGGGTGCTCCCCATCTGCACCCCTCAAAAATGTGCTGGGACACTGGCATACCCAGCCAAAGGGACATTTGAGTAGGTCCTACATAAACAGCATCCTTTCGCTGGGCTGGGTAACAAGCAGGTGGGAGGGTTCAGGCTGTGTTAAAACAAGGTGGGACTGGCAGCGAAAGGGAGCATCCTCAAGGATAATTCCCAGCAGGCTGGATGGATATCCTTCTGCCAAGGGAAAGATTTTAGGCGGAAATATTACTCCTGCCCTTAAATGGAAGAGGAGCTTCAGCCCGCAGGGAGCTGCTCCAGGCCTTCCTGTGCCGAGAGATCCCAGGGGCTCAGCCTCCATCCTCCACCAGGAATACTCCCAGGGAAAAATCCTGCCCCTGAGGCAGGGAAAAAAAAAAAAAAAAAAAAAGAAAAAGCCTTTTTAGAGAATTTTTCAGCCAGCAAGCAGGAAAAATGACCCCTTCTCAGAGGTGGATCAGGTGAGACACATGCTTCCAAGAGTCTTGTGGGATACAGCCAGACCTACAGCCCCCAAGCAAGGATTAGCGAAGGGCGCTGGAGCATGGTGGTGGGATTCCCGCAGCCCAAACACCCACGGTTTAAGACAGCCTGAGCTGTTTTCTTTCAGTTCTGCTGCACGGACATTTTTCAGAGTTTCTTCTCGGTAGAGCATTTCTCCATCTCTCCTTCTTGTTACAATTTGGGGTGAAAACAAAGGTTTCTTCCAGGTCAGAAGTGCCTATGTTCTCCAGAAAGTCACTGTGGGTGCAGGACCTCACAGGTGACCACCACATTGATTTCTTTCAGCGGGGATAACAGCTATGGGACTGCACACAAAGTCCCTTTTCCACAGTCCTCCTGCCACCGCACCCCACTGCTCCCAGATTTGCCAGGACCACTGAATCCCACCTCTGCCACCTCACTCCTGGTTTATCCCCTCCTGGCTTTTATTGTCCCTGCAGAAAGCCTCCTCCTAGCCTCTGCTGCTCTTCTCTCCCTAGGAAGCCATCTCCATCCCACTTCTGGCCTGTCACTCTCACCTCTACTCCTCTGCGTCCCACCATCATCTTCTGCTGTTCCTGAAATACCGTGTCCCATCTGGGACCAGTTTAAGGGAGGCTGGAGAAGGTCTGGGGGGAGGGGGAGCAGGGTAGGGGAGTTGCTGGGATGGTCAGGGCTGGAGACATGCAAGGAGAGGTGTGTATCTGGGCCCAGAGGTGGCTGGGGGTCTCCAAACCATGGCTAGAGGATGGCGCCAGCACAGAGAGGTCAATAGCGGAGCACCAGCAGCCTTCCTCCTCTTCCTCACATGAAGCCACAAGCCAGGTTTGTCTCCTGCAGGTAAGGAGGCATCAGGGAGATGTTGTCCCACCTTGGGATCCCCATCAGGTGGTGGTGCCCTAAGGGGTGCTGGGCCCCCTGGTCACACTCCCCTGCCCCTGCACAAACCACCCCCAGTAAACGTTAACAGGCTGGGGGCCGGCAGGGAGAGGTGGAAGGCGCCCGGGTGATTCATTCACGAGGCATTTAATCGCCTTCTTCAACCCCGGCTCCCCGTCCGCCACCTTTCAGCGGGGGCTCGCTTTAATTCTCTACCAGCCGATTAGCCGCTTGACTGCCCGCCGCCGGGGAGGCACCGGAGCCCGGTGGGAGCGGTAGGGCGATGGCACGGGGCTGCCACCGAGCCGTGAAACAGGGGAAGTGGAGCTTTTCCCCAACCCCCTCCCCTCCCCAGCAAAGCGGGGTGCAGGGGTGCATTCCAGCCCCGTGGGGATTAGTCCTTGCATAAATATTGTCTCCGCTAATGGAGCGTCTTCCTCGGTTGGGTTTAGATTCTCAGGCTGTGTGTACGCACGCCATCAAGCCACAAAACTCCCCGACATAAACAAGGTTGAGGCAGAGAGATGCTGGCTCCTCCGCCCCTGGGATGCGGGAGGGAGGACTGGTCTCAGCTTCTGGCCCTGCCACCCGCAGCCGTTTCTCCGGCCTGGTAGCCAAAACGTCCGGTAGAGGATGGGAGGAGAGGAGCAGCCTTTGGGGAAGAGTGAGTCGGGAGCTGCCAGAGCTGAAACCAGGAAGCGCTGAAGGAAAAGGCAGCGAGAAGCCAAAGGAGCAGATGGGAGATTGCAACAGAGCAAGCCCATGTCCTGCCTGGGGTTTGCTCCCAAACCCTCCCGACCATACACTTCAAGGAGGAAAGGAGCACAGGGGAATGTAGTGCAGGAGCCACAGGGGCAAAGCTTATCCGCTCACTGGGCACCTTCCACCCCAGAAACCATCCCTGGGGTCCCCTCCCCATGCCCCGGTCCCCTGGGATGAGGAATCTGGCATGGGATGGAGACCAGGGCCACGAGCCGGGCTCTCTGGAGCTGCTCCGCTACCAAATAAGGCCTCCGTCGAGCCTTTTACATGCCGTTCTTGCCCGGCCAGAGTGACGTGACCTCCTTTCCAAATTGTTCTGATCCCCTCGCCAGGCTCCTCTGTGAGGAACCCCCCACCCTAGCCCACAGCTCCCCTGCACTAGGGGGTCTCTCCTGGGGAGGAGGTGAGAGGGATGTGGAGGCCAGGAGCAGGCAGCAGCACTCCCGCCAGCAAGGGGAGGACGCAGGGACCAAAGTTTGTCCCACCTCACAGCACCCTTGACCTCCCCAGGACAAGTGCTGCTTCTCCCTCTTTTTTCTCATTATTTTTTTTCTTTTGAGGGGGGAAAGATAAGGCTGGACAGCAAGCGCCATGGAGGGAAGAGGTTTGCAAGACGCAGTAGCTGGGCAACCCCCTTGCCCTGAGCTTAAACAAATACTCAACAGCACCAGCTCTTCCAGCCAGGGCTGGGAAAAACTCGTGTGGTGAAAAATATCTGCCTGGCACCAGAAGAGCCTGGCTTGCAAGCACAAGTGGCTGTCACCCTCCTAACACATCCCCAGCATGGCAGGGGATCCAGGCACCTTGGAGACGTCCCCCTCCAGCGACTCCTCATCTCCAGCATCCACCTGGACAGGGCTGCATGGCAAAGTCAGGGGGTCCCCAAGGGCCAGGAACCAGGGAAGGGCTAGCCTTCACCAGCATGGCACATGCCACACCATTGGGAAAGGCAACAGGCCTCTGTGAACGTCTCCTGTGTCTTGAGCCACATCGTGACATCACCCAGAAGGACCCAGCAGCATCGTCTGCCCTGCACCCAGTGAGGCCACCAGTGGAAAAATTCCCCATTATTGGGGCGCTTTGGGAAACTTTGGGAAGTTTCAGGCTGGAGTCGGCTCTGGAATCAAACAATCAAGGTAGGCGACAGCAGGCGAGCAGATCTGCGATGTATCCCGGTGTTATCTATCAACCAGAGACCCAACGGAAAAGCCAGTGGGGACACGCCAGAGCAGCCCAGCGGGTGAAAGGCAAGGAAGAGATCCTATCTGCCTGCTCTCACCCTCCCAAAGTCCAAATTCCCATCTCAAGGTCACGGGCAAACCCAGGAACTTCACTGTTGCGAGGCAGAAAACCCCACTCCCGTTCCTGTGGCAGGGCGTGGGGTTTATCTCCCATGGGGAGGAGAGCGTTTCGTCCATCTTTGGGGTGAGACCCATGGGAAGAGGAAGGCGAAACCTGCCAGGCCCTGTGATACCCTCCGGCACCCCGAAAACCACCCCAGCAGCACCAAGCACTGGCCCGGGGCGGGGGGGGGGGTTGGTGGTGCTGAGGCGGCTTTGCCCCACACACACCACGGATGGGGGGCTGGGGGAGGTGGGT
>VXBJ01006697.1:348780-375790 GCA_013400055.1 Nycticryphes semicollaris | reverse complement strand
AGGGGTCCTGCACACCCAGCACCTGGCACTTTCCCCGACCAGCTGGAGGCTTCTCTTTCCTCCTGCCTCCTGGCAATATCACCCACCCCATCCCCCCCATTTCATAGAAATACCTCGTTTGACGTCTTTTGCCCACTAAGACAGTCAGAGGACTCAGTTCAGTCCCTGGCTGGTGCTACAGGGAGCACTTTCAAATGACAGCATGCACAGGTTATCCCTCTGTCCAGGCTGGGTTTTTAATAAACAACACGAAGAGCTGCTTGCTCAGAAACATGAAAAACACACTTGCATAACCGAGTGACGGGGACGCACACGAGGAGAAACTCGTTATTATTAGATGGCTCTTGGTGTGCAGCACAGCAGCACAAGAGGACAAGGCTGGGTGAGGATCGGAGCTCCCTGCGAAAGCCCACAGCCGGCAAGCCATGTCCCCAAAAATGCAACTAGGGGAGAGCAGCAAACCATCAGCAAACCAAACAGGTTGCCCAGAGGAGCAGAGGTTGCCCCATCCCTGGAGGTGTTCAAGGACAGATTGAATGGAGCTTTGAGTAACTTTGTCTGGTGGAAGATGTCCCTTCCCATGGGCATGGCTGGAACTGGATGATCTTTAAGGTCCCTTTCAACCCAAACTATTCTATGATGATTCTATGATCATCCTGGACCACATCAGCTTGAAGGAGATCTTCCCCTGTTAAGGGACCCCACTAGTGCAAGAGGAAGGAGGGTTGGCTAAATTCTTCTCCTTGGAGTTTGCCAACAAGCTCTTGTTTCAGTACTTGCCAAGCAAGTGCATTTGGGAGGGGTGGGGATGAACCTACATTTTGTTCCAAAGGGATGCCACTCGCCTCCTTTGCAGGCTTCTGCCTGGCCACAATTTGACCACTGCCTTGGTGAGCTGCTTGAAAGCAGCCAGCCTCTGCTGGGAGTCAGCCCTCAGCCACCTTGGGGCTGGGAGGCGGGTTTTTCCCAGCGCCTGGGTCAAACCCAAAGCTGTTCCCACGACCATCCCTCCCTAAAGCACCAACGCCAGCGAGGCTTGGCACAAGAGCCGGGAAAGATTTCCCTGGAGTACAGTCCCATGGCTCTCAGGCTGCTCCCAAACACCCTCAAAGTTAGAATCTTTTGGATGCTTTCTACTACTTCTTTGTCCCCATAGAAATAATGCTTAAAATATGTATATATATTTATTACTAGTGAGAAAACAAAGAGCATGATTTAAATATGCTTCGAGCTCATTCTTCAGGACTTAGTGACAGAGAGGACGTCACTGGGCAGAGCAAAATGAGATTGGGCTTTGCCTAGCCACGTAATGAAATAATAGCAACTCACACAAGGAAGTTTTTATCCTATTATTACTTTGTACCCTGGATGTGAATTCAAACCTGGTTTCCTGACACGATGCCTGGCCCCATATGAACACGCAGTTGCTGCAGCCCTGAGCCTGCTTTCTCCTTTAGCAGTTCACTGCTCCACAGCTGGCAGCTGAGATGTTTTAAAGTACCAGTAAGAAGCAGATTTTAGCTTTAACAGCTTTGGGTGGTCCTGCAAGGACCCTCTGGGCAGAGAAAGCTGCTTTTTGAGGGTCTCAGAGCCTGGCACTTGGGCTGCTTTGAGCTGCCACGGAGAAGATGATGCTTTGAGTACTCCTAGACCTGCTCCCCCATATGTGAGCTGAAGAACAGGGGAGATGGGTAGTTAATTATCCCCTCTCCCAACCCAAATGAACAAGTTTTGGCCTCTAATGTCAGAGGATGCTCAAAAATTCCTCTGCTGAACCTGATCACTTCCTATCCTGGGGGAGGCTGGGATGGGGCTGACATGCATTGAAACTGCACCTAGAAGCAGTAATTAGCAGCTAGCTGGGAAAATTATTTAGCTTCTGTGGTGTCACTTGGGCAGAGCTGCTGTTTGCAACATGCCTGTCTGGCTTGAGAGCTGTATCCAAGAAAATCCTGGGAAAATGTACTGTGAAGGGGCCCGAGCCCAGCTGCATGGGCAGGTGGGTTGCTCTGCCAGCCTCCCAGCCCAATGAGCTGACAAATGTTTTCTCCTCCTGTGGTGTAACGTCCCAGGGAAATAAGCACAGTGTAACACACGTTTGCATGTTTCAAAAATAAAGCATGCACTATCTAAAGTACTTTTTTTTTTTTTTTAATTTAAATCAAGCAAAAAATCATTTTGGAAAGAGATGGTGTTGTAAAGTACTGCTTTTAATGAGGCAAATCTCACACCAAGAAGAAAGGTTCCCACACTGCTCAGCAGCCTCATTATGCCCAGCAATCAGCAGAAGCCACCATGCAAGGTGACAGCCTGACAGCACACCCCAAGGCGGGGACAGGGCTCTGCCAGGCAGGGGTTCTTCAGGAATGCAGAGGCTTTCCACCCCAGGTGTCCCCCAGACATCTCTGTATGGGTTGACCAGTAGTCACAGGTTGCTTTGTCACTCTCAGAAGGAAAAAAACCCTGTAAATACTCTTCTTCAACTTCTTTTTCTGCTATAATTTAATGGCAACTTCAGGATAAAGTGCTTAATGTGTTGAATAATTAAGCAACACTTGGTGATGGGAGAGAAACATCATGTTTTCTTTGCATGGAAGGTGGTGTGGCCACCAAACTCTGCAGCTGCTGTGAAGGGTGGGTTTGTTGTGCAATAAACAGCTCTTGCTGCTGGGTTTGGACATTAGGGCAGATGGTTGCCTAAGGAGATCTAGGACACTCACCCCTGGCTTCCCCAGTCAAGGAACTGGTCATAGGGACCATGCATCAGGCAGCCAGCCATCTTTGTTTTAAAGGTTGGCATTATCATTTTTAGCTGGGAAGGACAGCAACTGCAGGATGGTGAAGATGTCTGTCTTGTTCCTCAAGAGCAATCTCCCTGCAGCAGCTTTCCTCAGGGGCTGAAAAACATGCAAGAACAATCCAGGCCCCCATGTTAGCTCATCCTCCCATGCAATAGCATGGAGAAGAGCAGGTGGTGCTCCCAAGCCAGGCCATAACCCACCAACCAGTAAAGACCTCACCTGGAGTGTTTCCTTGCTGGCTTGCCCAAAGCCCACAGCTTTATGTGTTTGGCCATGTGGACCTTGCTCTTGCCTTTGCAAAAGGCAGGTCATGCATCTACAAGAGATGCTGGTGCAACCCATACCTCTAGGAAGGTGGATACTGATGGGTTTGCTCAGCAGCAACCCCTAGGGGGCTACATCCTCATGGAGGGCTGCCAAGGGACATCTCCAGGGTGCCCTGGCCAGCTGCGTGGTGTTTGGGACAGCCTCTCCCCTAGGGATGGGGCCACTGGATGTTGAGGGACACATGGAGACAGCACATTGATTTGCATTGCATAGCTGTTTCTCTTAGCTACAGAAAGCTTCAGGCTTCGGAGCAATTAGACCTAAACCACTTAACGACCATGTAGCAGAGGAAAACTAATCACACAGGAAGCCAGCTCGTCTCGCCAGTAAATCACAAGCAACTGCAGATTTATTTGATCTGACAGCCTTGACTTCTTTACACAGTTGTTGGATAGCTTTGCCTTTTAGCTTTTGATGTTTCTGGCCCCTGCTCTTCTCACATGGTTTCTTCCTCCTCTCACAACTGGTTTTACACCGTCACCAACACAACCTGACATTGATAAGAAAGGTGATACAGCAGGAGCTGAGCAGGCAGCAAGGAAACAGAATATCACCCAGGGGTGGTCCCGCTACTGCTAGCATTATACGTCACTGGCAAGCGCATGTGGTGCTGGAGGTTTGCTATAAACCTGGAGAGCCACTGTGTTGGCCCTGGTTTAGTCTAAGTTCAACTCTTGGGGACAGAGATGTCCCCAGGAGTTGCCATGTCCCATCACCAAGCTGGCAGGGTGCTCCCCATGAGATGGTGTGGGAAGGTTGTTGGATCTGAGTCAGTGCTCAGGCCCTGCAGAGTGTCTCCATCACCCCATCATCCTCATTTCTTGGGGGTCTCTGCAGCAGTGTCCTAGAGGAGCAGAGCCACGAGCTCAATACCAACGGCAACCACGACATCATCCTTCTTCCTCTCCTGTATCAGCAGAGAGCTTCATCAGACCCTTATTTACTGCAAATGGAGCTCTCCAACTGGAGTAGAGCGATGAGCAACACCAAAGTCCAAATTACATGGTGACAGGGAAGGTGAGGCAGCCCAGCGCTGAACAGCTTGAAAAACAAGTTGAACCCAAAGCAAGAAGCAGCTTTATTTAGTCTTAGCCACCGCAATGGGACCTTTAGCCATCCACAGCTAGATACTACCAGCTTTATAGCTAAGTAGCAATAGCACAATAAAAGCGACACCTGAGCAGGGGGGAAGGAAACTGCAAAACACAGCACAAAGTGTGGGAATCCCCAGCCACAGGAACAAAAACCAAGCCAATAAGGTCATGAACAGGAAGTCCTTACCCTATACTTAAACGTAAATTGTTTTACTGCTCTGCATGACTTAACCTGGTGATAAACCAACACATGCTGCAGGATCAGAGGAGGCAGGATTGCTCAATCATCATTAGCTGGTGAGAGCCAACACAATATAGGACCTGCAGAAGGTCAGAAAAGATTCTGCATCACCCAGCACAGCACCCAGACTGAGCCATGCCAACTTACCTTGTTTTTTTAGGGCCCAGTTGCTCCTATGAAAAAGTTGAAAGAACTCACCCCTGTGCACTTGCTTTCCCTCACTAGCACTATAATTTACAATTAATTACCTATAATGTTTTTCCCTCTACTCTTAGCAATCCTGAGCAGAAAGGACACAGCTCCAGTCACAAGCTTTTATGTTGAAACCCCTAAGTGTGCTAGTAGCCCCTAGTCACCCTGATACGCCTTGCCTGGGATCCCCAGTGCTCACCCCATTGAGTCAGGACCTCCATTTAAGCTTGGGCTCAGTTCCTCACTGCTTGCCTCAACTGAGTGGTAGAGGCATATGTCTGTGGTAATTGGGTGAGGGTTTTTTTGTATCTGTGTTGTCAGTAGATTGTCTCTAACCTCTTCTTCCTTGGTTTGGACTGATGTTCTGACTTTGTTTCTAATTTTGTTTTCTCTGTTGACCCCAAATCTAATGTGCTCCCTTGTTTTGAGCAGAGGATGGGGTTATATCAGCATGCTTTTTTATCTGTCCTGGATACACTTTGTAGGTATGCAATAAGATTACTGTTGACTTTTGCTTTCAAAAGCAGAGATCATAATCTGAACATGTTGCTTAGATATGGTTTTGTTCAGGTGCTTTTGTTAGTACCTGCCTCAGAAGCAGCAGCTGAGATGGAAAGGAAAGTGGTACCCAACCTTGCTGCATAAGCAAGGTATGTGTGGGTGCTCACCAGATCTTGTTGCAGTGGCTTGTTCTCCATCTGTTGTTGTATTTCTTGTTCAGAAAGTGTGGTTAGATTCCACGTGTAAGTAGAGTCAGGATGAGCTGCTGGGGGGGATAAGAATGCAATAATATTAATGTTACAGAAACCTATGTTATCCCTGGGGCCTTGGCTACTAGAGGAGCGTCACCTACTGCAGCTGGGGTGTGGGTGCCTTAGTTAATTCAGCATGAGAGCACTACTGTGTGTGGTGAGTGGGTTAGGTCATGGGGACCTTCTGGTAGTTAGGCCAGATGTGATGAGTCATGAAGTGAAGCTCGTTAGCAGCTCCATCTCTGCCTTATCAGTGGATGTTTGTTTGCTGTGGCATGGCTGCTCCATCTGATGTCACTCATTTGGGCTGGAGATGTTCTCTATGTGTTGTTTCAGTTGGCAGAACAATTTAAAAGCTTGCTGCGACGGCGTCTGGAGCGCCTGAGAAATGCATTGCTGGAGAGGCTGCCAGCAAGCAGAGCATGGGAAGCGTTCAGCTTCTGCAAGGGCGAGACCTCCACCTTTGTGTGGTTTGCAGAAGTCAGGAGACCAGCAGGCAAACGAGAGAGGGAGATAAAGGTGGATGGTTCATTTCTTGGGTTTGTGAGTGATTATGAGCAAAATATTTGAATTACAGGCATTTTGGGTTTTGGGATTTTTTTGGCTCCTTCCCATACTCTGAAGGAAGACAATGTAGAAAAAGGACCTTCCAATGCTCACACGGGGCTGCAAAGTGTGACACTGCAGTTTTCCTAAGTGATTCCCATGTGCTGGCAGTCACCTGCCTGCCTCGGCTCTGAGCTGGATTCCAGTGGGGTGGTCAACTGCCTTAAGCGAATTAGATGGGCAAATTCCTCAGGGCTGAGCTATGCTCGGCATCTTTTGATAGCTGACATCCTTCAGTCCCTCTGACAACCCATTTGAGGTTTTTTTTAGCCACTGAAGTCATATGGTCCTACAAGAAGTTTTCTAGGGTTTTGTTTTTTTTTTCTTTTTTTTTCTTTTTTTGGCCCTTCTTCCAGTGCACTGCTCTGGTTTCTGCTCACAGCTGCAGCTCCTACAGACCAAGTGTTGGGGAAACAAGGAAACCCCCACCCTGGCTTTTTTCTCACCCGCTCCCCCTTCTCAGATATGTCTCAGATATGTAGAGGACTGAACTTGCAGACAAGCTGGGTGATCTTCTGGCCACCTAGCAGCCCCCACCTATAGCACAGGCTGTCCACAAGCTGGGCACAGTGTCATGAGGGCACGTGGAACTATCATCAGCCAAGGAGGTCCTCAACAAGGTCCTTTTTGTCCCCTCATCCTCACCTGCCTGAGAAGCAGCCTGCTTTGCCTCTCGGTTCCTGGCTGGGCTTTCCCCACAGTGCCAAGGGGCACTGCCTGTGCATGAGGGGGTGATGGGCTGTGGGTCAGGGCTGGACTCCAAGGCAATTGCTGGATCCCAGATGACCCGATGGAGGTGATGGCTCAGGGGAACAAGAGGACAGCAGAGAGCTGGCACAGGCAGGGTTTGCTAGCAGAGATTAATGCAGCACTATCGATCTGGAAACCAAAGCTTGGCTAGGAATGACCATGCAGGAGCTGGGGGAGATAGGGAAAACCAGGGCTGCCTTCGGCCATGCTTGCTCTCCTGGGAAATGTCCCTGTGACTTGTGACCTGCTTGGCTGGGAATGCTCAGTCAGTGGCCAAGGATTGTTCCTGCATCCAGTTTTGGCTCAGCCTCTGAATTGATACCCCTTAGATATTATCGGAAACTTCCTGACTCATCCTGGCTAGCAGTAGTGCCAGCTTTTTGAGGTCCTTACTGGTTTGCCTCTAAAGTTCAAGCAGATCATGAGAGCTCTGCTGACCCAAAGCACAAGCAACAAGCAACACGGGGTAGCTTTGTAGAGAGGTAGTAAGCTGGCTGTGTCCAAGAGATGCTGGAAGTATCTACATTTACAGAGAGTTAATAAACTTGCTAATAAACCCTAGGAGAGTCCTGCTGTGGTTGATGTCACAGCAACATGTCATGCTACAGGCTGCAGAGGCTACCTGTTGGAGAAGCTACACATCTGAAACTCCAAAGTGTGATGGAGAAAGGATTATTTTACAGAAATACAGGTAGATGTTGAACCCTGATTTGAAGAACACCAAGGGTCAAGGGATGTTTGGTCCATATTTGTCAGCACTTCCAGCATCCTCTGCTACCACATGGCAGATGATTTCTGCCTGGGCTGAGCTGGCTCCAGTGCAGACCTCTTAAAACATGTAATGAAGTGTTCTGCTCAGGCCCTGCATGAGCTGGAAGCTACTCTTGCCACTGCCATGTTAGGTCAACTGGGCACCTTCAGGCAGCATTGTGGAGGATGAAGGGTTTGCTGTTGCAATAGCACTTGCAGTGGTGCTGCCTTGCATCACTGCTGACTTGCTGTTGGTGTAGCTTGGGGGTGGGGAAATAATCCAGTTATCTGAAGTCAGAAGTGCGGGCCTAGGGATGCTGGTGAAGCATGCAGGGCCAGAGTACTTTGGCTCTTCACTTCTGCCTTTGTGTCAGTGTGTTGCTGATATGTCTTTCCACCCATGCATCTCCAAAGCAGACCTGCCCTCTGGCAAAGACCATGCCTCCTCTTGCCTAAGACCCAGGATGGCTGCACGGTGTTAAATCCTTGAGAAAGGTCCTGTTGCCCAATGCTTCTCATGAATCCAGCCAGGGATTTGATGCCCCACCCTTGGCCATGAAAACCAGTGAGCTGTGCTCTCCTGGGGTTGTGGCTGATGGCACTTTCAGCTCCCACCATGTGGGAGGTTGTGGGCTAAAACCCTCTGCTAGAAGTGGCACTTATGCCTTCTTTATCTTAAAAAGGAGATGTAGTTTTAACAGCCTCCCTTCTTTATACTCTGCCACCTGCTCCCCAAACAAGTGTGTTAGCAAGACCATATGGGGATGCTTCAACCCAGACAAGAAAGGGCAAGGGGGGTTACCTATGTGAAAGCAAAAATGACGCAAATCAACCACTTGCACCTCAGTATCAACATGCTGAGGAAGCAGGATCTTGCAGCTTATTTCTGGCCCCTGCAAGTGTTATACTAAGTGTTGGTCCCTAACAGGTGTGCCTGTAGCTGCTTTGCAGGTCCCACCACACTGGCATAGGACTTGACACTTGCTGCCTATGGCACATCAGCGTAGAGAGCTATGCAAGGCCATGGAGCGGCACAGGGAATATTTGGTGTTATGGTGTTGCAGCATCCAAATGGAGCAAGTGAGCCCCCAGCCTCTGCAGGAGGAAGTGACAGGATGAGAGGTGACCCATCAGGTTTGTTGGATGGAGCCAGTGCTGTGGGCAGGCTTTGTTTGGGTGAGATGCTGTGGGTGAAGCCAAGCTGTGAAAACCAGCTGAACTAATGGCTTCTAAGCTCAGGATTATCACAGCATTGCAGCTCAAGTTCACATGCCAGTACCTCCCAGGCATTAGCCAGGGAGCCTGAGGTGTAGAGGTCTTGGGATGAGTAGATATCAGAATGCCCTGTTGACAGCAGAAGCTTTGCAGAAGCTTGGCATGCTTTGGGAAGCTGTGAAGGAGGAGGTAGGATGTCTGTGTACTTCCCTGCTGCTGTGGTTGGGCTGGGCTTGGAAACCAGGATGCTGAGCCAGGTGGGTTATTTGGTAACCAGACTCCAGCTTGTCGTCCATCTCCTCTCCCTTATCCTATGGTCTATCAGACTTGTGCCTCAGCAGACTGAAAGCCTGTGGTGGGTGAAAGCTCAGGCATCTCCAAGTGCCTGACCCTGGGAGAAGGACACCCATGGCACCAGTCCCGCTTCCTAAACCCTCCTGCTTGGGAAATGAGGTCCCCCATAGGGGTCTCTGTAGGAAAAAACATTTTAGACTAGTGCTTCTAAATGCCTTGAGCTCTAGTAGAAGCCATGCCACAGAGCTGACTTTAAATGCCTGGCCAAGCATATGTTTGCAGTTTCTAGACAGAAAATGTCTTCGTGAAAGCTTGTGCTATGGACCCAGCACTCACTGCCGTGAGCTGGAGGCCCTTAGCTGTGATGTCCCTTCTGCTGTCCTCCTCCACTGAAGGTGTGTGGGTTGAGTAAAGCTGTGTTAGAGACCTGCAGCCTTCTGTTTGCACTAGTAGCTGGAAACAGCCAAAAACATGGTTTAGTGAGTCCCTGCTCACCAGTGCTGCATCCCACCATTTCTACATGCAGGCACTAAGAGTTTCCATCTCTCCCTCAGCATGAGGTGCTGTCTGTGCTCTGGGAGCTTTGTGGCTCTCCTGGGTGCTCAGCAACGAGGGGCTTTTCTGGAGGACTATCTACTCCCAAATTTGAGTCCTTCCCATGCCGCTCTTTCTTGGTGCAGCTTTATGTGCAATAAGAGTCACATGGTGGGCCAACAACCATTCTGTTCCATCTAAAACACATCTCTGGTGCAGACAGGGACCTTTGTTGCGACCTTGAGTGTCACCTGCACGGGTAGCATTTTAGTTTCACTTTTTGGGGACAACAGATTTGGCTGTGATGGTTGACAACAACTCCTTGGGCAGTGGCTTGGTGAGGGGGAGGAGAGCTTTATGTGCCCACCACTGATACCCAGCCTTGTATGATCTGCAAGCTCCTATTCACAAAGATCTACCGTGATAGTTGTCTCTGCTCTCACTGCTGCTGCTTTTTACTTAGGTAAGCACCAAGCTCCTGTCTCTGGAGCTGAGGTGGGACTTTGGCTTCAGGGTTCCCACAAAACCAGCATTTGGCTGAGCGTTTTCTGTGTTCATATAAAAATTAGTTTGTTGGAGCTTGTTTGCACACAAACCCAGTACTGGGCTTGGGATGCTCTGGGAGTGTAAATAAATGAATGCATGGGAATGAAAGTCCCTCCTGATGTCACTTAGTGTTGGCACGCTCTCCCCTGGGCCCAGCAGGGCCGAGAGAGCTAGCTGCTAGCACTGATCCAGTGCTGAGTTTAACCTTGGAGAGTAGAAAGGAGGTGGGGGAGGGGGGAAGACCCAGCAGCCTGCTGGTAAGGAGAAAGGAAAAAATGAGTCATCTTCATGCTAAGAAATGGAGACAAATGAATGAATGCACAAGGAAATGGGGGGAGAGAAGAAAGAAGCATCTTGTGTTATCATTCCCAGCTGTGCAGTGGTTGCTGCTGAGGAGGATCTTGCTCCCCTGCTGCTTTGCTGGCTGCTGGGAGGAAGATGGGAGAGGGTGACTGGGGATGGGGGAGGGATCCCAGCCTTGAGGAAACACGGTGCTGACCCATGCTGGGGCAAGTGGTCTGGTTTAAACCTCACCTCTAGCTACACAGGGATATTTCCCATATCTTTATTTTTAGATGACTTTCATCATTTTAAAAACAATAAACTTACTTCCAGGTTAATTCCCAAAACCTTTAGTGTTTGCCCAAACCCCAGGTTGCCCCAAGGGTTTTCTGTTATTAATATCTTTTTGTCTCACTCCTAGGACTGGGCAATGACTCCACAGCATCACCCTTTGCCCCCATCAGCCCTCCCTTCCCCTTGGAGAGGATCCCAGAGGGGCCAAGCTCCAGGGCTGCAGTTGTCTCCACACCAGCTTCTGGCCACCCCTCATTACCCATGTTCACAGGACCCACCAGAGATGGGGTGTCCCCCAGGCTAGAGGAGGGGGATGGCCACAATGCCACCCCCACAGCAGTACTGTCCCCTGTTCCTGCCTCCATCAATGTGAGCTCCATCACTACAACCACTGTCACCACAGCAGACAGCCCATCTGTAGCCTCCAACCCCAGCTTGGTGCCACCAATCTTGGAAACAACCCCAGGTCTTCGGACAGAGAATACTGCCACCTTGGCAAGAGGCACGACGGATCTGGTGGCAGCTGCCAGCCCCACGGATATACCCACATCATCATCATCCTCTTCTGCCCTCCCCACCAGCGACTTGTACTCATCCACTGGGACAGTCTTGTCCTCAACGTCTGTCCTCACGAGCCCCATCACCACCCAGCCACCAGCGCTGACTAAGGAATTCTCTTCTCTGGGGACGCTGGCCATGGCATCAAGTCTGGCTGTGAAGCCAACGTCCCCCCCAGAGACTGTGACAAGCCCCACCACAGTCAAGACCATGGACACAGACAGAACCACCCTGTCCACTGGAGTCACCATGGAAGAGGTCCCACGTGCCTTGAGTGCAGGTGAGCACCACCACTCTCCATATACACATATAGATATAATGTCACTCTCAAGGTGCTTAGATAAGAGGGGCAGAACCCCTGAATTGGAAGGGAAGAGGTGTCAACTTTCTGAGAGCACCGTTCAGCAAAAGCTGAGCTTTCCTGGTGAAGCCTATGTTACTGCTCCACCAGTGGAGACAAGGAGCCAGAGATACCAAACCTCAGTTGCCTGGAGATGTGAATAAAATCCTTAGTTGCAAATTTTACTTGAAATACTTAAGGATGATAGGAAACAAGTGCTTGGATGGTGGGTGCAGCCTGAATTAGAAAGATGTAGGTTTTTGTTCTCCCTCCTGGAGACCTCACTAAGCTAACACTAGCTTTCACCCATCCTCTTCTGCAAGCTCAAGCAGCTTAAAAGTGCTTCATCAGGCCAAAAAAGAGAAGGATCTGGAGCATTTTCTAGCCTTGGCTCAGCACTAAATGCAGCCTAGTGCACGGAGGGGCATCAGGGAGCAAGTCCATAGTCCTCAGGCAAAGCCCTGCTGTGCTTTATCCCTGCCTTTATGGGAAGGGGGTCTTGGCAAAAATATAGAGGTGCCTAGCATCCTCCATAGGACCTTTAGGAAGCAGAGAGGGAATGTGTGCCCATCCTCCCCACCAGAGATGGCTGGCATGGGTGTATCGGGAGCAGCCAGGGTATGGGGTGGATGTGATGGGGCTGGGACTCGGAGAGGGGGAAGCTGAGCACTGCCCTTTCTGATGGATCCTCCACAGGGAGCATCGTGGCCATAACTGTGGTAGTCATCGTGGTGGTGGTGGCGGTCTTCGGGGCAGCAGCATACCTCAAGATCAGGTAAGGCTGGTTTCGGTGTGCCTGCCCAGCGGGGTGCTCGAGTTGTGGTCCCCTCCAAGGCTTCAGCCCCTCTCACCATGGCAAGGGGGATGTTCAGGCTCAAAGCCCTGGGGAGATGCTGTCCCCAAACCCGGCGGGGCAATGTGCAGCTTCCTGTCTCGGCAGGGCTGCATTTTCTACTATGTCTATGTTGAAAAGCAGAGTTTTTCTTCCTCATTTTACAACAGCCTCCCTCAAATGCCAGAGACACTGTTCAGCATAGTCATAACCAGTAATTATCCCTAGGGCAAGCTGCTGCCATGGGCCTTGCTGTGCTTTAGACAATAAACAGCAGCACAGCCCAGCGCTGAGCATCTGTAATGAGGCTTTGCTGACAACTGAGATGAGCAAAAGTCTGGTTTTAATTCCCTAGCATATTCCAGTCTGGTTCAATGGAGGCAAAATCCTGCCTGGGCTTATTTTCTGTCCTGGTGCATCCTGCTAAAATATCCCAAAGCTCGACCTAGTGAAGACTTGCATGTTTTGGGGTTTTGTTTTGTTTTTGTTTTGCCTGCCCCATGATAAAATAGCTAATAAACCACCAAAGCAACCAGTAACGCTGGGCTTTCCCCTGGCAGGCACTCCTCCTACGGCAGGCTTTTGGATGACCACGACTACGGCTCCTGGGGCAACTACAACAACCCTCTCTACGACGACTCCTAGCTGAGATAAGGAAAAAATACTAAAAAAAAAAAAAAAAAAAAAAGGAAATAAATAAATCCTTAATTTATAAGCGCTTCTGCAGCAGAGCACCCGCTGTCAAGGAGATGCCTGGGTGCCGAGCCACTGCTGTGGGCAGGATGATGGCAGGTCCGGCAGACCACAGGCAACCGGAAGGCGGGTGTGCAGTGCCTACAATAAATCTGAATTTCGGCGTTTGTGTAGGAAAGTCTGGGTCCCGGGGCATGTTGGTCACCTGGTTTCAAGGCAAGGGAACCCAAATTAAACAAGGGGAAGGGATGGGGGGAGGTAAAGGGAGAGGATGGAAGTTCGGTGAGGCCAGCAGCTCAGAGTGAGGACATGGGGGTTGCTGAGGTGGAGCCAACAGAGCTCTCCTGTGCTTTCACATGTCTCCTCCAAAATCACCTCCCTGCATCATCCCACTGTGAAATCCTTTGGCTTTTTTTTGCCAGGAACCATAAGCAGTTACAGGGCTGCTCCACCACTGCTCCTTTTATTTTCCTGTGGGTTCTTCGGTGCAGAAGCTCATAATTTCATTTTTTTCTTCCATTTAATTGTGGTTTTTGTCCCCAGACACAGCCGGGGATCCTGTGGGAAGGTACACTAACCACCCACACTCCTGGGCTGAGAGGTGCCCCATTTCACACACGTGAGTGCTTGCTCTGCAGCTTTATTTTTCATCCTTGAAAAAAAATTTACTAAAATACAGCAAAGGGGTGGGGGTTTTTTAATCCCCAATTTCTGTGTTCATCTACTAGTGTGTGAAGCTTGCGGGAGATGGTTTGGGGAATGGATGCTCACCCCAGCCCACATCCTCTCGCTTGACCACTTCTTGGCCACAGACTCTTGGCAAGATAGTGGCACAACTGAGATTCTGGAGGGGTTTTGGGGAAGGCAGCTGCACCCCTCTGTAAGTAGAGGTGTGCCAGTTCACGGCATTTTATGTCCCTGCCCTTAATTGCTGCCTGTTTTCTTGCATGGGGAGGACATGAGGTTAATTAGGGTATCCTCCAAGATACCTCTTTGCTACAGCTGAAGCCCTGGAGCAGCAGGGCTTCTATGGGGAGAGCAACCAAGAAGAAGCCACCATTCTCTAAGGGATGCAAACAAGAGAGGCTCGAGCTGCCATCTCACCCAAAGCACAGGCACTGGTTTGCTTTGGGTTAATCAGCAGCAGCACAGGCTGAGGAACAGGCTCTGCCGTTCTCCTCAGCTGTTAAACGAAGCATCCTGGGGAACATCAAAACTCTGGGCGTTTGCATGATTGCTTCCTGCAACAGATGCATCATCTCTTGATTTTCATCAAGTGAGCATAATAAAGGCAGCCGGCCCCACAACAGCCACCTGGAAAGGCCAGGAGAAATGAGGGCATCTCCAGCCCTGCTTCCCAAAAGGAAATGCAGTTGTTGTGCATTTTCCTTTTCCTTCCTAGTCTTGTTCAGACTCTTCAGTGGCCCACCCTTTCACCTCTCTTTTTATCTTACTCTTGATTGCGTGGCTCAACAGCAAGAGCCCCTCCACTGAACTCAGACAGCCCCATCCCATGCCGTAGCCCAAAACCACTCTAATCCAGTTGCCCACACCAGGAGATGGGGTCTGCTGGAGGAAGGATGCTGTGCAGGCAGTTTTCATATGGGACACCATGGGGGAGCCAGCACCTGGGTGATCACACCACAGATACACTCAACTTTATATTTCATTTATTCATACTGCATCCACTTTGGAACATGAATGCTACATTTATATCTACAGCACTGTGTGCCAGCAAGGGCCAAGGTGTAATACAGCCTAAAGAATAACAGGTGTGCTTGCCAAATGGAAAAAGCACTTTATTAGGGGGGATGGTGCCCTCAAAGGAAGGAGGCCCCTGTTCAAGGCAATGGCTGCAAATGCCCCTCTCATCTTCTCACCTCAGACCCTCCAGCCTACCCAGGGATTTCTGTTCTCCTCTATTACTATGGCAGGGAAGAAGGGAAAAAGTACATCTAGGACATGCCATAAAAATAAAGACTTTCTTCCTTTTCCTCCTTTTTTTTTTTTTTTTTTAAAAAAAGAGGAACACTCTCTCCTACCCGCTTGTTTTATTTACAAAAATAGCAAAATCCCGTTTTTCCCAAAGGCTTCCCTCCTTCCCCCTCTTTGGTTCAATTTAATCTCAGAGATATTTTATTTATATAGCAAAAATAGTTTGCATAGCTCCGTGCAGAACATCCCATTCCCCCAGCCTTTCAGGCAGCAGCAGAGACTGGCAGCAGCACTGCAGATGACATGATCCCTCTCCAGGTCTCCTGCCTTGCCCTCACCAGAGAGCCAGCAAGCTGCTTTCATCACCATTTCTAGCCTCCCTCTGGCCTCCCTAATTGTGCTTTTGTTTTGCTCATTTGTGAATATGCTAATATCTCATCAACATGTTTCCATGTGTCATCTTCTCAGACTCTTGGTGGTATTAATGGAGTAAGTATTAATGACTTATTAGCAGAGATTACTCTCTGTCACAGCCTCCATGAGCAATCAAGCTCATTAGATGTAGCAATTACCCATTAGGTGAGAGCAGGGCACTTTAAGCACCAAACAGCTCGGATCAGAGCTGAAGGCATCACCTTGTCTTTGTGCTGCATGTTCCTACAGCCCCAGCCTCCAACAACAATCACTTCCACCAAACACACTGGAAATTTTGCAACACAAGGGCCAAATGTCACTGAATTAGTTTCTGTAGCTCATTTAACACACGCTACTGGATTGCTGGCATCATCAGTGGCCACTCCTATTCAAAGGTCACTTCTCAAGAAATAGGCAGCTCAGGGATAGTCTCTCCTTCAGCTCTCGTGGCTCACAACTACCTCCATTAAAACCACTTGACCTTTAGCCCATCCCACTTGTATTCCTGGATGCTATAGAAAGAGCTGTGCATTTTTATTTTTGACCCTTTATTTTATTTCTAAGACCCAGCTGGGGAGGTCTTCTCCCTATTCCCCCAGCATACTTATGGCAGGGCGAGGGTGTGAGCTTTGGCAAGCAAACAGCAGCTCTGCCTGGGTCAAGGGGCACAACCAGGAGCCATCAGCCTCTGGTGGGACTTCACCCTTGGGTAAGCAACTTCCCAAGGGCATGCTGGTGCTTACCCACCATCCTGTCACCTCCATTGCTCCCAAAAGCCACTGCCACTCGCCAGCAGCTACAAACAGCCGGGAGCTCCAGGTGTTTAAATTCTTACTCTGTTTTGCCAACAAAGCTACTTGCAAGTACAACCAGAAAAGTAAGTGTTGAAGGGCCCAATGACTTCTCACAAGTCTTCAGCTAATCCATCATTTTGCAATTATTTCACAGGCTTAGAAAAGCAGGGGATTTTCCATAGAGCACCCACACTTCTTCCAGCCACCCTATCTATCTGCTCAGCTTGGCAGCAGTTGTGGTACAGGGGCCTGAATCTGCAACTCCATCAGCCCTGAGGGACCCCTGACCTCAAAAGCCATAGATGATGCGTGAGAGGAGGAAAGTGGTGGGTAGCCAACACCCCAAGTTCCCTCTGAGGCTCTGCTCCAGCCTCTGCCACCACAGACCAGAGCCAGCTCCTTGCAAAAGATACAGGAATCCATCCAGGGGTCAGAGAGCAACTACTTCATGACAGTGTAAAGCGCCAAGTTACGAGCCCCACGTGCAAGCTCCCCCCCAACTCCAACTGGGACTGTCAAGGAGAAAAAGCAAGGAAAACACACCGTTTCCAGTGCAGAGGTGCCAGCACACCCCTGGGCTAAGCCAGCCCTGCTTGGAGCTGGAGAGACAGATGCTCTGCTAGCGCTCCGAGTTATAAATAGCACGACACGATGAGCCTTTCCCTAATTGTGTTCCTTGCAGTTGGAAAGGAAAATCGGATGGTTTCTCTGCAGCCGGGTGGGGGCAAGACATCACCCTTAGCCCCAGGGAAGCTGGGGCTCTGCTGCTGTGAGACAGGGGTTTGTAAGACTGCACAGCTTCAGGGATGGGGCTTCTCCCACCCAAGAGCGCACCCTGCCTTTCCCTGAGCCCTCCCAGGGATGCAGGTTGAAAACAGGCACTGCAGCTGCTTCTGTAGAGCTCAGGTTTGGGATTCACAGGCCACTGCCACCAGTTGAGCATCCACCAGCTCTGGGGTACCAGCCCAGCACCCCTCCAACTCCAGCCTTGCGCCCACACACCAGTCCCCAGGCATGCAGCCAGCTTGAGAGGCTCTACAGGAGGTTTCAAATGCAATAGCCCTACTTCCCCCACAAGTCGTGTTATTCGAACCAAGGCCATCAAGACCTCACTTAGCTACTTGCTGCCAGCAAGCCAAGAACCACATCAGTCATTAAACCCATCCTTCCAGCACAAAATTGAGGGTCCCCTTTCCCCACTGCTCCCGAGCCATCACCCTGCACCTTCTCACAAAGATGGAGAGCTCAGCCCAGCCCCTGGTCCTGCATCATTCCACTCATTAGCTTAACAAATCTCTCCCCCGAGTTTTGCATACTTGGGCAGGCCCTGGTTTCATTAATAGCTCTGCTGACGTTGCTTGTGCCTGCGGCCCTTGTGCCTGCTGGAACACTACATTTTTTCCCACAAGGCAGCAATAATCCCATCTGCTCCTGATTTTGCCCCTTGCTGGCAAGGCCAAAGACCTTTGGGGTTTCAGGTGGTAGCATGGGAGCTCACTGCCCTGCCTTGCAGCATTAAGGACAGCTTTGCAGCACCTCCCCTAGCCCTGGCCAAGGCACCATGCTGCCTTCATCCCAGGACCACCACATCCCTCCAATCCAAGCATCCTTCCTGTGCTCAGCTGCTTGGGCACACCCAAACAGACAGCACATGGTAGGACGGAGATGGGTGGCACCATGCCTGCCCCAAGGTCAGTGCCATGTTTCTCCCCTTGATGCCAGCACACAGCAAGGATGGACAGCAGTGCCAGCTCACCTTTGGAGCTGCCACATGTCTGACTACCCCATAACTTGCCCTGTGTCCCCTTACAGAGGCTGAGCAGACCGACCCTGCTGCTCCATCAACACAGAGGGGCCAGGCTGCAGGGGACCAGCATCCCCTGCAACTGCTAGTCCCTGAGAGGATGGGATTAAACCCCAGGGATGTGGGAACGATGCCCCCTTTGCCCAACAGCACCACCCACATGTTGCTATACAGGACCAGACCGTATCTGGCATCTCCACAGGGCAGAATCACAGAATATCAGGGATTGGAAGGGACCTTGAAAGATCATCTAGTCCAATCCCCCTGCCAGAGCAGGAACACCTAGATCAGGTCACACAGGAACGCGTCCAGGCGGGTTTTGAATGTCTCCAGAGAAGGAGACTCCACAACCTCTCTGGGCAGCCCATTCTCGTGTTCCGTCAATCTCACTGTGAAGAAGTTTTTCCTCATATTTGAATGGAACCTCTTATGTTCCAGCTTGTACCCATTGCCCCTTGTCCTATCACTGGCCGTCACTGAGAAGAACAGGAGGCAGGACAGGTCAGCAGAGCTCAGTGAAGCACCTTCCATCCCATACAGCACCTCCTCTCCTGTCTTTGTCCCCTACATTTAATGTTATCACTTTGGAAAGCCATTCGTTTTTCTGCTGTGCATGGCGATTTATTTCCCTGGCACAGGGAGCTAAGGGCTTGGTGCCAAGCTGAAACGCATGATACAGCGGTCCAGCTGGTGGCATCGGGTTCCCCAGATGCACACACCCCCCCTCCTCACTTTGCAGAGGCAAAAACCAAAAGCAGGAGAGCATCAAGTCAAAATCAGCTGGATCACACTCCCAAGATCACTTCCCCTCTTAACTCAATGCAAAAATCCAGCTGGGGAGGGAGCTCAGCTCAACTAAGGAATTTATTTCAGCCTCCTCTTGTGGTTGGAACCCAAATAGGAATATTTCCAGCTGGGATAAAATGAGCTTCCCATTTAGCATCAAATCTTCCTGGTTGTGGACTGGACCCACACAGTTTTACAATTAGCCACTCAGTCAAAGGCTACTTTGCTCTTGAGCTTTTCAGACTCGGCTTCCCAGCTAAATGAACTGACTGCACTTCTGCAGGGAAAAACCAAAACAACCCAATTTGAAAAAAAAAACCACCCAAACCCACAGCAGAAAGCTCTGGAAGGGATAGCTGAGAGATGCACAGAAATTCAGCCTCAACCTTGGCAAGCCACAAGCCTGTGCTGTCCCCCAGTGCTCCCCGGTGGCAATACCCACCGTCCCTCTGTCCCTCAGCCCCAGCTGATCCCTTCCTTCTTCCTTCCTTAGCTGTTCCCCCCACTCTTGCATTTGCAAGGCCACCACCTCAGCAGCAGCCCTGGAATAGCATCTCTCTTTACGTATATATTTCATTGAGTTAACGAACAAGTTGCTGGCATCTGTTTTTCTCCAGCAGCTGCTCTCAGGGACAATTTGCCTGCTCTGTTGTTTGGTTTTTTTTTCTTTCTTTTATTTTCATTTTTCCTTTTTTTTAATTTTTTTTTCCCAATTAAGGCTAGATTGCTGCTTGTAGCTGTCCCCAACAGCACCTGCTGACTGAAGAGGTTCACATCCTCACATGATCCACCTTCACCAGCAGCCCTCAGGCTTTCATGGCCACAGTGCTCCTCCCTGGGACAGGGAGAAGGCCTGTCAGAAAGAACCCTAAGGTCTTTTGGACCTGGTGGGATAACGGTTTCCTTGCCCAAAGGCTCACTATTACAGGTATTGTGGTGGTGACACTGCCCTCAGTCAGGGTGGGCAAGTCTAGCCCTTACTGAGGAGATGGTGTGACCTCGCATTCTCAATTTCTCCACCTGCCAGCACAAATCCTTACAGACATGTAAAAGTCAAGTTACCGCTGATGTTCTTCACCTCCAATGGCACCTGAGATACACTCGGCATCTAACCACCTTCTGAAGGCATCAGCTACCCGGTGCCAGTGAAGCCAGGCTTGAGCTCCATCCATGTAGGGAGCACAAAGAGTACCTACAATGACCCTGTGTCACCCAAGACTTGCTTGTGAGGAACCCAAAAGAGTGTTTATCACCTGCTTATAGAGTAGCAGAAGGTGGGGCCACCTCTTCCATCAGCCCAGAGCAGTCAGCACCTAGCCAGGGACACTGCCACATTCATCTGCAGAGGCAGCCTGCCCCAGTTTCAAAGCCCAGGAGGACTAGACATAGCTCCCCAATCTTCTGAGCATTCATTCACTGGTGGCTTTTTTAACAGAAGAAAGAAATTACAGTTAGTTCCCTTTACTAGCTATGCTATATGCCTTCAGCACATCTCCATGCCATCTCTGCTTCTCCAGCCAGCACAGTGTCTAACCCAGCATCTGCCATCAGTGGGCTTCTCACGTGCCAACTAAGCAAGGGATCTTTTTTTCTCCTCCTCTTTGGGAGGACTATAACTGCTTTAATGATACAGAAAAAAAAAAAAACAAAAAACAAAAAAACCAAAACAAAACCAAAACCAAACCAAATGTTTCTCAGATTCATCTCAAAGACATCATTTGACGTCACATTTTAATCCCATTTACCATTCATTCAACCCTGCTTGTCCTTTTCAAGTCAGAGAGAAGTCACTCCAAGCAGTAACACTCAGGCAAGAAGAACCCCTTGAAAACATCCAGGTGGCACCACCTGAATCTGGTTTTGTCCTGATTCTGGGTAGCCAAGCTGCTGGCAGTCACCCTGGGGCTGGAGTCATTTGGGCAGCAGCAGCGGTGATGGTGGCAGGATGAGATTTGCTGGCACAAGGCACTCAAATACCCCACACACCCAGAGCTGCTGCTTCCTCCATGTTAAAAAAAACACTGCACGGCGCTGTTGCCTGAGCTGGGCATCTCCTACAAGACTACGAAGCTCTGAGACAACTCCTCCAGGCGATTACAAGCATCACTGGCTTCTTCAGGGCTTACCTGGGAGCTGGTTTCCATCCAGGGTGGGTAGTGAAGCCACCCAGCGATAGCACACACCTGAAGTGTGCTCCAGAGCAGCAGAGTCTTCATGGGAGCTTCAATGGAGAAACCAAAAGCATTATCCAGAACGAAGAGTCCTTCACTATTTACAGGAGCTTAAACTCAAGCAAAGATGTCATTACCATCTTGAGTGACAGAACACCCTAACAGTCCTATGACAGCAGGGACTCACAGTCCCACAGTCAAACTAGCCCCCTTCCTAGGCCATATGCCCTCAGACAGATGTTCTGCAGGATGTTCAACCCCAAACCCCTCTCGTGGAAGGCTGGGGGAGACAGTGAAGACCCAAGCCATGCTCTCTCTACACTTTTAACTTCTGAAAGCAGCACAGTCCCTCCTGCTCCCCTCATTTGACCAGCAGCACCCAGGGTGAACCACCACCTGGTGCCCAGCACAGCCCATAACCCTTCCAACTCTGACTATTCTATGACTCCACGATCTCCAAGAAGGACCTTTCCCTAGAACAACCCCCAAAGGCAGGGAGATGATCCAGCACAACCAAGGACAGAAGCCTTATCTGCTCCCTCACCATACACCCCACTCCCTCCAGCGCAGCTCCCAGGCTATTTACAGACTCCAGAAGAGCTGAAGCAGCCCACCTGGTCTTACCACATGGTTCTCCACCACGACACTCCCACACAGGGCCACAGAGAGCAGAGAAATCCAGCCTCAATTCAAAGCACCTGCTCAGCCACACACGTAGCTATGGCCACCCACCTCCCCTGTCCTGTGGGTCAGAAGGGGCAGGTTTGGGGTGGGAACCTGAAGAAAGTGGGGCAACTTACTGGGACAACACAAGCCACTCTGTGTCACCTCAGTGACTCACCCAGTATCACGGAAATATGAAAACACAGGTGCTGTTAAGAGCACCATTTTCAATAGGGGAACATCACGGGTCCCATCCAGGCACCGAACGCTCGTTTTTCAGCGTTGAATCAGAGTTTAAACCGGGTGGAGAATTTCCAGAGAGCGTGTGTGTAGAAGAAGAGCACATCAGGCTTAGAGTAATTTGTTTATTTTAATAGAGACGTTATTTTTACATTTATTTATAGCAATGAGAAAAGTGCTTCAGAAAAGATGCTCCAGTAAAGGCAAGCTACAGTAACGTCATCATCCCAGTCCTGGTATTTCATACATAAAGGGCACTGCTGGATTAAGAAGAGCAGCTGTTTTACAACAGAACAAGTTAAAAACAAGTAGTTGTACAAAGAGTAACTGGACTTTCAAAATATATTTTATTTCATCAACGAACACTATTAGCACGTTCTGAAATTCTCCAAAACTAAGAACTTTCTCTAATATTCAGGCTGCAAAACACCTTGGTATTATGAAAAGATCGGGGAGGGGAATTGGGGAAGGTTTCTTGGGATTTGGGGTTTTTTTCCTGTTTTAAAAGCACTCCTTCATCCTCCATTCTCTCCCCAGATAACATTGGGGGGGGAAAAAAAAAAGAAAAAGAAAAAAGAAGTCCAAAACCATAGAAAATTGGTCCCTGCACTACCTGAGTGCTGTTACTTTAGTGAGTATATCTCAGGCTCAGCCCAATCTGACGGCAAACCTGACAGGGCGACGGCATGTGCTTCACTTAGTGCTTCACCATCGCAACAGCAAGCTACGTACGTACCTTGAAACCCCACACCTTGGCCTTTGTAAGTGAATAAAACAAAAAGATGAAAGTAAACACGACTGCAGCTGGCAAAAGAATCTGAGACAGCATGTCGGATGGGTGTCCGGGGAAAAAGGCTTGATTTTTAGGCTGTTCATGACAGGCAGGCCAGCCTTGTTCCAAAGGGAATTCTGCAGGCGTGCCACATGCACCCACGTGTCAACAAATTAAGCCAAAGGATGCAATTTCTGGGAGCTCACATTCTGCAGCCACTTGCACCGATGGCTCTGAAGCCCTGGAACAAACACATCATCTAAAAGGAACAAAACGTACTCGCGTACGACTTTGCAGATGTCAGCTTTATGTAAAAAGGCCACTTTCAAAGCTACCAATTTTCCCCAACAGCTGCAACCAGAATAGCTCTACCTCCACCGCCTGTTATGCTTCACAACCTTCAGCTGCCCCAAAACATCTTCTGCTGTGTCAGCTGCTCATCACATCTCATTCTGCACCTCATTAGCTATTCTGCCAGGCTGTCTCTGCTCTGACACAGTGAAGGGTTCCTCTAAAGATTGCCACTCTCTCTGGAAACCAGCCTGCACGGGGCACCACATTACTTGCTGGGAAACGTCCTCGGGGGTCCGACTGCCCCGTGCCCCAGGTACCAGGGTGGGGAGGGGGCCATGATAACTTTGAGTAAGTTTTTACTGACAAGTGGGTTTTTTATTTCAAAACAGGTAGCCTCTTCCACAGCAGTTTTCCTTGCCCAGCTGTACGCAGCACCTATCTTGGTCACTGCTCCTCCAAAGTCAGCCGGCATCTTCCATCCTGGGCGGTATTGTAGGATTCACAGTTTTTGCATTTCATGCCTAGGAGATGGAATTGCACTGTAGACCGGGCATTACAGTCATTGCAAAGGATCTACAGGCACGGAAAAGAGACAGAGAGGGGCTTCAGCATCAGCAGGACACTCGGTGATACACTACAACCTTGCTTCTAGCAACCACAGAACTGGCTTACCATCAGGGGACAGAACAGAAGTTATCTTCCTTTAAAGACTGCAGGGCTGATTTAGCTTTTTCTGTTTGTAATGACTCAGATCCCACAGCATAATCACAGAGCATTTACTCTTTCAGTGTGAAAAGATGACTCCTTGCATAAGTCAGGGACAGACATGCTTTGGCTTCTTCTCTTGATGTAGGAAACCACCAGAGAAACCCCCCATTGAAAAAGAGAGCAGATTAACAGCAACTTGACCCAGTCTGCTGTGCATGACAGGCAAGTGAGTGTTCTTCTCAAAACAGGCAGTAAAGAGGGTGTTTTTGTCCTAAATATCCTGATTCCAGGAGTTGGTAGGATGGGTTATCTAAACCATAACAGGTGCAACTAAAACATGATGACCAGTGCTGTTTAATGCAGTGTTACCTGCAAACAGCAACCAGTTTTACAGCTCTGAGTTAACACAAAGGATGAAAGCACAAGTCTCTCTGTGGTACCATTGCACAAAGCAACAGCTGAATATTTTTCCAGAAAACCCAGCACGTTTAGTTTGGAACACGAAGCTCTAAACTGTTTAAGAACAAACGTTCCTGCTTTTTGCCGTGACAACACCTAACACTCCTGAAGAAAGCAAGATATTTCCACTGACCAAGCCATTTTTCTGCCGTGTGGTCCTACAAGACCAAGAGGCTGTGCTTTGGGGGTTGGAGGTTTTTGGAGTGCTTTTTTTCCCCTGTGTTTATAAATCCAGTAGATTGACTTTCGATCCCGGACAACTTCCTAGTGCCCTCTAGTGCCCGTAACACAAAGGCACAGTCTGACCAGGACAGAGACATCGGTGCAAGTCTCTTTTCTTACCTCCACCATCATGTTCTGATACTCTGTGGGCATCGGAGTCTGTGCTACTTCGTCATCCAGCTGACGCCAGTACCTTGTCATGTCTAAAGCCGAGTGCATGCACAAAGGACACCTGTAACCTCTTGCAGAAAGATAAAATAGACCGTATGAGAAGACAGAGTGGGGCCGTGAAACAAGTTCACCCAAAAAGACAAGCTTCATATCATACCAATCAGAGAAAAACATCACAAATCAAACAATTTTTGCAAACAGAACTGGAAATTAAAAGCTCCTTACCCCTTTCGGAGTTGGCTTTAAATTACTGGGTACAGGATTGGCTTTACCTCTCAAAGTATCATAGAACAGTTTGGGTTGGAAGGGTCCCTAAAGATTGCCTAGTGCCAACCCCCCTGCCCTGGGCAGGAACACCTGATTGTAATCTGTTTGGACTACAGCAATATTAAGAGAAAAGATGCTTAGAAATACTTACTCCTTTAGCATATCCTTGTAACACGTTCTGAAAAGAAAACACAAGGAGAAGCTCAGTAAGAATGCAATTTCTGACTGGTAACACACTTGGACTAAATAAAGGGAGAAGGCACACAGCTATCCCTAAATCAGAAGTTAAATAAGACCCTGAGTCTGAGTGAGAAGAAAGCTTCCCAGCAAAATCACCAGGTGATTAGACAAAAAGCTGGAGACAAAGCATGTTTGACTCCATTCTAACATTTTCTAACCTAAAACGAGGGAACAGAGTCAATACCGTGACAAGGATTGTGTGGTTCAAGTTTGCTGAAAAAAACATTGATGTATCACAAGGCGAGTTTAAGATGAACAGGAAATGAAGGAAGATTTTATCTGTGGAGACCTATGCCAAACACAGAGACAACAGGGAAAAAGAAGAGAGCTGAGGAAGTAACAAAAAGCTGCATCTGCAACACAAGACAGAAAAGTCACAGGAAAATGGAAGGGAAATGTGGTCATTATTCCTCCAAAGGCATTCAGTACTATATACCACGTAATTTTAAAACCCTGAAAGAGCTGGCAGTTTATGTAGTGCAACAGAGCACTCCATTTTCTTGGGGGGCTAAGGAAAATCTCTAGAGCTTAACTGATCAGCTGCCACCATACTCTTAAAACCATTGTGCAACTACTTTCTGCACCAAGGAGGGACTTCTCTATAGGATTACTGACATTTAAATACTAACAGAAAGAAAGTCAGCATAGGAAAAGTTTATAATGAACAGTACAAAGATCCTTCCACCACCACCAAAAGCTACTGCAGAAGGAAGACAACCTTTCCAAAGAAAGTGTTTCCTGGTGAAACAGGAACAACCTGCAACTGCGTGTGTCCCCTAGAAACCAGCTCTGAGTAGCTGGTACAGGCTACCCAGGCCTGTAGCACCACCACACACAAGGCAGCAACTATTCCCCTTTCTCAAGTATCTGCGATGCTTTACCTGTGTAGAAGGTGACCACATGGCAGAACGTGAGCTCCAACACGAGAGGTGTGAATATCCTGTTTTGAGGCAAATATAAGACCAAAGACAAGAAAATCAGTTCAAACACGGTCAGAAATACAGCTGAACACGAATACAAGAGATGAAAAGATGAGGCTCACCTCCAAACATATAGGACAGTCTTGTCTGGAGACGTTTTCAATGCACTTTGCAAAAACAAACAAGAAAATACCAAATTATTCTACTGCATGGACATCTGCGTTTTTTAAAATTCTAGAATTCCTTCAGAATAGTAAAAAATGATGCGTGAAATATCACCACATTTAGATTTGACATTCTGAAAATTAACAGGTGGGTTAGAGTATTAAAAAACAAACAGCTTGAAAGTATATCTAAGAAAAGGGTACTCAGAACTCCCGCAGCGGCAAACAGCCTAACTTTTTCCTAAACTGCAGCAGGAATAGGAGCTCAAACTTACACGCTGTCAGAGCTGCAATCGCCAGCTCCTTTTAAAGAAGAACGAGACCAAGATGTTTATTTCCAAGAGCTTCAACTGCTAGCAACGCCAGCCCAGAAGCACTCTGTGTTGCTGCTAGATGCTCTTAAAAAGCCTGCCGCTCCCCCTGCCCGTATAGCCTTTCACAGAACTGAGGCACTATCGGTTTTTACTTTCAAAGCATTTAGTTTGGATTTTGTTCAAGATATGGAATATTCTTACCTTATGCTTTCCCCGCAGACTCAAGCTTAGGCATAAATTGCATTTTGAGCAGTGGAAAAAATCCTCCTTTGGTCCAATCCTGAGGAGAAAAGCGTCAGGCCAAGGCCGGTTTCCCCCTTTCTTCTCCGCCCCCCGCCCCCAGGCCGCCCACCCCTCACGCACCTGCAGATCCCGCAGTCGGCACAGTGGTACTGCTTCTTGTCCCGGTCGAAGAGGTGGCAGATATCGCAGTAATACTCGCCGAAGAGGTTGTGGCAACCCTCGCAGCGCTGCTGGGCCTGCTCGCCGCATCGGGGAGGCGGCCGTTAGGTGCGCTAACGGCCGGGCACCCCCCCCACACACAACATGGCGACATCGCGCCTCCCCACCA
>VXBJ01006697.1:335448-347941 GCA_013400055.1 Nycticryphes semicollaris | reverse complement strand
GCCCCCGCCCCCCCCCCCCCCCCAAAAAAAAAAAAAAAAAAAACCAAAAACCCCCAAACAAAAAACCCCACCAGCACCTTCTGTCACTGAATTGGGGAATGAAGCTCTTAACACCAATGCAGCATTGGCCCAGGGCAAAGGAAGAGAACGGATAATAGCAACTACACAATTTACTGATCAGGGAAGTTCAGGAACAATAGATTGGGAAGAAGCAGAGCTAAGTACATTTATTCAGTTTATCTGAACAATAGACAACAAGTTATCTAGAATATACACTAAAAGGGAACAATTAAGATGGCTCCAGAACTTCAAAGCTACCTACTATTGCCAAAGTATCTGGGGAGAAAAAGGGGATAAAGCTTTAAGGGACCTGTTTCAATATCACCTCCTTGTCCAGACTGGAAAAAGGAAAGGAATTTGGTGCTTAGCCCAGTATAAGTCCAGGCAGGAATGTTGTGTGCCTGTAACTGGGCCGCTAAGTGTAGAACCAGCAAAATGCACACAAATGAACTACTGGAACCAAGACCAAAAGGGAAACCCTTATTACCCTCACCTGTTAGGGAACAGAACTTTTGGGATGCAGCATCAAAAGAGAGATTTAGGATCAGGGCAGCATCCCCCCGAATTACACATATGGAACCTAGAGGCAAACCTGTGGGAACAACTAGCTACTGAATAGTGAACACCTCTACCTTTTGTCTGCAGTCAAGAGAATCTGTCACCGATGTCTCCACATCACATCTGGTTGGTGTGCCAACTCCATTAGACTTTATACTCTTCAACATAGCACTAATCTTCCAGATGGAAAGGCCAGTATTGGGAAATAAGCAATATGGCTTGTTCTCAGGAAACTGTATTACTTCCCACTGGAGAAAGACTATGTTGGGGCAGTCACCTTTCTACAAGCTATAGTGATGTCAGTTTTCAAAGTTTAGGGCAGAACAGCAAAGAGTTAGATAGAAGGATAATTAGAGTGAAAATTAGGAACTCTTTTCCTGCAGAAAGTTGTGTGAGATTTGTCAGTTGTACCCAGTCTTGTAGAAATTTATCTAAGTCTGTGCCACATTTGTCTTGCAGTAGCACTTCTAACGTTAACTCTATTTTAATCCACACCACATTACCTCTCAGATGGTTTTTACTGTGTAGAAGGATGGCTTATACCTACATCCCAGCAAACAGTTCCAGGGGTCCCTGTTCTGTTGGAAGACTAGTTCTAAGTAGTAATAAACCCGAGGGTCAGGACAAGCACGATAAGCGTGTTAAATGATCAGCCCTTCAGCTGGATGAAACTTGTGAGTCTGAAGTAACACTTTTTAGTCCAGTTGAGATCTCAGCAGCAGACTTTTTAGCCCCAGGAGTTGGAGTTGCAAGGAATTATCACATGACAAAGAGACTAGCCTGTGCCTTAGTGAAAAATATCAATTATACTTCACCACCATTGTCAGCTGTAGAAGAAGAATTAGGTCAGCTTAGACAGGCCACTTTGGAGAACAGGGCAGCAACTATTTGTTGTTAAGACACAATCATGGATGTGATTTCAAGGAACGTGTTGCTTCAATGTAACTGCTAATTCTGAAATCATTGAAGGGAAAATGTAGAGACACATGATCTGGCTGCAGGAATCAAAGAAAGGGGAGGACTTGACTGGCTTTGGTTAACCAACTGGCTTCCACACTCTGCATGGGTTAACAGTTGATTGTCATTATGATGATGATAGTTTTTATAATTATCCTGTCTTGTTTAATGATTCAATGGCTACCCCTAATCACCTATGTTATCCTCCCCCTCTACTCTGCCCCAGTGAGGCCCCCATCTGGAGTACTGTGTCCAGTTCTGGGCTCCCCAGTTCAAGAAGGACAGGGAACTGCTGGAAAGGGTACAGCAGAGGGTTACAAAGATGATTAGGGGCCTGGAACATCCCTGTTACAAGGAAAGGCTGAGGGACTTGGGTCATTTTAGTCTGAAGAGAAGACTGAGGGGGGAACTGATCAATGCCTATAAAAAAGGGTGGGTGTCAAGAGGAAGGGGAAATCTTTTTTCAGTGGTGGCCAGTGACAGGACAAGAGGTAACGGGCATAAACTTGAACATAAGAAGTTCCACCTAAACATGAGGAGGAACTCCTTCACTTTGAGGGTGGCAGAGCACTGGAACAGGCTGCCCAGAGAGGTGGTGGAATCTCTGTCTCTGGAGACGTTAAAAACTCACCTGGACACATTCCTCTGCAACCTGCTCTAGGCGGAACTGCCCTGGGAGGGGGGTTGGACTAGATGATTGCCAAAGGTCCCTTCCACCCCCATATCATTCTGTAATTCTGTGATTCTGAGAGTCAAAAATATAACCATTCAATCTTTTGAGTCCCACCTAAGTTGGACTTTGGAAGTCTCAAAGCAGGAAATTGTTACAACCAGGAACTCAGAGTCTGGCAAATATGCAAATGTGTAACTAGAATTCCTTGTGATTAAAAGCACCTTTCACCTTTAAGAACAAACAGTGAGGAATGCCACCAGGAAGGACCGGTTAACAAGCTTGCAAAATAACTGGAGGAGCTGCAAAAGCTTCTGCATTTATCTTCACCAGTTCACACAAAAGAGTTACCAGCTCAAACCTCAAAGATGGTGCTAAACCAAACAACGCTCCAGGTGAGGGCCTTATACGGACAGAATAGCCAAGAACTCACTCCTGGGCCACAACCGAACACCACTAGGGACCACCCAAGAACCTCCATGAAGCCCCTAACAGACTGCATATGCATGTGCCAGGGTGATATAATGAATATGGAAATTAGTTTTGGGAAATGTCATGAATATGCCTATTCTGTAGAGATACAAGTCTCAGTAAATGTCACATTTGTTGTAGACGCTCGCTGGAGAGATTCCCCATGTCCCTGGTGCCATAATGAAAGAATAGAAATAAAGAATTAAAGAAACACCTGTTTCTTAATGCTACATTGGTGTTAAGACATTAATTTCTGAATTTGGTGACACTTCCTGTACCCCCCCGTTCCCCTAAAACCTTCCCTGGGAAGGTTCGCTACGGGTACAACTGGGCTACCCTGGAGCAGTCATTGTTAGTGGTGAAGCAGGCAATGGGAAGGTAAAGGGCACACTGGTGTCCGGGTGCTGCTGAGGGACACAGGGATCCTGTGCTTGTAAATGACTGCAAGAAATGTGTCAAGGGTTAAATAAAAACTGATTTAGAAGTCCTACTTTTTCATTTCCAGGGCAGACTAAGTCAGCACATCTTACATTTGTAAGCATTAGAACCGAGAAATTTGGAATTTGCATATCCCTTTATTCACACATTTTAATATGTCAAAACACAGTATGGTCACAAAGCTCTAAACACGATGATGTACTGCATTCTGCCACGATACATTGATGGGAAAGGCCACATTTTGTGGAAAGACAAATTCCAAAATTAACTACACCGTACAGGGGTGTGAGCTGTGACAGCGGCCTCCAGCTGCTGGACAAGAGTCGTGAGCAACATAGGGGCTGCACAAAACAACCAACAATCAGGCAGTGAAGCAAAACCAGTTCCTCAACAGTCCCACGATCAGAACAATGCCATCTTTCTCTCCTCACAAGCCACTGTCAGAGTCCCATTCCCCCAAGGGACCTAAAGGAGTGATAAGTGACCTTCCTGAGCACTCACAGAAGCTATTTCACAGGCCACCTGCACCACGGCTGGGTATTTTACACCAATATCCTTCCTTTGCCATTGACTGCAGCCAGAGAACACTCCTGGTTAAACACCCCACAGACAACCACCCAAAGGTGGGGATTAAAGCATGGATGGAAACAGAGCCCAACGCAAGGTCACACATGCTGCTGAGAATTAGCAAGGATTTCAAAAGGGACAGCTGGGAACACTTACACGTTTAAACGTTGTCTTGCTTGCACAAATGTTTTCTTCACTGACACTTTTGTCAATGCAAAGGTGCTTTCCAATACAGATCAGGTAGCCCACCAAAACACGGCAAATTCAGCAGCCTATCTACTCTCTTCGCTGTTCATTTAAAGAGAAAATCCTCAAGAGGGCAGCAGTTAGACAAAGCCCAGCTTCCTTCGAATCCTCCAAATCGTCTTCTGCCCTTGTCACACGCCAACAACCACTATTTTTCTCAGAGCAGCCTCACACAAGACCTGGCCGCGGGGCCAGAAACTCAGTATTTCAGGAGCTGTTTTGCATGCAAGAAGTGCAGCAGCAATTGCAGTATGAGCTCTGTCCCGGGACTGGACCAGGGCTGCTTCCCATGGCTGTCTGCCATGAGATCCTCTTCTCTCCCGCAGAAACCTTGCGGCTTCAGCACCTGGACGCTCAGGGGGATTGTTCCCACCGTGTCAGCCACCTGCATCAAGAGGAGAAAAGCAGAATGATGTTACAGACAGGCTAACAAAACCACCGAGGTACTCCCTGATGATATGCTTCCTTTATTTTGATTTATCACGTCTGTACCTTGCTAAAGCTGTGCGTGCACTTAGACTTTTGTGCTTCACAGAGAAGACAACTTTAGTAAGGTTTCTTTCCCCCCTCCCCCACTTCCATTATCAGGATGGCTTCCCACCCCACTGTTTTTTCTTTCTTCCTGGTAGCATGAAGTCATCACATCACGTGCACGTAAGTGCCAAATGCACTCATATAGATTAAGAGCACGTGCAGCATTCGTGCTGAGATTTCAGAGTCAATGGTTGTTCCCTCTCCTCACAAAGGAAACACCAGAGTCCAAAAGAAGAAATACTAAGACACACAGTTTTCATCTGCATGTTACCAGTATTGCTGTGACAGGCTTGTGGCTGGCTGTAACTAAGAGGAAGTAAGAGGAAGGAGGCTGCGGTGCCTGGTGTCCCCTGCGGCCACCGGGAGACTCCCTGGAGGAGCAGTTACGTGATCACATCCAGGCTGGCAGCACCAGGGTATGCACAGCACTGAGTAAAGCCCATCTATGCAGGACACAAGGGTCTGATAGAGCTGGTGAGATTTTGGAGTACAGTCTCTGAAGACCCTTCCAGAGCACCTTGTCTTATTCCCTTTCTATTCACCCCAACTTCTGCTCCCTCCAGAAGATACAGTGCTTCTGCCCAGCCTCAGTGAGGAAGAGGGATGAGCGTGAGAGTGAAAAACCTCAGCTAAATGCTGCAGTTCTCACTTTCAAGAGGATGAAACAAAGTCCAATGTGTGCAGCAGACTCCCTGGAAGATGCTGAGCAACGAGATAACAATGCTCCAATAGAAAAAAGCAAAACAACAAACAAACCACATAATTTTTTCCATGAGGTTTTTTTTTTCCCCAGACAAAATGACTTAGAGAACTGCATGTCTTTCAATGAGCAAAATGAGAAACTATTAAAACCACATTTAAAAGCCTCAGCTTAAAACAATCCAGAATGATAAGAATCAATGTTAATTAAAAGTGCAAATAGAGTAGCAGAGTTCAAACTCAATAATTCAATCTTAAGACTACAGGTCAGCCACACAGCCAGGACTTCCTAAAGCGCCTTCTCTCCCAGACTCCTATTTCATGCTTGGAGAGCACTGAGGTATCAAAAGCTACCTTAAATAAATTTAGATTGCATGACATGGTTACTAAGTCCTTTTTCAGTGCTGCACTTGACAGTGCTGTACATACAACCCATTTTTTCCCACTCCTCACCTGAAGGGAACCACTTTCCCCTTTTGTTATTCTATCACCTTCCTCAATTGTCAACTTCAGAGGCTGCTTAATTTCCAACACCAATGCCCAGCACCTCAGCTCAGAAAAACGATTTACCTGCCACAGCCAACTGCAGTACCTGTAAAGAAAGCTGTGTTCTGCCCTCTGGAAGAAGTCCATCCCAGCTAGGAGTTCTAATCAAGAACATGTAAAAGCATTTTCCCACTACCCCTCCCAAATAGGTAAGTGTTCATGAAACTATCCATTTGAAAGATACCAGAAGACTACACATGAGAAATTAAAGCCACCAGAAGGCTACACAGCAGAAATTAAAGCCTACCTTTTACAGGCAGGTGTGATCTCCTTCTCCATAAGGCTAGTGTTCCACTCTGGGGAAACCAGCTTCTGATGCCTCAGGCATCAAGGTCCCTGACAGCTGTGCAGAGGGAAGGGAAAAAAACAAAAGAAGAAAAAAGAGGGTCAATTTCCAACTGTAGTATAGAGAACAATCCAAAACCACTGTCTAGGGACTTACGCAATGCCAACATGCAACTTTAAAAACACTTCCTCCTCCCACCCGAATACAGTCTGACAAATCTCAGCTGGAAGCAAGGTAGCCAAAGTGACCACCTCTGGAATTACTTAACTCCCAAACAACATCTCAATGTTACAGAAGAACTAATCTTTAGGAGGGTTGCAGAATTTCCCCTTCTCTCCCTATGCGTGGCTCCTATGCTTTCTCCCTCCCTACTTCACTCAGCCCCTCAACATCTAACACAGCCAGAATAGTTCTCCTGGAAACAGGTGTCCCTCCCTACTGGTCTCTCTTCAGCTCTGGTAAATCAGGCTTACTTTCACCTGATCCAGCCAGCTGAAGTAGCAGCAATTCATGTTGTCCACCTTAGCAGTGCGAATCTAGTACTTAGCTAACCTCAGAGAGACCAAAAGAGCCCTGTGTTTCAACCATGACCCTTCTCTTTTACAAGGCCGCACAGCCTTCTACTTAGGCAGTTAAGAAACCAAGGCAAGTTCTGCTGCTGTTAAGAGTTACACTGGAAATCTGCGGGTCACATGTTCAAGAAGTCCTGAACCAAACAAATACAGAGCAGCACAGACTATCTTATTGCTTTGTTACCTGCTGTGAGGCCAGACTCGGGGTATGGAGGTCAATAGCAGCAAGAGAAGGGACACGGGACTCTGAAACTGTTTTATTTTCCTTTTTCAGAAATCTGGGATGCCATGCTGCAAAACACAACCAATGCATACCGACTGATCTAATGCACACTGCTTCCTGTCACTTATTTAGGATACAGGTTGTATTTAGAGAACAAAAATCATACCTTCCACTCCTCTCAGTTCAGGGAGATGATTTAGTTCTGGCAAACGCACATCTGCCTTGGAGAATTCCCATTTTTTCCTATTTGCCTGAAGGATGTTTTTTTCATTAGTAACCTGTAATCAAGGGTGTAAGTACCAGCTCATGAAAACATAGAAAAAACAAAATGATTTTCAAGCTTAGAAATATATCAACACAGCAAAGTGCCACTGTAGTTGAACTTGCGCAAGAGAAAAATGAAAGATGAAGTGTGTGAAGGAATCCACTCTGTTCAAGTGTCATTTATATATTAAACGTAACAGGGCAGCCACAGCAAAAAAAACAAAAACAAAAACCACCAAAAAAACCCAAACAAACCAATAACCTCAGTGAGACTGCTTCCGGAGAGAAAAAAAATCTAACACTTGGAGAATGGCTTGGATCAATTTTCTGCAGGAAGACAAACATCCCTGGCGGCACGGAAAATACATTGCCTAGATAGTGAGTGCAGTGAAAAACTTTCCATTTCACTTGTTTTCATTATCTATTTTTAATGCATTTACGACACAACTAAATGAGGCCCTGACCACGTTAAATCCAAGTCCCCAATTCTGCTTCAGTAGTGCAGCACATACGGTCTGCTTCTCCTGGCCAGGCAGGAGGCCACGGATATATTCAAAGTCTCACAGATACCCTGTGTTGGACTGCTCCTCTCCTTTAAAACTGTTCTCTGACATAAAGCGTGTTTTATAGAAGATAACTGTTAGCAAAGGATAACAGATGACATACATATAGGAAAAAAAGGGGTAAAGAAAATATTTCTAGTTGGGACTTAAAGTGAAGGCTGCAACAGATGGGATTCTTGACAATAAAATACATATTTGAGTTCAGAATTTACTTTTGCTTTGCCAAGGTCAAAAGACAGATGACTTACCGATGTCAAGCTTACACTGTAATGACCCACTGGAGAACGCTTCCGTTGCTTTAGAAAGGGATTCAAGTATTTCTTACTCTTCTCATCAATTCTGTAATCAAAAATGCCTCAAAGTTTGTATTAACTGGGATAACATGGTAAATATACACAAATGCAAGACACCCAGAAACACTGTCACTAAATGCTTAGAGAGAAGGCTCATGGGGAAAACATCCATTGTGAGCTCAGTTAACAGAGATTTTTGGCCCGAAGGCCCATTAGTCAAAGGCAGGCCGGTGTCACAGCAGCTGGCAAACTGATGCTGTCCAGTAGCGCTTTGCCAAGCAGAGAGAGCCTGTGTGGACATGCACAGCTGCTCGAGGTGAAGTCAGGCCTTTTTATCCCCATAAAATCCTTCCCCCAAGCACTGTTCCTAGCTGTGTCCTGTCCCTGAGCCACACCTCACCTTCCCACATCGTCACCCTGCCCCTCTCTAGGGATATCACAGCTCCTCAGCAACAGGGACAACGGATACAAGCTCTTCTGGCTCTGTCCCCTTACCTGTAATTAATGTTCCCAGGCACGGGCCCCATCCCAACCGTAGTGGGAGAAAGGTTCTGATTGATGGGAGGGATAACTATGCCTGCATTCTTGGCATAGTCCAAGCTGCTGCTGGAATCTTTTAGGCTGGTGTGAGGGCTTATTTTAAATGGGTTGATTGCACCGTCGTAGAGGGAGCTCAGGTTGGAGGATCGCTCTGCCTTCTCTGCATTTTCTCTCTCTTTCTTAGAGCGCTTCACCTTTAATAGTTTTGCATCTCTGCTCTTCGTGTTAATGCTGAAATCCTGTTTGGGAAGATAAGCACTGTCTTTCTCATACAGTCATGTTTAAAAGGCAATTTAGAGCAGCACAAGTCAAAGCCTGCATGATTCTGCAAGAATCTGATAGAGATGGAATTGTTTTTAGTAGGAAACATCTGTTTTCCATCAAACTGGAGGAGACTCGTCAGGGTTCTCCAGCACCTTCTGTAATAGAATAGGATTGGAAATGATGAAGAACAGCCACATGCTGTGTCAATTCCAAAGAAATGAAATAAGAACTGAGCCCAATGTCACCTCAAAGTCACTATGAAGCATCTACTCCTTAGTATCTGAATGAAAGCAAAACATGTAGTTTTGGATACAGGGCTTTAACACAGGTAAACAACGGCACACGACCAAGTTTTTGTGATTCAACATAAGGTGTGCTTCCTAACTGATTCTCTCTTCAGCTCCATATTTGCCAGTAACTGCATATACCATGTAGCTTACCTGCAAGGGACTGACCAAACAGCCATTTATGCAACCTTGTAGGAGTCAAGAGGCTGGAATCAAAGACACAGAACTTCCACACAGCCACCTGCAGGCTGTATTGCACTGCGTGCCAGAGCTGTGGGGGCGCAGGCCTAACACACCGCCTTGAAGCAGGGGACAAGGGCTTCAGCACTGTTTAGACTCACAGCAGCCTCCAAAGGTGAGCGTCTCTGCCACACCACACTTTACCTACTACCTACTTTTTAAAAAAAAAAAGTTAAATGGACAATTATGCTTATATTTTTGCTACGAACTTCAACTGCTGCACATACTTATGTAATGATTTTAAAACAAAAAGAACCCACAACTTGGGGGGAAAAAAAAAGGATGAACCAACCTGTATACAAAGGATTTTTCTTTCTTCTAAAACATCATCTTTGTCCCTTTTGCTGATTTTGGATTTTTTTAGTAATTGATGGTCTCTGGCATCTTTCTGAATCTTTAATTTAAGCTCCTGAGCAAATCTACATTCCATATAAGGGGAAACAAAAAACCAAAAGAGCTTCTGTTAATCTCAGTATCATCACCAGTTGGTGTTCAGCCTAGTCTCCTATAGCCTTTTAAGTAATCAAGCAAACCATGGTTTTTTAGCTACTGAGAAAAATATGATGCATCCACTAAAATAAATAAAATCTTAGCAGCACACTCTTTTCACATTACAAAGGTGTCTGCATCTACACCAGACTGGGATGCAAATAGCGAATACAGTGCAAGAACCATGCCACCCAATACAGTATGACACTGTGCACACACTGATGAATTCGTGTCATGACAAGGTAGTGAGGCAAACACGCCACTGCAACGTGTTCCCTTTCGACTGTTCTATTTCCAGGAAGGCTAAAGCCAAACAAAACCGAAGACAAACAGTGGCTGTCAGCTCTGGAAGCCCAGCATGCAATGTTCGAGCACAACTGCTTAACTTCTTTCTAATATTAGCCTGCTTTGAGCTAGGAATGAACTGTTTACCTTTCAGCAAATCCATCCTTGTTAAAGAAATCGCACTGCAAGAGTTCAGCACAGGAGGGCCTTTTGTCTGGATCAATCTGCAAACACTTCTGTCAAATCAACGTAAACAATAGAAGGCAAATACATTAGAAACGAAACAAAGGCTTTAACATTTCCAAGTGAAGTTAGGAAAAAAGATGCAAAACTCCCCCTTCTAGGTTCTGCTATATTGAGATGGGCCCAGAAGACACCACTACCAAAAAAGCTTCATGTTTGCTGGCTGCTTCCTTTCCAGTCACTGATGTCCACAAAGACTGACTGCACAGGGAATACCTGTCATACAAACAGATAGCTCCACTCTCAGTAAGCCTCCCTTGTTTTCACTTCGGTTTGCCTAAGGCTTTAGAATCATTAGGTATTTCAAATACAAATACCTGTTTTTCAGGTTGTTTAGTTACCCAGCAATGCTGTGCTCCAGACTCCTGTGTGAAAGCACAAAAACGCTCTCTGGAAGGATTCTTCAGAATCTATTACAAAGTTGTAGACTTCTCAACTCCCACATAGTAGATACATAGCGCCAAGGACAAAGGACACATTTGGATCCCATCCCATCCAGAGCTACTTGCTGGCAGTACCTCCACCAGTAGGTTGAGGGGACGTTGGCAGAAAACAATATATATCCACACAGCTCTGCTAGCAATTAAGAAGTAAGGGGCTGTGTATTATCTACAAAGCATCCACTTCCGCAGTAGATGAGGGGAAAAGGTTGGGAGACCTTTTAAAGGATCAAATGATGCTGTGAGTTGTACAGGGGATGCTTTCAACACATAATCCCATCTTCACTTCTCAAATGGAAGACTTGGAAGACTTTGGAAGACTTAATCAGTGGGGCATTATGAGAAACCAATCCTCCCTGGAGGATATGCAGTGACCAATTCAGGTTTGGAGATGACTGACTTAGTCTCCTCTGTCACCAAGGATGGTTGTACCCTTGCAGTCCTGACTAAGCTACCAACCCAAGCCAGTTGCTCATTGCATGGGTAGTTAAGAGAATGCCAGTTTAACAGCCCCAGCCGTTTCCGTAGGCTTTATTCAGTTCCTCAAGGCAAAGGACAAGTAAATAGAGAAATCCTCATAGTAAAAAAAAAAAAATCAGTTTTTTTAATTACCTTGGCTAAATCTAGCACTGCAGCAGAGAGCTTGGGATATCGTCTGTCCAAAGATTCGGCCTCCTTCACTTCAGGCAACCTCATGCCAGCAAAGAGGGGATTGTTGTAGAATAACTCTTGGTGTCTTGGAATTAAATTACCTGGAATCACACAAACAAAGCAACCATGTGGAAGAAATACAGAATAGTCCCATGAAACAGCAGAGAGGCTGAACTACTGGGTAACAGCTACTGCAAGGGCTACAGCCTGGGTCGTTCTGATTTTACCTGTGTGCCACAAGTTGATACTGTACTCCCAAGCTCCTAGATCCCGCTTTGTAAAAGGCGCTACGAGTACACACTCTCAGAAACAGTTCAGTACACACCGCAGCTCTTCTCCCCACAACCTAAACTCCTTCCTGCATGAAAACGTACTTGATCCCTTCATTACTAAGCAGGCGCTAGAAGCCCGACAGGCTGTTCTTACCTAAGCATTTGGTGATGTGGTAGAGCTGGTCAATGTCGGAATCTCCAGGGAAGAGGGGCTCTCCTGTAAGCATTTCTGTTATCAGAGCGCCAATAGCCCACACATCCACAGCCCTGGGGAAAAAAATAAACATCAAACCAAAACAAAACAAATACCCTAGCTCAGCACAGCTTCATTTGCCTCCAATCCAAAGACTGAGTCAGGCCAGTGTACAGCACATCTTCAGCAGGCTACAAGCCCTAAGGGCAGCTTTGCCCACCTAAACAGCAAGACACTGTTTTCCAAGCTTACAAGTGCCCAGATGAATGGCAAGGATTCAGCTCCTTGGAGCAGCCAAGCACTAGCAGGAGCCTGACAGAGGTAAAATGAGTTTCCAAACCCCACTGCTTTAGAACTACCATCACATTAGTAGAATCTTGCAATTTAGAGGGCACAAAGGTCAACAGGCATCTCATCTTTCTGCAAACATCCACTCTTCAGGCATGTTTACTGAAAATTAAGTTTAAATAATAAAGGAACATACATAAACCTGCACAATTGTACTAACACCACTGTGATTAATACAGTTTAAGTTCTGACCTGATTTTGCAGCACTGGGGATCCCAGTAACGAAAAAAAACCTCATTCACCCTACCCCTTCATCCTGAAATCTCCTCCTTCTCAATCTAGAATTGTTTGGAG
>VXBJ01006697.1:324880-335414 GCA_013400055.1 Nycticryphes semicollaris | reverse complement strand
CCCCCATACTAGCACTGGCAACTGAAAAACTCCTATAGACAATAGACTAGGAATGATAAGGGCTCTCCTCGCCTGTTGAGCCAGGAAAGCCTAGCACAGGCAGTAGGTAGCTGCAGAGCAGGAGAGGGAAGAAGGTGGCTTAAACCTTTATAAGGGCACAACCAGGGAAATGCTGAACAGCATCCCTTTAACCTGTTTGCCAAGCAGCAGTCCCCTGCCTCCCCAAAACACAGAGCACTCCCCTCTCTACTCCCCCCACAAGCCCCCAGCCTCACATGCCAGCCTTACTTGCCATACTTGGTGTCCCCCACCAGCAGCTCTGGAGCTCTGTACCATCGGGTCGCCACGTAGTCTGTGTAAGCTTCCCCAGAAGCTGCTAAGGTACGGGCAAATCCAAAGTCACACAGCTTCACAACTCCTGACTGGGAAACTAGTATGTTTTCTGGCTTAATATCCCGATGTATTATCTGCAAAGAGAAAAAGCCAGTCAGGACAAATATATTCCCCACTTCTACACAGCAAATTGACCCGCTCAACAAAAATAGTAGCTTTCTCACATCTAGGTAGAAAGTCACATTTTTGTAGGTGCAGAAACCACACAGAGACAACTATGTGCATATAGTCAACTAACAGGTGCTGACCCAAATGCACAGGTAAACACAGAACTTGTAATTTTTGCACACAGAAGCGTTTATTGTATACATATATCTCTGCATCTGTTCTGCAGGTGTGTTTACTGTAGGTATTTTAACAGGCAAAATTTATTATGCTTGAAAATCTGGCCTTGACCACAAATTTAAAAGCTGTAAGTATTGCAAGGGCCATGAGCGTGTCCTGCAGTTAAATGTGAAGAGTACTTTAGGAATTCATGAGGCACAATTTTCCAAACAGAAAATTAAATGAATGTGTGTCTGTTTTTATATATATATCTTTACACAATTAGGATTAAATTGGCAAACGTGTTACAAACCATTCGAAAACAAAAACCTCAAAAAAAATGAAGCAAAAGAGAAAGCAAGCTTACATGTTTACACACGCGCTATCAGAATCAAACTTTTGAAAGACAGACTCTCTCCCTCCCACAAGATAACCCCATCTACATTAAGGTGCCACCGAGTATTGGATCCCCACAGATTTCTGGACCCTTCCTTTCAAACAATCTCACAAATCCATCAGAGACAGACTACTGGATTAGCTGACATCAAACTCTGAATTTATATAAAATTCAGTCTGTCCCTTCTGATCTGCTCTTCCTTTTCAGCCAAAGCTTTATTTCTCTAAGTTTTAATATACGTCAAAAATATAAGCTTCTATATTTATTTGTTCAAGGTTAACTGCAGACCCGACTTCTTTTGCATACTTACATTATGACTGTGGCAAAATGCTATTCCTCTCATGATCTGAAATAAGTATTTCCGAACCCTGCTGTAGTCTAGTCCATTTGGAAATGCCTCAAGGTCATCAAGCACCGTGTGATCCACAAATTCAAACACCAGATACCACCGTTTCTTCTTTTTGCAGACTTCCAGCAAGTTCACAAGATTCTCATGCCTGAGTTGCTGTTATAAAACAAGAACTTTGTGAGAGCTTGACAGTATATAATGGACAAACTGTGACCGGATACTTCTAACTGTAACCCAGGCGGTGCACTGCCCTGGAATGCTCGTCTCATGGCACTCACATTCATTTATTCCTAAAATCACCTCAATTATATTTTTAGAATAGGTGTTATCTTGCCAATTTTTTTTTCTTTTTTCTTCAGCATCATCTGGAGGTTTTCCTTCACTTCATATACGGAGACACCTGTTTTGTGACCTAAAGATAAATAAAACACTAAGGACATTTCTTCTTAATTGGGATGCTCAAAATACACTGTTGTTGGAAAATATCATGCATTCTGCTTCTCAAAATACTCTTCTCACCTAAGAGGTGACACTAACTCATGCCGTGATATTGACATGCTTTAGAGCAAGCTTATGTTCCACGAGAGAAATCTTCAGGCCAAAAAGAGTTCCAGAGGAGCACATGGTTAACACGTGAGAGACAGCAGGCACCCAACAGCATCTCCCACAAAGACTTGCCACAGCAAAGGAAAATCCAGAGGTCCCTGAGCAAGCAGGAAAGACAAAGCAGGATGGTCTGAACTGGAAAAGTTTTGTGTGCTGCCAAGTACATCTCTGACCACTGTGAGAGGAACAGGGCATTTAGCCATGACCGCTGAGCTGCAGAGACTCCTTGCTCAAGCAACAATAAATGCAGCCAGCCTGGAACATTTGGCTGTACCTGTGACTCAAACTCCTTTAGGAGATGTCACCAAGTGATTAATTAACACGAGGAGCACCACTAGCTACCCCTTCTAGACAGGATTCAATGGATCACCGAACAACTCTCAAAGCTTTGTTTTAAGAAAACTTTTCACCGCTCCCAACAACCCATAGTGATTCCTCTCTTTTCTCTCTCATTTCCAGGAAGTTTTATTCTTCTTCTCTGTCACTGCTTTCTCTATGTCCTCTTTTTAAAAATCTGTAACATCCCAGTAAAACAAAAGCAGCTGCAATACCTCTCTGTTCTACCTAGTTGGCAGTTCCTCACCAACTAGTCAGTGTCTGTATTTTAATTTTTTCTGATGAGGCTGATAGAAGACTTTTCTTCTAAGCTCCTAACATACCCAAAGCATTTCTGTTGGCACTGCCAGCTAATCCACATTTACAATAACTAACCTGTGCTGGAATACAAGCATGAATGGATACAAGAACGGATAAAAGGAAAGTTCCACTTTCTTACCTATAAAGCGTTAACAATTAAACAGTTTCTATTAAGCTGTGTCTACTGGATTCAAACAGAAAACAGACGTGTCAAGGATTTGAAGAGATATTTTTTTTTGCCCCCAATATTATATGGAGAGGGAAGCTGAAGATAGTTGAGAGAAAAAAAAACTAAACTGAAGAGGAAAAAAACAACTGCTGTGTTTTCTAGTTATTTTGTTATCACATTCTGACCAGCCATGAACCCACCTCCAACTCGTTACACATTTATAATACTGCTGTAATCACACACCACTTCAACCAAACCGACCAGGCTACAATGCAGTTATTTATTAGCTTGGAGCCTAGCATGGAAATGCCATCGGTGGCTGCCTGAAGGCAGTACCACAGCCCAGGGATCCTGAACGACCAAGGAAGATGCAAAAGGACTGCAGAGCACAGGGGCTTGCAGGGAAAATGCTCTCCCAGTCCAGAGGGAGTGCCAGCCAACCTGCACCTGCGTCTGTCAAAGACCCATATTTCTTAGAAGGCCTGAAAAGCAAAGATTTTTAAAATTATGATCACTTAGAAAAAAAAAAGCTCTATTCTCAAGAATAATTTCTTCCCAGCGCAGGAGACCTGAAGAGGTTTTGCTGTTTTCAGCCACGATTAAATTTCTGCCCACGCTCCTGAACACAAAAAATAAAAAGGAAAAAAACAGGTTTACGGGGAGCATGCAAGTGAAGAAACAACAAAAACATTAAATCTCTAGGTATTTGTTTTACTGTGAGAGGCCATATTTATTGAGCTCTATATGGAAATGTTCCACTTGCTAATCTCTTATTCACCAAGGAAAACAAGTTAATTCCCAACACACCTGGGAGGTGGTACATGCTTTGACTCAGTAATTACGCTGAGCTTGGCCAACAAATCAGGTATGATCCAGACTCACAACCTGCTTTAAAACAGCTGGAGTGGGACAATGCTTGGAGCTGCTGGCTGCATCTCAAGCTCCAGCACAGGCACTTCTATTACCTCTAAGGGTCCGTAGCTCTTGCAGTGATGACAGAGATCACTTTTTTTTTCCTTCCATAGCACAGGGACTACAGTTTGGCAGACTTGTGAAGACACACTGATGGAAGCCAAGGGGAGAGGAGGCAGGCTTGCCTGTATTCCCACCTCCAGAACACTCCACATCAGAGGAAAAGCCTAGAAGCACTCCAGCTGTAGTAAGACTTTCCTCCATTTCTTCACCAGACACATCACCTGTGTCCCCAGGCTTAAAGCTACAACATATGCCCATGCACAGGAGCAGGCAATCTTCTGTGCATACTACCTGTGGGACAAAGGAAGAAGGAAAATACTGCACCTGCTGCTAGAGACTACAGTGGCAAGCACAGGGGCTGAAGGTGGTCAAAAGAGCAAGCAGACCAACAGGTGTATATCCTGGTGCAGGATGTCACTCTGCACCCTTAGCATCCTACTCACAAAGGAATGCAGCAGAAAAACCTGACAGTGAAAGTTTAGGAACAAAAGCTTCTGTAGGAATAACAAAGCCAAGAGAGGAAGCAGAAAGACCATATGACAAAACACTGAAGAGTACACACACAAAATCATGTTTAGCTAAAGCTCCTGGGTATTTTCCCAAGCAGAGTATCTACATGAAGAGAACTACCTTTAATAAACTAACTCACACAATGAGGCTACACCACATAAAACTGCTGATAAGAAGCCAACAGGTTGAAGCACAACTGGACATTTAGGTGAGTATAAAGCACCCACAACTGATACCAGACAAATCACACAAACTGTAAAGGACATTATGCCAGCTGCATTCAGCCTAGGGGCTATCCTTTGATTGATAAGGTTCAGGGAACGTGATACCTGTCTTCCTCCAGCCTCTCGCTGGCAGTACAAGCCTGACAGAAAAATGTCATTAATAAAATAAAATAAAATAAAGTAAAACTTCCCTGGAAACGTTTTTTCTGTATCAGGTAACACTAGGAGCCAGTCTGGTTTGCCACATTCGGATCACCACTCACCTACAGGTTTTACAAGTTCAGCATTTCTTTCTTTTTCAGCAAATTCACAGCTGCAACCCACTCGAAATTTGGTACCCAACACGGGGACACAATTACCACCAGGAGGCACTAGAGAGCTTGCGACTCCCTTCCTCATACCTTTCCCTGATGAATACAGGGCACATAGACTAGATGCTAATTAAGTCGGGTTTAGCCGGGCAAATCCAGTACAGCAGCAGCCAAAGGGAAAAAAACCAGCTCTGCAAGGCTCCAACTCAAAGGCTAAAAGAATTTACCACGGCTTGGCTGCTCCTGGAAATATAAATAGGATCTAATCATGTCTCTTTTGGTTTGGACTTTCTTTGTAGATCATGGTCAGAGGTGTTTCCCTTTAAAAATTGACCCAATGTTTTAAATTTACACCCATCCCACAGCTTCGCTGAATAAAGACCACTCTGTAAAGGACTACTGAGCAGTCCCAAAAGGCAGCTTCCTTTCCCCACAAAAAAAACTCATAAACTTTCTACAGGTCGATCTCACACACAACATTTCTACACACACCTAGCACTTTTACTGCAAGAAAAAGCTAGACCACAGACACAACGTTTACTATTCTGCTCGAAGGAGACATCTGCCTTCAGGAAGGTATTGAAACACCTGACAAGGACTCCAAATAGGCCCCTGGAGCACAGCAGAGGCTGCTCTCCTTCCTCGGGGAATACCAGTGCTGAGCTCCATCACTCCCCTGGCCTGCAGCAGGGCAGGTTGCTAGTCATAACTACAGGAGCTTCAAAATAAAGAAGGTCAGGCTCTGGATGAACCACCTCGGTGCAGCAGAGGTTGTAGTGCGCCAGAAAACAGCTCCCAGCTGAATGAGGAGCTACAAGTTTAAACACGAAGCCATCAAAAAGCTTCGTGCTTGGTCCAGCTTCGCTAGAAACCGCAGGCCAGCTGCCCTCAAAGCCACCTCACTCCTCACCTTCAGCAGCTTGATTTCCCTCACGGCGATCTTCCTCACCACCGCGTCCTCCTCGCTTTCCAGGAACTTCTTGACGGCGACGATCTGCCCGGTCTCCTTGTTTCTGCACTTGGTCACCACCCCGTAGCTCCCTTCCCCCACAAGGCCCAGCACCTGGTACTTCTCCATGGCGGCAGCAACAGACCGGGGACGGGGGAAACCTCGTTAGGCCGCGGCCGTCTGAAAGCAGTCGGTCCTCACCGCTCACCAGCGGCGGGAGCGGACCCGACGCAGTGTCACCGGGGCAACGGGCTGCCGTAAAGCGCAACCGCAGCTCGAGCCCCACCTGGCGCAACAGCCGTACAGCGCGGCCAGCCGTCAGGCAAGCGCGACGGCCCTCCTCAGGTGAGACAAACAGTGAGGTAGTGGTGTCAGCGGTACGACATTCTTTCTCTATGAATCAACATATCGTATCAAAATAGACTCTGGGTTTTTTTAATTCTCCTCCCGCCCCCCCAAAACACAACATCCTACAGCTCTTTTACTAACTGGACCTAATCTTTTTAATGACAGGACCAGAGGAAATGGTCTGAAGTTGCAGCAGGGGAGGTTTAGACTGGATGTTAGGAAGAATTACATTACTGAAAGAGTGGTCAGGCACTGGAACGGCCTGCCCAGGGAGGTGGTTGAGTCACCGTCCCTGGTGGTATTTAAGAATCGTGTAGATGTGGCACTTCATGGCATGCTGTAGTGGCCGAGACTGTAGGGTATGGGTTGTGGGTTTGTGTATGAGTCAGTGATCTTGGAGGTCCTTTCCAACCGTGACAATTCTGTGATTCTGTAATGTTTTTAGAACACAAGCGGAGGACCCAGCAAAGCCCTGAGGGGAGCCCTGTCTGAGAGCCTGGTCTACCGATTTAAGGTTAAAAAAATAATAAAAGGAGCCCCTGCACACATTAGCCAGGCATAGTTTTGTTATGCTCATTAATTAAAAGGTTTTAAGACTGGACCCTCGTCAGAAGAAGGGGAAAACATTTTGTTATTTGTACTGGCTATTTCCCTTCTGAATCTCTTGCTCATCCACAAGAATTACATCAGCCTCCTGATCCTGCAAGCCCACTGCTCCTAAAATTGACTCCTCTGCTTTTACTTCAAAGACCTCTGTGTCCCCATCCTCTTGGTCCAGGATAGCTCTTCAACGTTGGGACAAGGTATCAGGAAGGCAGGAATAGCCAGGGAACAAATCTGGGAGTTAAGGACACAAGAGGTGCCCAACTCCTTCCTAACAGCCAGCCTCAGAGGGCACCAAGGTATGCTGGAAACCTACTTGGCTATAATGAGTAAAAAGGCCTTATAAACCATTCTCCCTTGAGGTTCTTTTCCTAAAGCCCTTAAGACATACAAAGAACAAATGACTAAGCAATCTTATCTTGGCATGAAAATGTGCGGTGGGCAGAGTGCCAACATAAAAATCCTGTACGAATTCATTTAATGAATATTCTGTGCCCGAGCAGCTACATGCTGTTGCAAGGCAGCTTATGTTGCTAAGAACATGGCAATGATAAAGGTGGAATAATTTCCTTCAAAAAGGATGTCTGTATCAGTGCCCTTGCTGTGTATTTTATTTTAAAAACACGTCTGTTTCTGCACATATGACGTGCAACTTTCCTTATGAAGGTAACTTTTCCTTCAACAGGGGCTTCTTCTAGCAAAGCTGGAGCTTGCACCTGTGTTCACCAATTGAGACTTAATCCAACATATTCTTACTTTTTCCCCTGCACACCAGCAAAGGAAACAGCGACTGCTGAGGCAACTGTGTCTTATGCTCACATTGACTTGTCTTGCTCTGGAGATGAGTGGCATGGCAGGACGCATGCAGAAGGAAGCAATCAGAAACCAAAACAATGGAAGCGAAGACATTCTGTGCGGCTATTCCCAAAACAAAGGTGTTGTGTTAGGGTTGTGGGTAAAAAGAAATAAGAGGTGAAAGCAACAGGGAGGAAGGAGTAGAGACCAGCCGTCTGCTCAAAGGACTGCAAAGCTGAGTAATGCCTGCCGGGTCCAGCTGCGAGGAAAATGTGACACCCCAGCCATCACGCAAGGGCTGAGCCACTTTCCCTTTTGGTTTTTACCAATCAATTCCCAGATGTGTCTCTCCTCAGTTTGCTGGCCCGTACTGAACAGTGCAGGGTGTTGTAGAACCAAAGGTCTCCAATTGCTCTGAAGAAATTTATGAACGCCTGTCAGGTTTGACTACTGCAACGTTTCTCTCTGGGAGAGGAGCACTATGCATCTCACCAATATGCCAATTCCCTGGAAAACAGCATCATGAGCCATCATGTATTCCAGTAATACTTTCTGAAACCTTTACTGTATTTCTTTTGAGTCATGTTGATATGTGTCACCTTCTATAATTCGTTTACAGTTGGTTTTATTTCTCCTTCATCCTCTTTCTCACTTTCTATGGTAATGCACCTTTCAAAGCTGACCTCACACTTCCAGGAAAAAAAACAAAACAGTTGGCATTACTTTATGATACTCCTCCCACTTTCTCCTGCTCACCATTATTGCAAGTGCATTCTCTGGGTCCCAGCATCTGTTCAGCACTGCTAACAGATAGCTAACATGGCAACCAATTAACTCTTCCACTGCTGAGGTACTGCTTTTTGTTAAATCAAAGGCACAAACCACACACCACACACTCACAGCAGATTTAAAAAACTCACTTTTTCAGTGCAGATGGTTCTTCAATGTTATTTTATTTTTAATCATAGCAAACAATATGGGGAACCAGCCTTTCTCACTTATGGACAGTGCCCAGTGTCAGTGGGATCTCTACTAATCAGATTCCAGCCATCTGGCTGCTGTGTGAGTAATGCTGTTTTTTACCATCACCAACTATTAAAGATGATAGCTTCTTCTGGCTATAGGTTGCTTTGGGTTTTGTTTTTGAGTTATATATATATAACATGACTGTTAACTTATGATGATGCATGTCAGTGTGGTGCTATAATTTAAAGCCAGAGAAACTAAAGGTGGTGAAGACTAAGTGAGGTATCTTGCTAAGCCATATAGTACCTGTGCTCCAGATACGTTTGACAGCCTGTTGGTATCTGAATAGCATTGACCAAGTTCATAATTTGGGAGAAACCCTTTCTTTTTTTTTTTTCGCTTAGAATGCCAACAAGGGCCTTGAACTAGATTTCTCTCCTCAAAAGTCTAATTACTGCTGATGCTTTTCACATTGGCCTTTGTAAGCCTGGAATATTTTTCTTCTCTTAAATGCAGGCTACTGTGAGCTCTTCTGATCTTCCATAACCCCAGGAAAGGACATCACCCAGGTTAACGAGAAAAAGGGCAGAGAGTTTTAAAGTCAATAGCTAGAAGAGCTTTATTTTTCTGAGAATTAAATTAGTCTCCAATGACTTGGGTGGCAGAGCACTGAACAGGCTGCCCAGAGAGGTGGTGGAGTCTCTGGCTCTGGAAACATTCAAAACCCGCCTGGACACGTTCCTGTGTAACCTGCTCTGGGTGGACCTGCTTTAGCAGGGAGGTTAGACTTGATCTCCAGAGGTCCCTTCCGACCCTGTATCACTCTGTGATTCTGTGACTTAGTGAGGTTAGGGATGAAGTAGTCTGGTGCCCCAAGTGATCTCTTAAGGCCAAAATGGAAAAAGTAGGGTTTGTTTTTTTTAATTAAGTAATTTTTGTTCATATACAGTGTACAAGCTGGAGTGAACATATACCAAGATACAGGATTTCACAATATACCCTGCTTCTCTTCATCGCACAAAATGGAGGGGAGTACTCCCTGGTGTTGGAGGCTCTGGGGCCTCCAACACAAGAAGGACACAGACCTGTTGGAGCAGGTCCAGAGGAGGCCACGAAGATGATCTGAGGGCTGGAGCACCTCAGCTGTTAGGACAGGTTGCCAGAGTTGGAGTTGTTCCAGCTAGAGAGGAAAAAGCTCTGGGGAGACCTCATAGACCCTTCCAGTACCTAAAGTGGCTATGGGAAAGCTGGTGAGTGGAGTGATAGGATGAGGAGTAACGGTTTTAAACTGAGAGGAGATTTAGATTAGATATTAGGAAGAAATTCTTTACTGGGAGGTTGGTGAGACACTGGGAACAGGTTGCCCAGAGAAGCTGTGGCAGCCCCATCCCTGGAGGTGTTCAAGGCCAGGCTGGATGGGGCTTTGAGCAACCTGCTCTAGTGGGAAGGTGTCCCTGCCTGTGGCAGTTGGGGTTGGAACTGGATGATCTTAAAGGCCTCTTCCAACTCTAACCATGCTGTGATTCTTAAGAGTAACGTAAATTAAAAATAAAAATCACACCATGCAGTGGTGATGCCACAGCTGTTCATGACACGCTGCGGGTAAACGGCCTTATTTATTATTTTTTTTAACTCATTTCTTCCTCCCTCCCACCCCCCTCCACCTCAGATGACAGGCTCTCCGCACCCTTTTACGTTTCATCCCTCGAGGCGACACCTGGAAGGGAAATCAATACCTTTGGCGATGGTCCTTGAGGAGGAGAGCCTTCTAAATTTCCAGTTTTGACGAGATATGGCGGGTTTTTTTAGCTGTATTAGGCAAGTNGCCTCCGCCCGCCCGGGCCCGGCCGTCGCCATCTCCCCAGCGCCCGGGAAGGGGCGGTCCGCTGCCGCCGGGGGTGGTGCCAGCTCTCGGGGCATGCGGCATCCGCCTCTGCGCAGCGGCCGCGGCCATGAAGCTGCCGTCGGCGCCGAGCCTCCGCCCGTCGCCCGGCCCTTTGTTTCTTAGGGTCAGCGGACTGCCCTTCCTCTGCCCGTCG
>VXBJ01006697.1:288749-324839 GCA_013400055.1 Nycticryphes semicollaris | reverse complement strand
TTGAACCTGCCTGAAGGGAGGGAGGAGGAGCCGGAGCCGTTGCCCAGGATGCGATGGGGAACTGCTGGGCGCAGTGGTGCTGCGGACTCTTCTTCCGGAGGGAAGCCAGTCGGCTCCAGCGAGGTGGAGGGTAAGCGGGCGAGCGAGCGAGGCTATCCCTTTTCCCCTCCCCGGGGTGGGGAGGTGCCGGGTCAGGGTCCGCCCGGCTCCGCCTTCCCTTCCCTCCTCTTCGGCGGGAGGTGAGGGGAGGCGGCCCGAGGTGGTGGGCACTGAGGCGGCTGGTAGCCGTCCGTCAGGCGGGTGTGGAGGCGAAGCGAAGCGGGCCCGGGGGGGTTGAGGTGAGGAGAGTTCGGGGGGAAGCTGAGGCGAGGCGGGCCGCTGGGGTGGATACATGTCGCTTCATGCAGGAGTCTGGGTACACCCGGGCTTCAGGCTGTCCCCTTCGCCCCCCTCCCCACAGCAGGGCGGGTAGATATGGAAGAAGGGAGAGAGAAAGCAAACGCTTGTGTAGCTGGGACTGTTCAGTTTGAGGAAGAGGAGGCTGAGGGGGGAGGCCTCATCGCTCTCTACAACTACTTGAAAGGACATTGTAGAGAGGTTGGTGCTGGTCTCTTCTCACAGGTAATTAGCGATAGAACGAGAGGGAATGGCTTCAAGCTGCAATAGGGTAGGTTTAGGCTGAACATTAGGAAAGCATTATTCACAGAAAGAGTGGTCAGACATCGGAACAGGCTGCACAGGGAGGTGGTCGAGTCACCATCCCTGAGTGTGTTTAAGAGTCGTTTCAATGTGGTATTGAGGGACATGGTGTAGGGGAGAACTGTGTGGAGTAGAGCTGATGGTTGGACCCAGTGATCCCAAGGGTCTTTTCCATCCTGAATGATTCCATGAGTCTGTGATCTGCCTTGACAGCTAGAGCTGATGAAATGCTGGTTGCTGGGCTTTGTGTGGTTTGCACGGTTGATGGTAATACATGTCCAGCAGTGACTTAGGGTAACTGGCTGAGGGGATGTTCTTACTCCTTAGCCCTCTCCCTGGGTTGTTTTTTTTTTCCCCTGAAAGGTTTTTCAGGTCAGTTGCCAAAATCTGTGCAGGCTGCTGTGCAAAGGTGGAAAAATACCATATTTTCTGGAATATGATCTTGTGTTCTCTGTGAGTCAGAGGCTGAGAACTCTGTTGGGATAAAGGATGACTGTTACGGAAGATCAGGGGCAGAGTGTCCAAATAAGCGTTCACGAATCTTGTAAATGTTTAGTCTGTGGTTTGTTTTGTGACAACCAGTTAATGGAAAAGCAGTGTACAAACTGGAAGGATATGTTACCTGTACAAGAACTTGGTTTTCTTCCATATATTTACCAGTTCTTGATACTGATACATCACTTATTTTTGAGTGATGCATTTGGATTAAAGGAGTTCTAGACAGATATGCTGAGCATTTTGCATATTGCAAGCTCGTGGCTTATTTCACATGAACTCTAGCAGGCAAGTCTGGTGTTCTGCTTGTCCTGAAGACCTTTTAGGAATACTTTTCAGAGAAATGTGTGAAAGACCTGGAGAGTGTGTATGGAGGATACCTGCTTGTTTTCTTGGTACTATATAGCAGAGAGTATGAGAATACCTGAAGTGCCTCAACAGCTGGCATTTAATTAAGTTTTGTGTTCTATACTCTTAGAAAAAACAGGTAATACTTGACAGATTCTTTGCTGCGTTTTTTGCTGATTCTCTGCTCCATAGGCTAATACCTTTTTTTTTGTTTGTTTGTTTTTAGCAGTCAGTGATAGTGACAATAAGTCTCTGGCAAGTACTTACCCTTCAGGTTATTGCTTTGGTTGTGAGATCTCGTTGGTCTTTGATTTTTCCACCTGACTACTTTTAACCAGTTTATTAACTGACTTACGAGCACTTGATAGGCAACAGTGTCCAAAGAGGCACACGATAGTCTTGACTATAACAGCAAATTCTATATAGATGGTTATATTTCTCTGGCCTAATTTGACTGCTACCTATACGTTGTTGGTTTTTTGCCTCGTATTCCTTTTTTTCAGATGGTTGCTGAAGTTACTGGCTTACTCAACGGACTTCATTGTGTGTTTTGGTGCCTTTCATGTAACTACTGGTTTAATGCTTGCTTGGATTTTAGAATGCTAAATGCAAATTGGCCTTTGAGGCCTGTACCCTCAATACAGTATACAGGTATCAGCTTATGAAAAAAAAAAGGTCACGAGTACTACCTCATGCAGATCACTGCCATGTGTCTCAGACCATCTTTGTTTTCTGGGTGTGTTGGTAGCTTATAGAACAGTATCAGGGTGTTGAGCAATTTAGGTATTTTCCTTCTTCTCTGTGGTGGGAGGAGTAGGGAATTACATTAAAACCAAAATTGTGTCTCACAAATTCTGTTAGATTGCTACCAAATTCTGCAGATTTGGCTACTTCTGGAACAGCATAATGTGTCTTATCAAGTAAATTGTCATTATTTTAATCACAAGTACAAAAAGTAATAAAATTACAAAAGGAATTTTAACTCATGCCCTGGTTTCAATAGATTATTCTTTTTTTGGTGACTATTTTCACCCTTATAATCTGTATAAGTAATTTTTTTTAAATAAAAGATGATAACATGACTTGGCATAAAAGGAGAATAAAGCATATATATGTATGAGTGCTGAAAAGTTAGTCTATAATAACTTTAGGTATTTGAAGATTGATCTGGCAGTCTCTGTAGGTCCTGTGGCCAGTTAACTTCTTCTCTAGTGCATTTTCTCTGTTTTCTCTGGTACTTATCAAAGCTTTCTCAAGTCTTTTTTAGAAAATTATGAAACAGTAGAGTGTAAAGGAGAATAATAAAAGCTGTAAGCATCTTAATGAGTTACTGCTTTATTTCAATTGAAGTTGTTATGCATAGGGGTGAAGTTGCTGGGTCTTCCATTTCTGTCCCTGATGACCTCAATCCTCCATAGTTGCTCTGGGATTTAAGGGCTCAAACACTGGCGCAGAATTAGGTCTTCTATTATTGAGGCCCAGTTCAGCAGGCAGCAGAAAGCGTAGATCTTCCTTGAAGTGTCATTGCTGTTGGGCTATTTGTAATTACATTTAGTAAGCTTGCACTGCCTTGTCTCAGTTTTCTATTCCACGGTTCAATTCTTGCAACTAACCTGACCGCAGCTCATGTGTTTGTAAAGGTGAGCACAATTTGTTACAGGAAATCATTTCAGGACTACCTGTCATTAAAAAAAAAAAACCAGCATGATCCTGGTTTACAACATCAGGTGCTAACTAGTTTTATTAAATTAGATTCTTCATGGTATTTGCTCCTGCACACCAAAATGCTGTACAGAGGGGTCGCAGTGAAATTACTGTAAGTGTTCACGCCACGTGTGCCAATTACTTACTGCATGGATTAAAGTGGCCTTTCACCTCTGGTTTTGTATCAATGAATCAGCTGGAAGAGGTTCTTCAGTGGCAGCTGTGCACCGTGCAGGGCACTGCAGGAATCATAGAATTGTGCAGGTTGGAAGGGACCTTCAAGATTATCTAGTCCAGCCATCCACCTAACTGTGATGTAAAAAAAACTCCATCACTAAACCATGTCACTAAACATAATGTCAACATATCTTATACATACCTCCAGGGATGGTGTCTCAACCGCTTCCTTGGGCAGCCCATTCCAATGCTTAATAACCCTTTCTGTGTTAAAATTTTCCTAATATCCAACCTGAACCTCCCCTTGACTCAACTTGAGGCTGTTTCCTCTTGTCCTGTCGCTTGTGACACGGGAGAAGAGATCAACCTCCTCTGCTCTCCAGCCTCCTTTCAGGNCTACATGGGTTTGTTGTGACTGAAATGCAGGACCCAGCACTTGGCCTTAGTGAACCTCATCCCATTGGCCTCTGCTCATCGATCCAGTCTGTCCAGATCCCTTTGCAAAGCCTTTCTGCCCTCAAGCAGGTCGGCACTCCCACCCACGTTGGTGTCATCTGCAAACTCACTGAGGGTGCACTCGATTCCCTCATCCAGATCATTGATAAAGATGTTAAAGAGAATTTGCCCCGATTTTTGATTCATTTTTGTCTTCAGATGTAATGGCAGAAGCCTGTCTGCCTTACTGTAATTAGGCCTGACACAAACAGCTCTGTTTGAGGGATCTGCATTTTCTGTAGAGATACAAGTCTCTCAATCTGGCATTTGGTGGACGTATTTTGTGGAGAGAATCCCCCATGTCCCTGGTGCTGAATAAACAAAAGGCCTGTTTTTCAATGCTACCTTGGTGTTAAGAGGTTCATTCCTGAAGTCCGGTGACAGGGTTTTTTTGGGGGGGAGGACAGGTTTTTGGGAAGTGGGGGCATAAAAATGAAGGTTTTAGGGAAAGGAGGAGGGAAAAGGGAATGGGAGGAGGGAAGGAAAGGTTGACCAGGACCCTGCAGTGAAGTAGGTTGCTCAACAAGTTGCCAGGAGGGACGTGCACCCTGACTGGCTTCCAAAGAAAAATATGGTGTTGGCTGAAATATGATATGATGAAAATAATTCAGGCTTTGGCTGGTGTCTTGCTTTTAGCACAGTAGAAATAGGTGTTGGTTGCAAGTACAGAAGGATCTTTTGTTTGAGTATAGAAATACCTGAGGCCCTGGGTTTATTCCTGGTAACAGCCAGCACTTGCAACTGGAAACTCTGGTTTTTCAGATGTTTTGATGAAATGGGTGTTGTACTGAAGCACCTGTGTACATCTGAATGTTCTTTTGGATGACAGCCAAACCTCTTTCACTAGGTAAAAATGTATTCAATGAGAAGATACTTAAAGAGTCAAAGAGGAGACTAACTCTCTGTATAAAATTACAGATTGTGAATAACTTTTTTCTGTAGTTGAAAAGGGTTGTTTTGATCTCTTTGTAGGTATTTTTCTCTGAGGTTTAGCCTTCTAGCTATGCCAAGCTATCAAAATAAAACGTGTTGCTTAATGTACGTTGATGTACAAGATGCTGTGCTAGTAAACAGTTAAGTGCTACGATGAACAACCGTGTTTTTCAGAAATTGCCTGAAATAATGGTTTCCAAGAAAAATATATTAAAGGTATTTCAGAATACTCTAAATGTCTGTAAATGTCAAATCCAGCATCCTCATACCTGATTTTTTTCTCACTTGAGGGCATTTGTCTTTTCTCCAGTTCTGTAGATGTTTACATGCTTTTGTTTTGTTCTGTATTAGCGATGCCAAGCACAGGTTAAGAAGTAATTGTGTTTAATATGTGAAGACTTTATGTTTATTTTATGCATACTTAATATATTCCAAAAGCTCTTTGAAAGCAGCAGGCTTGCTTTCCTTGTGTTGTAAATTGAAGACTGTTCTGTAGTGTAACTGTAGACTTATTTTTCCAGATCGAAGTATTTTAGAACATGTTCAACAGGAGAACACTTCACTATAGAGGTAAGTGCTTACTTTTCTAGTGATTTCCCACTTTTGGTTTTTTGTTTTTGTTTTTTTTTTTAAAGCTGAATTTGAGCAATGCCTTTAACACCTTTCACAGTTCATGTACTGAAGTGTTCTAAATTATTCCAGAACAGATTGATGCTGAACTGGGTGGCAAGATTATTACAGCAGCTCACAACATTAATACATCATTTCACTTTAATCTCAAGTATCTGTTGTGATCTGATACTCAGCACCAGGGCATTCTAAAAGCTGCCTATTGCATCTTTCATCAATGCTGTGTTGGGAGTGATTTTTCTTTTCAGCTTGTATAAGGGCAGGATATTTAGTTCTTGATTGCAGGATTGTGAATCTGATTCCACAAAAAGCTATGATCTGATGCGGTTACTGTATAGTTGGTTGCATTTGTAGTCAGCTTTGATAACTCCAAGAGGTCCTTTCTCGGCCACTGAATGTCACCCCTTTTTTGCCAAGGGTAGTGTAAGGTTCATTTGTGTAAGTTAAGATTCTCAGAATAACCTGGTTTACTTTTTCTGAGCGTTCCTTATGGTCTGAAAGTTCTAGACCTTGCAGTTTGCCCCCATTACTGAGAAGAATAACTGTAATCAGTACTTTGCCTCTCAAGAAAGGGGGCAGATGTGTACAGTGGGGGAAATCTGTTGTAACGCACAACTGCCAGTTGTGAGACAGTGTTCCTGCAGCAGAAATATGGTGGGGGAAAAGAAAGTTCTCTCCTCTTCCCAAGTTGTTATTCATAGCCTGCTTACAGCAATTAGTCAGTATACAGGTCAATTAGGAGTTTTGCTGTAGGTATTCATCTTCATGTTTGACTACGTGTAGGATCACTGCACTGAAAATAGTGCAGAGAATTTCCATTTGCTTTGTTTTTATGTGATATTTGAGCTTCTGGTGCAGGGTTCTGTGTATTCTTGCCCAGTTTGAGCTTTTTTTGGCTTCCTATCATTAATCATTACATTGCCGTTATTGACCTTTAGTTTCTTTTGATCAAAGCTGGGGTGTGTGTGTGTTTGGTTTTAGAATTCTGCGTAGAAAGCAACTCCATTTTCTGTAAATTAAATACATCTTCAAATACTTTTTGATAAGCATCACAGTTGCCATGCGAGGTAGAGGTTACATGCACGATACCTTTTATGTTTTTAAATTGAGCAGGTGCTTTGGTGTACGTTAGAGCTCTGGCATTCCTTCCACTGCTTGTGTTATAATGCTGCAGATACACAGAATTATTAGCCATCTTACAAGCCAAGGAGATTTCTTTTTTTTTTTTTTTTATCAGGGCCCTCAGATAAGTTGTAGTGAAATACATAAAGGTTTTTTAGTTTTGACCCTTCTCCTTTTAGGACAATGTAACATTTAAGAAAAGAAATATTAGTAAGAATATAGGTCGCACTCTAAAAGGTCTACTTTCTCTGAGCATAGGGGTTTTTGTCAATGTTATTACAGTCCCACTGTCATCTTTGGAGTAATGCTTTTACAAGACAGGTTAAATACATAATCATATTTGCTGTATGTGTTTAGTGACTCGTTACATTGAATTGTAAAGATTGTTTACTACTTCTTCCTGCAGTTTGAGAACCTCGTGGAAAGCGATGAGGTAAGTACCTGGATCATAATGTGAAACCAGCCAGTTAAACCCTTAGAAGCAGTTCCAAGATCTGTATCTTCCTCCAACTTTATGCTGCGTTGTAGACTTAAATTGCATGGGTTTTCTACTTTGTATTTTGCTTGGTTTTGGAATGAATACTTTTAACACTTTAGGAGAGATAAAGACCTAAGAGAAAACTGGTTGGGGGGAGTGTGGGAAGTAACCTTTTCAGGAAGAGAGCACTGTGGACATTAGGAAGGCAGAAAGAATATAAGAAAGTGGAGAAAAACGCTGCTGCGGGGGAAGACTTGAAGGAGAATTTGGTTCTGGTATAACTCTTCTGTAAGACTCGACAAATGCTCTGTGTCTGAGAACATACATGCACCTGGGTTGCTTTGCTAAGGAAGGTTTGGGGAGTGCTCTGTCTTTACAATTTTGGGTAAGCTGGCTGAACAGTACTTCAGAAAAATAGAAGTCATCCTTAAAACTTCGCTCACATAAATTTAATAGAGCTTCATAATGGGCGGGGGACACACCACATTTTCAATTCCCTGCTCTGTATTTAAAAACATGAGGACTGATAACTTCGGTTCCTGAAATACTACCAGAATATTTATTTTCAGTTTAAAGTACTTGTTTGTTTCACTTCATTAGCCACTTCAGTTGATTGTATAACATGATTATTTTTTTTTTTAAATCCCAAATTAGAACAGTGGATTTCCTCCCCTCCCAAATTGTAGAACCAATGTATGGGAGAAATTATGGTTTACTGTTGGGTTTTTTACCCATCTTAAAATTGATTGATTTCATGTGATTCTCAAAAACTCAAGAGTTTTAAAATTTTTTTTAATTTTTTTTTTAACAGGGAGAAAGCCCTGGAAGCAGTCACAGGTAGGACTTTGAGGACCTCTCCTTCCCTATGTTCTCTCACTATGACTATGACATTTTTCAGAGTTTCTGTCAAAACCTGTATTTTTTTTTTTTAATTGCCAAATAGGTGGAAAGAATAGATGTCAAAGTAACCTTCGTACTGAATCATGTTAAAACAGTTTAGATGATATGCATCATGCAAAAACTTTACAAGACAGTTAAAACAGTATGTTGCAAAGAGACCCTTTAGTCTTGTTCCAACAGTCAGCATTTAAAGTTAAACAGGTGTTAGTGCTAATATTTATGTAAGCAGTTGAAATTTAGAGATCTGCTCTAAGGGAAACATAGGAAGGTGCCCAAGTGTATGCTTTGGTTGTCTAATTCTAGGTATTTTGTATTATTTGATAGTTCCCAAAAATGCTGCTCCCTGTCAGTGGTCCCCAAAGAAGTGATATAGCATACCTTACAGTTATTATAATACTTTTGTGGTCTTGTTTGTTAGATATGTAAAAGTAGACATATGTCAGCAACAGATGAAAGGGGAACAGTTTACAATTAGGGGACCAAAACAAGCAAGAAAAAAAACCTGTGAGATTTACACCACGGAGATATTAACCGTTCTGTTCCAGTAGTTCTGTTGACTACCAATGTTTTGAAAATACGATTTCTATAAAGACACTCAAAATGCCTTGTAAGAGTAAGGCAAGAGATCATTGCCTTGAGTAAACTGGGACTGTGGAACTCTAGCGTCAGGAGAGGCAGGTAGCTTGTTGAACTTGCATTAAAGGACCAGTCAAGAAAGACTGTATGGATATATTTGAGTGCTACTTGAGGTTGCCATGCATAAATAATAGATGGAGTCTTTTTGTGTTTCTCCCATGCTTTTAGACCTCTGACTGAGGAAGAAATTGCTGACTTGAAAGAGAGACATTATGACTCCATTGCTGAAAAGCAGAGAGTTGTTGATCTAAAACTTCAGTCAGAGGTAAGCAGTTATGACTACTACTATGGTGTGGGTGGCATTTCTTTGAAAGTAGCTAAGATCAGCCATGAACACAAGGAGATTCCATTCATGCGAATGAAACAATTGGGTTTTGTTCATCAGTGGTTTTTGTTTTGTTGTTATGAAAGGCAAGATGGGGTATACACTTGGTTTGACTTTTCTTGTGCTCAGTTTTTACCAGAGCTTTTCCTAAGGAGGAAAAAACCCCATAATTTGTCATTTTGTTTTAAGTGTGTTGCAGCAATTAATGGAATGTGATGTGAAACACAACATAGAAATTGAGAATGTTTTGTTTTTAAATAAGGTACCAATGAAATACGCAACTGAAAAGATTTAAGTCTCTCACTGTGCAATTCATAATAAAATTCAACATCCATTTACAGCAATTCACTAGTAATGTTTATTCAATAGGGTAATGTTTAGTTATCTAAACTTCTTGGGATATTTATTTGGGGAGGGAAAGCTGTTAGATTCAATTAATGAAGAAAAATGTTTTAGCTATAGTAAATTTTATTTTATTTTTATTTTCTGGTAGCTATTATTTTGTTTTATGGAAATTATGGCTTTATTCATAGGAAGATAGATAGGTTCTGCTTTTGTTAACCATTACTATTTTGTTCATATACAGTTAGCCTTACAAGAGGAGAAGTTAAGACTAGAAGAGGAGGCTTTATATGCTGCACAACGTGAAGCAGCCAGGGCAGCAAAGCAGAAAAAGCTCTTGGAGGTGAGGGGAAAAAGACCCCAATATATATCAGAGCTTCTGTTCTGTTTCTATGTGTGCAGACTTTCCTAATATCCTTTGCATCTCAGAAAATGTAATGAGAAAATTACTTTGGCTTGTAAATTCAAGTAGAGCAAGAAATACATAATTTAAAAATACAGCTGGCTGGAACAGCTGAAAACAATCAGGATTGTTTGAAAGAGCTTGTGATGCTGAGTATAGATTTTGAATGAGAGATGTATGATTTTAATCTGTGATTAGCTTAACAGACTTCTTATATAGAAGACACTGATCTTTCAAGTGATCTGTGGTGGTTTTCTGGGAATCCACCCTGAGATTAAGCAGACATTATGATATCATTTCGACTTGTAAGATACGCTTCATGTATTTGTTCATTTAATTGTTCCTTATCTCTGTGGTTTTTGTTAACGTGAAGATATGTGTTTCCAAGTCATCTGAATTTACTGTTAACCCTGCACTGAGCTGAAGGCTGGGCTATAGGTGACCTCCTGAGGTCCCCTCCAACCTCAATTGCTCTGTCATCTTGTAAGTTCTATCTGTAGTAGCCAAAGTCCAGTAATGACTTAACAGTACTCTTTATTTATTTAATATGTCTTTGCCTACTTTCAGATGTCTGGTGCCTATGCTTTTGGAGCTTGGTCAAGCAAAACAAAAGCCACATTATGTTTTCCTGCTCTTTTGAAAACAGATGCTGTTCTGTATCCTGATGGTTTTCATGTTGTGGTTCAAAGCGTTATATCATCACGTTTAAAATTGTCACCATTTTATTAAGCTATTAAAGTATGTGTTCTCACGTATTTTTCAGGTTGCCGGAATGTTGAAAAGAACACTTGCTTTTTTTGTTGTCTATTTGTCTATAATGTCTATGGCTGCAGTTTTGTAGCATTTTCGAGGAAACCGTTCACTCCTTACATTAGCAGTAAATTTTCAAAAGTTCAGATTTAGATTAACTGAAAAACTCTGAAATCTATAGCAGGTACAGGGGAGATCTTTAACCCTCGTGTATTGTCTATATTCGAAAGACAGTGAATTGAAAATTGTTATTTCCAGACTGGTAGTGATGACTGAGTGTTCATCTAATATTTATGTTGCTAAGTATAGGTCTCATTTCACATTTCTCTGTCTATCCTCTTGTCATGTGGTATGGGAGGGTTAATTCTTTGACCTTTTCATGCCTGCCTTTTTTTTTTTTTTAAGCACTTCTGGTCTATATAAAGCCAGCAAAAGTGGATTGCTCTGTGGTTTTAACTGGTTTTTATAGAAGATCTGTGCAAGAAATGCTATTTTTCTTGTCAGTCAGTATTTTTAATATGCACCTCTTTTAGTCAGGACCTAAGATAGAATGCATTATAGAGTTTTTAATTTCCTCCTCGTAAAATTAGTACCACTTATCTCCTTCACAAACAACCCCCCCACTCCCACCCCAAAGCCCATAAGGATTTCTAAGGAAGCACTTTTGTGTAGCTACGCATCAAGCATTTAAGCTTCCTAAATAATCTAGAAGCCATTTTTGAATACGTAACTAGTGTCTGTGCTGTTTGTGGGCAGAAGTCTTCTAATTGAGAAAATGGCTTTTTCATTGGAAGTATGGCATCCTTTTTGAAACTGAATTTGACTTGCTGACGTAGCCCTACTAAACGTCAGGCTTTGTAACAGTGCAGAGCTTCAGTATAGCCCGGAACATGCAGTGCTAAATATTTGTATGTGACCTGGCAAAACGGGTAGATAATTTCAATTGGATATTTTAAAAGAAAATTGTTGCATATGTCAGCAAATGTTTTTTACAGACTTGTAGGCTATGCTGGTGCCAAATTCCTGTCTCTTTCTCCTTGCATACTTAAGTCTTCTCACCTATAAACCACCATTACATGATATTTCTACTTCTATACTTCCTATTTCTTTATTGCTTTCGATTTGCCTCTTCTGATGCTTATTTAAATACACAAGATAGAAAGTTTGAACCCATTGTGCTTTTGGGATTGAAAAATATTAGCTGACCCAATTCAGTTATCTCACCGGTCTCTTTACCCAGTGAAGAGCAATTCTTAGATGAAGTTAAATTTGACATTAAAAATCCTGGTTCGTTTATCCCTGCTCTTCTTTTGCAGGGATCCATTCAGACTGAGACCAGACTTTTCAGGAAATACAGTAGTTAGTCTAATAGACAAGCCTAATGTATCTAACTTGTTTGTTTTTATCTTAAAGTCTTATCATAATTAGTGAACAATTACTGCTTCATAACTGATTTACCTTGGATCACATAGTTGATGGGCCTAGTTTTTATGTTCTCATTTTTTCAAGGCAGGGAAAAGAAACTCGAGGCAACTTCTGCTGTTTAAACCCTAAAACTTAAGCAGACCCCCTAATTCTGTAACACCTGTTCTTTCTCTTGTAACTACAAAATAAATGCATTTATGGCTTGTCTTGCATTTTTCATTCTGTTTTTGCCTAGTGATACAATGAGAGCTGCTTCTATATTAAGAGTGCAGATGTATTACTAATTTTGGCCCAACAAGGCAACAAAGCTTTTAGTAATACAAATGAAGCACTTAGTGCTGATACAGGCAGGCAGAGGAGATGGCAGTACTGCTTCATACAGGGATAAAAGGACCTCTAGGAAATATTTCTTTTTAAATGGTAGCCTGGCTGTTCTTGCACACAGGGCAAAACAAATCAATGTTTAACGCAAGTGTTAGCTGTGAATTGAAAATATCCGTGGCTTAAGAAGAGAGGACAGATGTAATCATGAACTAAGTATGAAGTGGTCTTCACATGTTTCTAGACAAAGTGATTTAACTTTTTTTTTTTTTTTTGGTGCATAAAATAGGTTAAAATGTTGAGAGCTCTACCCAGAAAGCTACCTTCTTTTAAATGGAGAGATTTTCAAGATTAAAAACAATACCACTTGCATGTAACAGTCCCTTTAGTATCACAAAATATCATCCTTATTTGAATGAAAGTCAGTCTCGTCCCGAATTCTACTTAGACTGCTTCAAGGACCAGGACAACGTTCTATTCATTGTCACAGTTAAGAGATTGCTTAGTGTGTTCAGTATATTACTCCAAGTGATTATATTCAGCTTTTTGAACAATTTGCTTCCTTTAATAGCAACGTAGGCAGCAAAGGATAACACAGCGAGTGCACGCAGTTAATAATGGAGAATATCAGAGGTAAGATCAAATTTTTTTCAGTGATAATTAAGAACCACGGCTGTTTTTATTCCTGTCTTCGTTGTCCCTCACAAAAAAAAAAAAAACCACATGTTTTTCAGACCTTACATACATAGCATTTCTAAGTCAGAGGTTGTTTTCACTGATTGCAGTTCTCTTCAGACTGCATAGTTACTAAATGCAAATAGGTTACTACTAATATGCAGAATTAGAGGGTAGATTGCATTACTTCGGGTTTTCAATGTCCTATTAGACTGATGCATACAAAATTACTCCTACTCCTAGCCACTTATATATACACACACACAGTGTAGTGTTTGGTATTGAAAAGGTGTTTATATGTAAAATCTGGGCTGATATGAAAATATTTTCATTATTCAGAAACCTGTTTGAAGCACCCAATAAAAATACACACTAATCAAATGGGGAATTGAATGGTTTATGTGGTCTGCCCGTTTCTTCACAAATACTACTCATTTAGTTCTTTTCATGCCCACCTTCGGTGTTGCGGGGCGGAGGGTGAAGAATCCTCAGCCCTGCAAAAAAAACCACCAAACAAAATCCCCAGGAATTTACTGTGGAATGATATTTGAGTTTAGAGAAAACTCTGAAGTGTCTATTTTGGAAAGTAAGAAAAGGGGGATAGGAGGGATTTTCAGTTAGGGAAGTACTAAAAAATAAATAAGGAGCTGTGAAAACTGAGGTTTTATGGCATGAGTAGGAACTGGCCAGATTTTAGAAATTAAGGATTGATGTATACTTAGAGGTTTCTATAGCTAAAAACAATGCATGCATTGTTCTTGCAGCTCTGTGGCAGAGGAAGATCTTGACTCTTTCTTAAGAAATACGAAATTCCAGTATGAAGCTTTTCGAAGTAGTAGTAAGTCCTCTTTTTCTTACGTATGTCTTTAAAAGTTAAGTGACTGAGGAGCACAGAATGCTAGTTCCTATTCTAGATAAACATAATTTATTTTGATATGCATATACTTTTTGTGTACCTATATTTCTGTTTAAAAATGTGATAGAAACTTACTTTCCTCTCTAATCCCTAATGCTCCAAGTGTTTAAAAACCACAGCATATATAACTTGTGCTGCAGCCCTTCTAGTTCTCAAAAGCAGGTTTCGTAATCAAACAAGTCCCGTGCCTGGATTTTATTTTCCTAAGTCTTTCCAGCTGCCTTCGTGGAGGCAACATTAATGCAATGAACCTTTTCTTGTGAAACCTAACTGTATTATAGATGCTAATGTGTGTGTATAGCTTTTTTAATTGTCTCTTAGCAAAAACATTAGAATAATACTAATGGTTAATTATTTTTTTTAACAAAGCACAAGAGAGGGTTTGGCTGCCTATAAATTCGTGGCCGTAAGTTTTGGTGACAGTGCAGAATAGTCACAAAGAGGCTGGAGGACTGATGGTAATTCTTGGGAAATGCTGCCTGTAGTTTGGGTTTTTGTTTTTTTTTTTTGCAGGGGAGGGTTGGTTTTTTGTTTTTGTTTGGTTTTGGGTTTGTTTTGGTTTTTTTTTAAGTCTTCACACATACCCAGCTTACAGCTCACTAAATTCCTCTGTAGTTCTAATCAGACAGTATTGCTAAATGTCCTCTTGTAATATCGTAGTGGTGTTGACTATTAAAAAGATACTGTATACTTTCTGAAGTAATGAAGTGGGTTTTTTTGTTTCCAAACATTCCTGTTTTTTTTTTTTTTAAACATTCTTGGCCATAAAGTAAATATTTTCATGAATTCAGACACTAGAATTTTCTAAAAGTGCAATTTTCCCAGCTTTAGAAGTAAAATTAGTTCTGTCTCTCTCAACCTAGGTCAACTGGTTGTGGATCTTGTCAGTAAGCTACGGGAGTGTTACAAAGAACAATAAAAACTTTCTTTGAAAGTTTAGTTTTGCACATATTGAACCTCAAATTCAAGTATGTTTATGAATTAAAAATACCTTTTTTTTTTATGTAGGACTTTCATCTGATGCTACAGTGCTGACACCCAACACAGAGAGCAGTTGTGATTTAATGACCAAAACAAAATCGACGAGTGGAAATGATGACAGCACTTCATTAGATTTAGAGTGGGAAGATGAAGAAGGTATTTATTCTGCCATTCAGTTTGATTCTGGACTTCCAAGTTAAAAGTGCTGACAGTTTAAACTGTTGATTGCATCATTTTCAAAAGAGAAGATGATTTAAACCTTAATTCTGATGGAATTTGCCAAGCGTGTAATGGTTAAACTGTAAATAATTTTTACTTGGGAAATTGTTTATTTTGATAGGTTATCTGTCTAATAAATTATTTCATTGCTTTGGATCTTTTAGTGAATGTATTTTCCTGCATTTTGTGGAACTGACTTGTAAACTCACAACAAAAGTAATGGTAAAGAAATGCTGCCCTCTTGTGAGCCAGTAGCAGAAAGAACAGCTTGTTCTGTGTTTTAAAATGTAGAAGTTGGTCAGGAGTCTCAGAGTACTTAACTCAGGAGTTAAGTATTTTGGGAAGCATTGTTTCTTTAAACCCTGATTACTTCTACTGTAACTTCTACTGGAAACTTAGGTCTGCGTGCCAGGTGAGTATCCCAGCTCTCCTAATTACTGCTGCTCTTTGTTACAGATCTTTTCTGTTCTCTTTAGTAAATCTGCAAAAGCTCTTGTCTTATTTTTAAAGTTAATCCATGCTTTTGAGACCTTGGTTCTTGAGAAGCTCACTTACAAGAAGTTAGGATTTCTTTTAGCCAATGCATAGCAGTTTTGGTTTTTTTTTTTGCTTTAAGACACTGATTTTTGACATTCAGTTTGTAGTTTAAAAGTTTTTAGCGCTGTCAAGAGCACTAAAGCATCTGGTTCAGAAACCTGCTTTGAAAGACTTAAATTTCACAGATTTACCCAGAAATACTCTGCATCTTTTTTCTGTAGCTGGTGAGTACAAGAGCTATTAGTGTTCTAGAGGAACTCAAATTAGGGGCAGGATCACGTCTGTTGGGGTACACTGGATTTTACATTGCGAGTAGTTTGCAGCAGTGGAGAAACGGTGTTCTAGGAACTTTCCCAGGCGTACCTGCATGCAGAATGGTCTTGTTCATTTAATTGATATTACAGTTTGAGAAAACCCATAACAATTTATTGTCATTCAGACAATTATTCTATCACCCAATGACCCCTCCACACCCAGGAAAGGGGAATCCGGGAACTCAAAGAAACACGAGGGTTGAAACGTAAATAGATTTAATAGAATAAGACTACATAATTAACAATAATACTAAAGAGCCAGTATTAATCCTGATACAAGATATACAAGAACTATACTCAGCCAATTTTATCATCAGGAAGCTGCGCTCCCAGCAGTGGACAGCCAATGTCGGACACTGCGAGTGCAATGGCTTTGGGGGCGGGGAAAGGGAGGCCTCAGGGGTCTGGCACCAGGGCAAGGAGTTGTCTGGACTGCCACCATCAAGGGAGAGCCAGTTACGCAGCAAACTTCTAATTTATATTAAATGTGATGTTCACGGTATGAAATAATCCTGTTGACCAGCTTGGGTCAGATGCCCAGGCCTTGCTCCTCCTGATCCCTGCACCTGGCAAGGCTCGAAAAACACCGAGACCTTGAATCTTACAGAGCCTGGCTGACCATAAAGTAAATATTTTCATTAATTCAAACACTAGAGTTTTCTAAAAGTGCAATTTTCCCAGCATTAGAAGAAAAATTAGTTGTCTCTTTCAACCCAGGTCAACTGGTTGAGGATCTTGTCAGTAAGCTACAGGGGTATTACAGGATTCCCCAGACGTTTAGCTTTTCTGGAAACGGCATGATCATCTAATATGGCAAAATCATCTAGTATTTACATGCATTTTACATGTAAGGTTAGCAGGCTGCATATATATAAAATAAAATAAGCACTGCTAGTGACTTGTGTCACTATGTTGTCCGTCTTAGAACACTGTAAAACAACATCACTGGCTGTTGTGTTCGTTTGGGCCAAAACTGACCACAAACTATGGGGCTGATGTGAACACCACCACCAGAAAAAATACAGTGATGGTCAGGAGTGAAATTACCAGAGTCTGGTTGTGCTAAAGGATTCTTTAAGTGTCTTCTCATGTTCTAACGCAAACGTAAAGGTACTTCCCTCAAAATTATGTCTGTCTTATAAATGTGTCTTAAACTACAGGCATGAACAGAATGATTCCAATGAGAGAACGCTCCAAAACAGAAGAAGACATACTCCGGGCAGCACTGAGGTTTAATAGCAAGAAGACAGGAAGTCATCCAGCCTCAGCCTCTGACGATTCCAATGGATTGGAGTGGGAGAATGACTTTGTTAGTGCCGAAATGGATGACAATGGCAATTCGGAATACGCCGGATTTGTAAACCCCGTGTTAGAGTTGTCTGCATCAGATGTAAGGATATCCTCCGATTCTGATCATCAGGACAGATAGTGGAACTGCCTGGGCCCTTGTTTATGACCAAATGTTGAAAAGCGAAAGAGAATGTACAAAAGCAAGTTGCTCTTTTATAACATGATGCCCTTTTTCTTATAAATTGATCAGCAAGGAACAGGAATTACTTGCTATCTGAATTAATTCAGAATTAAGTGCAATTTTATCATCTACCTTCTAAACTTTTATGAAAACCGGGATGATTCTATTGTGTATATTTCTGGATGTCTGGATCTAATATAAAATTATCTGCACTAATTTAAGCTTCACAGCTTGCCTATCTATATTTTAACTAGCCTTTTTTTCTGGATGATGTTTCTACTGATTTTGTTTTTAAAATTCATTATTGGCCTAACAGTTTATCCCTATCAGTCTTATAATTTATCAAATACTTGAATATAAAACAATAATTTATTTTTTTTTATTTCCAATATGTGCTTTTGACTTGTTCTTTAGCTATTTAGAAGGTGTACTCAGCCAGCTGCAAAACAAATACCACATATGGTAAATTGCAGTTTTTCCCTGTTTAGCTTATAGTTTTCCTAGCCCTGTGTTGTCATCTTTCCATTTATTTTATTTTCTTTTTTATTGCTTTATGCTAAGTACAGTTAACCTCAATAAACATAGTGTAAATGGTCAGGTTAGGTAAGATACCGCCTTGTACAATATACCAGACTTAGTGTGTGCTAGATAGATAAACAACTATAAAAATTCTTTACGTGTCAAACTGGAAATTTTAACCTAGTATCTAGTGGATCACTGGGAGGACCAAAGTCTTGAATTCCCCGCACCCCAGCACAGACCAACATTTCTTACTATGTGGCCCATAAAACCTTCAAAATTCTTCGGTCACTTGTAATTCAGCTCAACCGGAACTGAAAAATGCTGTTCTTTGAGGAAACTGGGTAAGGGACGATTGCTCTGCTGCTGGGGTGGGAAGAACAAGAACCTAAAGACTGAATGCCTGTATCTGCATTTTAAAAAGGAAAAAAAAAAAACAACCCCAAAACAATAACAAAAAAGTTCGAGTTACAAAACCGTGTATTTAAGTGCTCTAGTTCTCCTGTGCCTCTAAACTGGATGGTCAATACTGCTAACACAGACTGAAATTCAAGGAGGTGGTCAGTTACTGCAAATCTGGTGTGATGTATTGTGTAGTCTCTCCTCATATTTAATGGAAATTACAGTTTTAAAAAGAAAAGGCTCACTGAAGAGAACGTGCAAAACACTTGGGAGATCTCAAGCTTTCCCCAAAGTTTCAGTAAAGCCATTCTACTCTACTGTTACTTTGTGTAGCTGTTGTGTTTCTCCTTGAAAAAAGGGGGGACGGGGTGTAGCTGCGCTCTGGGGGAGTAAAAGCGATGTGCTGTGGTACGTAGTAAATCTGCATCGTCACAAGAGCCAGATTTGTCTGTGAAAGGTGCGTCGCCCTTTCAGATCACGCGAGTCTGTAGGTAGCAGTGGGGTCACTACGGTGTGTTCCTCTTCACGGTAACTTGAACAAAAATACTGCACACTAGGATTAAATGTGTACAAATATCAACGCCAATGAACAGGTAAATCTTGTCGATAACATTCCATTCCTTAATTTAAATTGTAGCCATGTCATGGAAAATGTTTTAATGCAATTAACTGTCTGCAATGCCTGTAATAAGCTTTAAAAATTTGTACACATCAAATGTATATTTTTGGTTTGGCATAAGCTACTACTGTCTAACTTCTCTTGAACGTTTATTTGTATAATATATTCCTATGGAAGTGAAGGCAACTCTCTCAACATGTAAATAACATGGTTTTTTACCTGCTGAAACTGTAACTTACCCTGCAGCGGTCACTACGTTCCCTGACCAGTGACCATGGGGTTACCTTGTCCTGACTGTGCTTTGAGGAGGTAAAGTAGCTGATAGTCCTGCCTGTGGAATGAACAAGCACGTGGGAAGAAGGAAGCTGACTCCAGCCCAAGGCTTCTACTGTGATGGGCATGTTCTGTCGCGTTCCACTTTCCAGAGCTCAGTGCCCTGCGCTCAGTGACGTAAGAAATTATGGTCCATGTTTGTGGAAATTTTAAGAAATTGAAAGATGATATCAACAGCACATGTAGAGCAGTTCAACAGTACTGTAAAGAGCATACCTGTACAAATACAAGAGTCATTAAAGCTTTCAGTCAGTCTCACGTTTGGCAGTGTTTTATCTGTTGCTGGGTCTGTGGCTGCCGTGTCATTCATAGTGACAGCAGCAGGTGAAGGTGAATTGTGAAAACATTACCCAAAGTTACCTGTGCATCAGCTAACTAAGGAAGGTTTCAACAAATAATGAGCTGCAGTGTTAACTACAGAGTTCCATAGCATCCCTTCCTGCGACCTGCTGCTTTGGAAGCTCTAACAAGCTGGGGTAACGGAGGAGTTTGAGGAGCGTGGAGCCCTTCTTCTATGAGAAAAGAGCACTCGTAGTTCAAAGGTAAGATAACGCAAGCAGCGTCCCTCTCTTCATGTCTGTCTGATTAGTGTTGATTTAGCTAATTGTGCCTGTATATAGGAAATAGAGGGTTTTTAATAGGAAACACTTATTTTTAATTCCTTTGTAAGTTATTAATCTTCTGGTTACGTGTCTGTTTCTGTGCGAAAATCGAGCCATTGTCCAACATAAAATTACTTGATGTCAGTATTTTAGTGGTCTGCTCAGAGTTACTAGGTTATGCCTAAAACTTGTGTTTCAGCATTGTCTTTTAGTGTTCCATGGTTGTGAAAACTAGGACAGGTGAGCCGAGCAAAAACTTACCAAAAATGTTAGCTGCCTTTTTGTGTGTGTGTGTGTGTGTGTGTGGCATTTCCACCACTGCAGTTAGCAGTGTATGACTAATGGCAGTGTTAGGGTGGAGGGAGGCAGAAGTGGAATATCTTTCTGGTGAACAAAGGATGTTCTGGTAGGCCTGTCCTGAAACAACTCTTCTTCTTCAGACTGAATTGCGTCGGTCAAATCAACACGGTGATACGGGATACTCCTAGGAGAGGACTCATTTTTTAGTGTGTACTTGGGGTTGATTCTTCTCCTGGGTAAATCTAGTTGTAGAAATGATGAGTGTTTGGAAGCAAGTAAACTGCTGTTTTGTTGGGTTTTGATTTTGTTTAGTTTTTCCCAAGGGTTTCTGCTGGTTGCTGGAGATGTGCCTAAGGAATGCTCTGCTCAAGATCTGTGCCCTCTGTGTAGGGGGAACGCAAAATCGCCTGAGGCGCAGCACACTCAACGCTGCAGACCGGACGGAAGATTTTTCTCAGGTAAGTACTGGTTTTAGACAGCTTGCTGTTTATATATTGCGCTTGAGAATTTGAGATTGGCTGTTTGAATTTGAGATCTAGGCTGTTTCTTCAGATAACAGCCTAGAAGGTGTAAGCAATTAATATGATGAGTTGCTCTAGGTTAATGCCCTATGTGATGGGGCCAGTGAATAGAAATTGGGTAGCAAGACGGCTTAGTGGTGGTGTTAGCAAACTGCTGTTTAAGCCCAAAGCAGTACAAAGCATATCATCTGTAGTAATTTAAGCATTTTAAATAATTTAAGTTCTCTGTAACCAGTTTTGGGCCCCTTACCACAAAAAAAAAAAAAAAATGCTGGAGAAGGTCCAGAGAGGGGCAACAAAGTTGGTGAGGGGTCTGGAGAGTCAGCCTTACGAGGAGCTGGGGTTGTTCAGCCTGGAGAAAAGAATGCTGGGGGGAGACCTTACCGTTTTCTACAACTACCTGAAAGGAGGTTGGAGAGAGGCAAGGGTTGGTCTCTTCTGCCAAGTCACAGGTGACAGGACAAGAGGAAACGGCCTCAAGTTGCACCAGGGGAGGTTCAGATTGGATATTAGGAAAAATGTTTACACAGAAAGGGTTATTAAGCACTGGAATGGGCTGCCCAGGGAGGTGGCTGAGGCACCAGACACGTAGACATAGGGCTTAGTTTTTTATCAGCGTTAGGTTGATGGTTGGACTAGAGGATCTTGGAGGTCCCTTCCAACCAAGACAATTCTATGATTCTAAGACCACTAATAGGAAGAGAGCTGTTTACTGGGAATGTGAAACTAACGCTGCTCCTCTCTCCCACGTGAGCCAAATTAGTGACCATAAGAAATGCCATGTATTTTGTGTGAGAGGCTGACTTCATGCAAAAGCTTTCTTATGTAAGAGCTTGTCTCAGCTTATACTTGCATCTTGCTCCTAGCTAGCTTGCCTTTGCAGGTATTGGCTGCTCTAATTACGGAGTAGGGAAACTCAGGTCCAAAGCGTCTAAAAGCCAAGCAGACAGCAGCTACTGGAAACCAGTGAGAAGCAGCACCACAGCTGCTGATAGGTCCTCGGGTTTGTTTTATTAAAGCTGCAAGGCTGGGTGTGTGGCAGAGGCTGAATTGCACATAGAGGCCGAAGACTGTAAAAGTTAAGTAACCTCTGGTGCCTAGTTCAAAGAGTAGAAAACATGGGAAGAAGGTATTTTTTTGCAAAGATGAAATGAAGCCTGGGTTTGAGTTTCATTGCTTCTCCCTTGACTCCCACTTGTTGGTTGCCGTAATCCCAGGTTATGCTGTGTAATTCCTCCCCTCAGTTATAATTCTTGTTTTCTTGTAATGATTAATGCTGAGATTTGTCCTGATTTTAGGGATGATAAGATGGGTAACTCTTATGTTCTCTTCTGATTCTTGCCGGTGTGTCAAGGAAACTAAAATACTTAACAAAAAAAAACAAGCACTGGTGAAAAGCTGAGCCCCGTAGCAAAGAAAAACTTAACTGAAAGAACCTGGGAAATACTTAAATGAAAACAAAACTGTAAGACAGCTTGGGGGGGCAGTAGAGGCAAAAAACTTGCTAAAGGTATTTTAGCAAACTTTCATCTTGGAGCAACGGCACTTTTAGGAAGTGCAGAATAATGCTAGTGAAAATTTCTCATCTGGATTGTCCTGGAAGTACTTTTTTTCACTGTGAGTGAAAGTGACTGTAGTTGTAGAAGACAGCAAGTCCTTACTAGGCAACCAAATGCTTTTATTACAATTTTTATTTGGATTCATACATACTGTGATGACTGACAGTGCATGTTTGTTTACATTGACAAGCAGAAGCAGTTAACATTGCAAAAAAGAGAAATTTTTCAATTAATTTTAAAAAGAGAAGGTAAAAGTACTGCAAAGGTAAAAAAAAAAAAAAACAACACAAACCCAGCAACACTAACCTTAAAGGATTACATTGATAAAGTTAGAGCCTAGGCTTGAAAATGCTGCTGGGAATTTCATGTCAAAAGCAAAGCAAGCAGTATAACAAACGCAGTGAGACAGGATATCTGTACTTAGCTAAAACACTGTTCTGCATGCTCTACAGTGATGCCTGTTAATTGTGCCTCTGAGGCTTGCGGGCATAGCTCTTGAATCTGCTGCAATGGATTTGAGTGGCCCCCTGTGCCACGTAAATGTGTGGGAGACAAACAATGGTGATCAGAGAGCGCAGATGCCCTGGTGAAGACAGTGGCAGGAGTCTGTTTCTGTTGAGCAAAGTACGTTGTGATGTGCCCATGCTGAAAACAGCAGGTAAAAAGACTGACGTGCAGCGGCGAGAACCCACCAAGAACCAGTGGACTGGGATGATGGCCTTCCATTTCTGAAGTTGTGCAGGCTTCAAATCCTGATCCAGCCTCCTTCATCCCACTAGCATGACTCATTTTCATCAATCTCTATGGGGCTTTTGCCTTGGGAAGGAAACAAGGAAGGAGAAATACCATTCTCCGGTATAGGTTGCGGCGATGGCAGGCATCTTTCTTGTAAGATTGGCACTTTGGCCAAGTGTAAGTAAATCTCAAAGTAATCCACAGACTCCCCTTCTTCAATCTCTGCTAAAATCTGATAGTCCCCAAAACAAATGATGCCCTTCCATGGCAGGTCGATTTTGTTTAAGTAACCTAGTTCTGTTTGGTCCACAATCAGATTTGTTCTCTTGCTCATGTTCTTGATCTCAAAACAAAATTCTGAACTGTTCATTTTTCTGTAAAACTGCAATGCAAACTGAATCCGAGAAACACGAGTATCCATCAAGTTATAACGGCAGGTATTAGAATCGCGGCCGAACTTGAGCATTTCATCTGCCCTGACCTTCTCTCGCTTACAGAAATCCAGGTAACGAAACATCATCTTGTCTTCTTGGAAAGGATGGTAGAAGGTCATGTGGAGACACGTTACAGTTTCTTCAGTGCCAGCTTCTTCAAAAGAGGTCATGATGAAATGAGTCCTCAGCACTACAAGAAAGAAGTAAAATCACAACATGGAATCACTGCAATACTAAAAAAAATTGACTTAAAAAATGTGGCATTAAACCCCTTCATATACTATTGTATAGTGAGTATTTAATTTGTAACAAATTGGCTGACAGGAAATGAAAATTAAAATACTGGAATGAAGAAGCTGGAGTTGAGACTACCCAGACCATGGTAACCATCATCTCCCACCACTTTGCCAAAGACTCGTTGGGTGACCCCAGTGAAGTGACAGGTTGCTCTGGGATGAATTCTTCCCAGCTGTCAGTCTCGCCTCTGCTGCAACGGCCACCTAGCACTTCAGAACTCTGCAAAACACCCACCACTGTAAAGAGCTGCCAACTAGCTCTTCATGAGGATCTTGCAGGTATAATTTATCTTTGGAACTATGATGTTACTTAGCAGTGACAGTAGGGATTACTTTATGGACTTCAAATGGAGCATGAAGTAGTTCCGTCTGCGCCCCTGTACTCTCTTTTGCAGTGTCGTCCTTTGGCTAGAAGGTAGAATCGAACAATCTTAAACTAGTTTGGGTTGGAAGGGACCTTAAAGACCATCTTGTTCCACCCCATGCCGTGGGCAGGGATACCTCCCACTAGATTAGGTCCCTTAAAGCCCCATCCAACCTGGCCTTGAACCCCAGGGATGGGGCATCCACAGCCTCTGGGCAACCTGGGCCAATGTCTCACCACCCTCAGAGTAAAGAATTTCTTCATAATATCTAATCTAAATCTACCCTATCAGACAAACGACTTTTAGACATGCAGTCCAGAGAGGCGCCTTGATGGCAGAACATTCCTTTGCTATCTGTAAGACAGGTTGTGCTGCCATAAGTGTCCATCCCTCCTCTTCTTCCTCCTCCTAGCATTCCTCAGCTCTGGGAAGCTCTTAGAAGAGCCAGTCTCTTTCTGCGCTTAGCTCTGCCCTTTGCTGGTGTGCACCAGTATAGGCATGTGAGATGTTATTTTGAAGTCTCTTTTGGTTTGAGGGGAAAAGCAAGAAATTTCACTGAGTTTGCAGATTGTCCTGCAGAGAGAGTTTTCTGTCTCAAGACTCGGGCTGAATTTGATAGCAATTTAAAAGCATGTTCTGCTGCTGTTAGCAGCTTCTGTAATTGTTTTCTGAAATGCATCAGGACTGAGCAAAACAGGGGAATATAAAGAAATACACTGCTGATTTCTCAAAATATATCAATCAATGCAAAATGTTGTGTTTATTCACATTTATGAACTTTGCAGTTTATGAATTGTCTACTCATCATCTGCTCATGTTGCCACCTCCAGCACTCCCAGCTCAACTGCCCTGTCCTGTGTTGAGGATTTATTGAGGCTGGAATGAACATACTTCCACGTAAATACCAAAGGAGTTTCTAATTACTAGATTTTTTTGGACAGGTGACAGATTTTTGGAGAACTCCACCTGGAGAAGGAAACTTTCTAGGGTTACATCCAGACCTCTCCTGCAATTGTAAGGTAGCCCATTGCACTGCTGTTGTCTGTACCTTAATTTCAGTCAAACAAATCATGATCTTGTCTCTTTCCTCTCTCCCAACATCCTCATTATCCCCGTTTATAGAGACAGGGGGATGACATGGAGCATTAAGAACAAGGACGCCCAGCGTCAGAACTGCAGGACTCCTCTGTTTGTTCAGCAGTTCGCTCAAGGCAGAGCATTACAGCTCTTCAACTTACTGCTCGGGGGGGCAATGCCATATTGCTTTTGCCAATCAAAACATAAGCGTTTTCTTACTTAACTATCATATTAAATGACCGTGAACTTTTGAGACGGGGGCGGTGCAGCACCTGCTCTTTCCCAGCGCCTCAGGCAAGGCCTGCTTTCCTCGGTGTCTCCCCCAAAGGCCGCGCTGTGCTAACCTGTCTTCCAGCCTTCCCCAGATCCACAGCTCGCCTTCCGAACCCTCCTCGGCTCCGGGCCGCTCCATCCCGCCTCCCCGCTGCACCCGTACCCGAGGAACCGGTATGTCACCCTCGCGGCCTCCTCCTCACCTGGTGGGGCGGGCGGCAGCGCCTCCGGCCACCTCGGCCACCTTCCCTCCGGCGGGCCGAGGGCCGCGGTCCTGCGGGGCTGAACGCGGCCTCCACCGGCTCGTCACTGAGTGCTGCCTCGGCGGGAAGGAGAAGGTGGCGGCGGCAGCGCCCTCCCCGCCGGCAGGGCGGGGGCTGGTCGTGAGGGAAGGCGGCCCTGAGGGCGGGAGGGGTTGGGGCTGCCTTGGGACCGTGAAGGTGAGCTTCCGTTGTTTTTCCAAAAAGCCGGAAGATTTAAAATAAAATAAACCACCATAAATATATATATATATATTTATAAAAATAATCCTCAGCTCTGTCTGGGGTTTTATGTGGACGTCTGAAAATCTGATGCTCGTGGGTGACTTAAAGCGACAGTCACAAGCCGCGCTGGGGAGATGATCTGGAGTTTGTGGGCTCACGTTGAGGGTAAAATAATTTCAGTTTCACTCCCGTATCAAGACTTTGAAGAGTAAAACACTTTAGTAAGCAGCATGCTAGAAGCATAACAGTTGAGTGATGATGTTTCTTAAGTGTTTTAAAATAATCTGTTTCTTGTTTAAACGATGCTGCTTCAGCTTTGTTACGCTGCTTTGGGCAATGCACCTAATCTTTTCTTGGCTGCTGACCTAAGCTGAGTTGAAAACTCCCCATTTTACTAGAAAACTGGAGGCAGCCCTGCCATCTGGTAGGAAAAAAAAAATGAGCACTTCATTCATTTGCTTCATTTTTTTCCTACTAGGGAAGATTATTCCCGAAAGGAGCACAAGAGGTAGAGCACAGAAAAAAACCTGTTTTGTCTCAGTCCAAACCCTAGGTACTTGGTGTCCTCCCTTACATGTGCTTGTGCAGTGTTGTGATGTGCCTTGATAAGTACTGTAGGTTTGATTGCTTTGGCACAGTTGGCGAAATACTGTGTTGGTTTATATAAACAGTTTTTCACTTTTGGGTTCCTTTTATTTATTCAACAAACAGGTAAATTACTTCTGGGTTGATAAGTTTCTTTGTAGTTCTTATAGTATAGCTTTTATCTGTATGCGGTTGCTACATCTGCTGCATATAGCCTTCTCCCCTTAATCGGGAAAAAAAGAGGGCTTAGACAGTGTTTTGCAACAAGTCACGTTGAAAAGCAGGGGATGAAAACAGATCCTTCCAAGTTTCTTCCTTTGCAGAACATCTTTCATACAGCAGGCAGGGCTGGGCGTGTGTGGTCACACAAAAGCACTTTGCCTTCTGGAAAAGCCAGAGTTGTGCAACCCAACTTTTTATTGCATCTGTTGATAGCTGTAATTCCTGTCAGCCCTTTGGTTCCGGAAGCAGCCTGCTTCCTGGACTGTGAGAGCGCTTTTCTGACAGGAATTTTTCTATTCTTGTACTTATTAAGATATGTAAGTATCCTTCCTTTTTTTTTTTTTTCCCTAGCACAATGTAACCTCATATTAACTACATATTCCTTATTAATTTATGATTTAAATATAACTCTGAGTGATTTTGTACAGGAGAGGACAGGAACTCAGGAACCGGATTTACTGCCTCTGTCTTCTGTAAATTTTTTAACTGGTTGAAATGCTGCCAGCTTCAGGAAAACAACTACAGATTTGTCCAGTATGAGGGGAAAAAAATTCAGGCACTCTTTGTGTGTTGGTGGGGTTTTTTTGTTACATGGTTTACTAGAGTTCATTCCTGTATTACAGTAGCTTCCAGTTTTTATTGAAATGTCTTCGGTCAAAAGCTGAAGCTGCAAATAAATGTGTAAGCTTTGTAGGGCTGAGCTATGCTGCATGGTGATCAAACCACTGACTGGGACATGGGCCAGGGGAGCTGATGTCAACATTGACCTAGTAACTCTTGCTGCTGCCCTGTTTTGTGTTGGCTGTACAACCCCTTCACCCCCTGGGACTGTGACTTTCCCCAGATGTGCCTTTTCTTTTTTTTTTTTTTTTTTTTTTTCCCCCTTTCCCGAGTGTGAATGTGGTCTGGTGTCCCTGGAGTTATCACACAGATAATAGAGGTGATAGAAATTTGAGCCTTCCCACACCAGACTGCAAAGCCTGTGGCACACGGCAATCCCCCACATTACGAAGACAGCGTGGGCTGTGAAATAAAGGCAGAGCAGAACCATGATCTCCTTTCAAGTTGCCTTCCAGCTGGCTGGTTTTTAGACACCTATATTCCTTATCTTGCCAATCCCTAGAGAGGAGGAAGGTCTAGGAAATGTCATGCTCGTTACTTTAAATGGTTGTTTCCTCCTTATGTATGCCCAGTGTGGCTTCTCTGGGTAATTTGGTGACATGTTATTGATGCTAGACGCTTGAGCTCATTAAGTATTTGCAGTGCGTGGACTGAATGACTGAAGTCATTTTGGCTTGGCTGCAGTGATGTATTGTTTTTTCTAACACATGATTCATAAGTTAAGTCTTCAGATAACTCCAGAGCCTAAATAGACAACTCTGGAAAATAGAAAAATACCGGGAACTCTTATATTGCTTTCAGTAATGATTGGCCTTGAAAATCTGAGTCAATGAGGGCCAGTATGTTTCTCTCACTCTTTCTGGGAAGTTCATGGTAGGTCAGAAGAGTTCTAGAAGGTGTATTCTGCTTAGTGAGTGGAAGGAGTGTTTTTGGACATCTACATTCCAGCTATTTCTTTCTGAGTGACTCAACATGAAGTCTTCCTTCCTGAGCTTCCTCTGTATGTTTTAGCAAACTCCAAGAAACCTTTCTATTTCTCTCTGCTATTTAAATTAATGTGATGAAAGTCTCCTTATCCTGTTGGATCAACACCAGTCTGGCCAGCTTTCAGCAGTGCTGAGATTGTACCATGGCTCTGTCATTCCCTCCTAAGGCTGGACTTTACCTGTGGTTATAAAAAGCACAGATATAGTACTTGGGTGATAGGACAGTTGCACGTGTGAAGGGTGTCTGTGCTTGTAAATGTTATGTAAGTATGATTTCCATGCCTTTCTGGTGGCCTTTTTTTGAGTTACTGGCTTTCCCACTCACTGGTACAGCTTGTTAGTGGTGCCATCGTGTGAACACTGAAGCAGATGCTGTGACCTACTGAGACCTCTCATGTCGAACTTCGCATTAGAAATGCTTGTGGTGGATTTGAATGTGCTGGGGTTTGTTTTTAAGGCAAATACATAGAGATGCCATTTTTCTGCAGGGTTGGCCTCTCGCCACAAGGGGACATGAGCAATGTGCTCGTGTTTCCATGTCACGCCTGTGAGAGATGCGATGTGCATCCTCTGTAGTGAGGTAAGCAGAAAGCCTGCTAATTGCTGTTTTAGAGCCAGAAAATTCAGGCTGGTGGACGTGTTTACTTGAGCGTAGACAATGCTAGGGTGTCATGATACTCACTGCCCACACCTATAACACGCTTGTTGGGTTCAAATACCATCCTGCTGCTCTTCCTCTCCATTTCTGGATCCAAAGCACCTCAGCGCTGTTGAGGGTACAGAGGCAGGAGCCAGTAGGTGGCAATGTGTGACCAGACATGGGGAGCCACCGTTTATTTTGGAGCTTTTGGTATTTTGTAGATTGTGGTTTTGGTGAATTTTTTGGTTTGGTTTGGGGTTGGGTTTTGGTTTCTTTTTTGGGTTGGTTGGTTTGGTTTTTGTTTTTTTTTTAGTCAGAAGCTTCATTTTGATATTGCAAGAGCTGTTGTGGTTCTTGTAAATTAATGATAATAATGGCAGTGGTAACTTCCAAGAGGTTTTTTTTTTTTTGGGAAAGGTGTAACATAGTACCCAACGCTCTGTAGCTAGGCTCTGCAATGAGTTATTATTGCTGTACAGCAACCAAGTGCCTCATGTGCAAACTGAAAAGAAATAGGTCCTTCTCAAAGACACACGTATTCCGAAGATAAAGCAAGATACTCAGCTGGAGCTCAGTGTGAGAGGGAGGAGAGGTGCATGGGAAGGAGGTGCATTCACTGAACTTTTAGATCCCAGTGCCAAGAACAGCCCCACTCCATGAAGAAGAGATCTTCTAAAGCAAGGAGAGAGAGAGAGCACAGTTCTCTCTATGCTTATTTGCTACTTTGCTCCTCGTTTACTCAGGAGAAAGAACTCTTCCATTTCCCATCTCATCTGACCTGGCTAAACTGATGGGAAGCTCACCTTGACTACTGAAGAGAACCATTTCTTACAAGATGGCCTTTGCTTATGCCACTCTCCAAGTTCTCATTTTCTTTCTCTTTGAGCATCATGGTTGCCCTTGGTTCTCTTTCTGTACCCTTCTGGTGTCTCCCCTTTTCTCCACTTTTGCCTGTCTGCTATCTCGGTTTCTCCTCCACCTTCTTGCCCCTCTTGCTGTCTGTTGTTCTTCCCTCTCCCCATCCTCCTGATCGTTTTTTCTACCCTCTCTGTTGCTCCCTCCACCCTTAGTTTGTTTTTTCTCTGGGGCCTTTCTTCCTCCATGTGGATTCTCTCCCTTTCATCCATCCCACAGCCCATAGTTCTGCTTTCTCGCTAGTCTGCTTTGGCTGCTCAGGACTAGACACCAGTGGACTGACTGACATGACAAGCGAAACCAGGTAGACACATGGGTCAGCAAGGAAATAAACACAGGAAGAGACTGAGAGGTGGAACAAACTGATCTGTCTGTTGGCATCACACAGCAAGAACCAGAGTTAAGTCCTCAGCGTTTCCTTCCTTATTCTGTTGAAATAAAAACAACTGGTAAAGATCCAGGGCTAGAAGAAGGCAGGCAGCACAGCAGAGACACTGTGGAAAGAGGAGGAGGTGCTCCTTGTGACTTGAAGCCCCTTCTTCTTGGTAGCTATGTGTTTGGAGGAAGATTCATGCAGCTTGGTGGGAGAGAAGCTCCTGTAATTCCAGCTTTCATGGGATAAGAAGTGGAAAAACAAGTGTAATGGAGGTTCAATGTCATAGAGCAGGTGCTTGCTTCTTACTCAAAATTAAAAGTAAATAATCTTTAAACCCTGATACAGAAGGAAAATTGTCAGCTTTTGTGTTGTCTTTTTTTTTTTTTTTTTAAGTTGGAACAAAGCCTGGAGTATTAAGTGTGTTGGAGCATCATGTTTCTCCGAGAAGAGCATCTTAATGAATTTCAGTAGAGCTGAAAATGAAAAAATAATTTGTGCAACTTAGAAGCACAAATGGGGATGAGTATTCTGTGCACAGCTGCTGATTGGAACTGTGCTTGCAGGATTCCCCTGTGTCTTCTAATAATAGTTAGAAAGCTGTGGGGGTTTTGTTGGCGAGTTTGCTTTGTTTACAGATAACCCTGAGTCCGTCTTTTTGGTTATTTGGTGGCCATCTCCTGTCTTTGTATGTGGAGGTGATTTGCCAGTTGAAGTTTTGCTCCCATAGTTGTATGTCACTATAGTTCTATCTGGCATATTCATCTCCCTGCATTTGTTACTTGGTGGAACTTCTCTCAAACTAGANGCCCCCTGCTACAGATCCTGTGAAATTCCTACATGTGACCTATGATATCTTGATGATAGCTCAGTTTTTTACCTTGTCAAATTCTCAAATGTCATATTGAAGATCTGAACAAGAAAAGGCCTGAACTGGTGCATTGCAACCATTGAGTCAGGGTTTATCAACTTTTGTAATCCCACTCATGAGCTGTAACCTGTAAGAGACCAACAGTGTTCTTTGCAAGAACTGGAACAGCTGCCCAGGTGGATTACAGTAGAGGTGAGTATGTTCTCCCTAATCCTTGCATGTCAGTTTGATGTTTTCTGCTTGTTGCTATTTCCTCTTCTAAAGCACTGAACTGAGAAACCTGGACTTTCTCCAAGTGGCCAGATAACAGCGGTAATCAAAAGCATTGCAGTACACAGTTTGGCTAGTGGCAAGTACTTCAAATACTGTATTGGGAATTTATAAGCTTCTAACAGTGATAAAATCTGATTTGCTGCATTAAAAAAATCTGCTTCCTGTTGCTCCAAACCCACTGGAGTGTAAAAACTGTGACAATTGGTGAAATGGTTTGGCTGAAAGCAGAAGCTTCACCACTTCAGCATGCTTTGGAATAGACTCCAAAGCACCGTCCCTGTAGTTCTTCACGTTCACCAAGTGAGGGACAACATATTCTTCTCTCCTTGGTACATAGTAGCAACTGAAAATGTGTTGGGTTATCAACGTTTTGGGTGAGATACTATTTTGGTAGCAAGGAGCTTTAATGTTCCCTTTGCCTGGGACCAAGGTTTTACCACAGACACTAAATTTGCTGCTCACTTTGTCTGGTTTGACACCATTTGGATGGAGATAATTTCACGTGTACAAGGCAGACTGAACAGAACCAACCTTTCCAGGTCCCTTCAAAACCAGTGATCGAACAAAGAAAGTTATTTTGAAGAGTTAAAGATAAGCACTAAAATAAACTGTCTGTTCCTGATACATAGCAGGACCAGCGAATATAACACTTCTTTTTTTTTTTCTTTTTTCCTTTGAATTTGTATGGATGTTAAGGTGTTAAAGATTCCACATTCTCTGCTGTGTGGCAATAAAATCTCTATTCCATTATCTCAGTTTATAGTGTTTAAGGGCACCCAGCTGTGAGAGACACAGCCTGCCATGGGGGTNTTTCTTTCTTTCTTTCTTTAAAAATATATAAAATCATGTCTCAAACTATCTACCTGTGCTGTCTTTATGTTGTGAAGCTTACTGGTACAACACAACGCTATCCATCTTCCTCGGATGTGTCCTGTAACTTCTAGTGAACCAGCTTGATAAGGCTCTTGCTAGACATCCTAAAATTAAGTGACCAAAAACCGGACCTGAAGCGTGAGCCTTTCCACAGGAAGAGGTTTCAGGTGGAAAAGAGACAGAAAGAGAGGGCAGGAGGGAGCCACGTTTCAATAAATACTATCGCTTCGGCAGCTTTTGTCTCACTGCGGGTGCATTGGCTGTCACCCTTTCAGATTGAGCCATTGTAACCTGCTGTATTCCACAGGCTGGTCTGTGAGAGAGAGAGAGGATTTGCCCAGAGAAGCAGGTGCCTGGTTCATCTTTACCTTTTATTGTTCTGGTAACCCTCCCTTGGAGCATTTTCTGTCTGATGGGGTTTGTTTAGAAACCAGGCATCTGTATTACTGCAGGCGTGCAGGCTCCGGTTGTAAACTGGTGTTGAGGGGTGGTGAAGGCAGCCGTGTCTCTCTTCCCTCTTGTGCAGCCTGGGAGTAGGGAGGATTCTGGCCCTTACAGAAACTCTCGGTGATGAAAACAGTAGGATTTCACAGCGCAGGGAGCCGCGGTTTATGGCTCTGTGTTATAGTCTCACAAGGGAACCCTGTTCAATAGGCTTCAAAGTGATTCAGCCGTGGCATAACCGTGGCTGTGGCCACATGTAATATAGCCTGTAGCTCTTTAAAGAGGATTAGCCTTAGATCAGGGACAGCATTCATTGCTGGGTTTCATGTAAAGTAGAATATGCTAATGAAATGGAAATGTCTACAGCAAACATTGCATAATATTGTAAACCTCAAAATTGAGCATTGTGTCAGGATATCTCTGCTGGAAGTCAAACTTTCATATTCTGTTTGTTACTTGGAGGAAAAGTTTGTCATATCACCACGAGCTCTCTAGAGTAAATTAAGATCCAGTTTGCAGTTTTACAAGCAAAGTTAAAAAGAAAACAACAAACGTTTGAAGGTAACTTTTCGAACAGCACTGAATGCTTTAATGATGTCTTAACTCTCCAACAGAGACAAAATCCAGCACATCTTAAAATATCTTCATTTGGGTTTTCTGCAACAGGCACAGGCTTGGTTCGATCCTGTGGTCTCTTCCCATCTGCCCTCCCGTTGCTTCAAACACCATGTTTATGCTTACAAGAGTTTCAGCATCAGTCCTACAGAGACACTATATATTTCTGACATGCATTTCTCAGCCATTGCATCTTTTTAAGGCACTTTCTGTCTGCACATCAGCCTTGGTCCAGCGGGCTTGATTTGGCTCTCCTGTTTCGGTCTTATGCCATTCTTTTGAATGCTTGAAGTTTAATATTATATATATGTGGAAAAAAGAAACAACCCAAACTTCCAGGGGACCCGCAATTCAGACTGTCTGAATTGAGATGCTGTGAAGGATTTTATTTGCAGAAGGCCATGGACATCTCTCAGAAAACTGTTTTAGTGGGAGCACTGGGAAATTACTGGCCACTTCTGAAAGTGTTGCGGTGTTGCCTGTAAAGGAAGCCTTTCTTACTGTATTAATGTGCTGTGTGTAGTTTATTAAACCTAGAGTTGTCTTTATTTTTAATGTCATGTATTTGTAAGCTTCACAGGAAATTTGGGGTCCTGATATGAAGCTGACTCAGTGCCTGGACTTGAAACCCTTGCCCATGGAAGCATTTAGACTTGCTAGGGGTGCCTTCCTCCTCGCACAAGTAAGCAGGTATTCATGTGAGGCTCTGTCTTACCAGCCCAGCAGTGTGTGTTCGTGGCCTGGGGTGTGATGCACACACAGCACCTTCAGACAAACGTTGGATATAAAATACAGCTGTAGGCATTATATACCCTGATGGGACATTTTGCTTCTCTGTTCTTACAAGTCATGACTTGAAGTGCCTCATCCTGGTCTGCTGGGGAATAAATGTCCAAAGAAAGCCTTTGGGAAGAAGATTCCTTCTGGCTCCCTTTCCAACATGTGAGCTTTCATTACTTTGTAGTTTTTTCTCTGCACCCAGCTCCATATCTTAGGATTTTGTTATTCTGTGGTTTAGTTTCATGGTGGTGGATCAGTCGGTTTGGTGTTTCGGGTTGGTTTTTATTTTGCCATTTGGAAAGGTTTTATTCTGTAGATGTGGAGGGTGGTGATACATATTCATGAAAGAGAAGTCTTTCCAGCCCCTGCTTGCATTGACAAAGACTTAGCTGTTTCACACAGCAAGCTGACTGGAATTGTGTGGGGCCTGCCTGACCAGATTAGAGCAAACAGCAAAGCTTACTCCTCCAGTCGTCAGGCCTCCCCTTCCTAACAATTTCCCCAATTGTCATTTTGACAAGGCTGTCATTAGGTGATGGCTTCTTTTGGCCATTTTCAGATAAAGATAATTTCCTTAACTTCCATTTTATTTGACAACAAGTAGTTTGGGAGAGAAAGGAAGTGCTTCGGTAGTTTATGGATTAAGGGTTTGTCACTTCAAAGGCATCTTTGATCTAAAAATATGTGCTGTACCAAATTCATTATGTCTTTTTTTTTTTTTTTTTAGAACTTTCTAATTTATTGATCTCCCCCTCAATTATTCCCTTTTTTGCATGCCCTAGAAGTACGTGAGATAACAGTGGTGAGGGGAAAGCACCCAAATGGCCTCTCTGAAAAGTCATGACCAGGGCAAAACAACAGGTGCTTTTGTTGGGCACCCAGTGCTGGCTCCATCCCAGGTCTGGTTTTAGCCAGAGGGTCCTGCCCAGGGAGGGATGGACGTGTGTCTGGGCACTGAGCTCGGTTAAAAACTGGGAGACAGGGAATATGTTTCATAAGGAAAGGCTTATTGCACGTTTTGTACTTGTCTGTGTCACTCCTCTGGTATAAATGAGCAGCTTCAAAACGGGGATCTTTGGCAGCGAGAGTTTACCAAACTGGGGTTTGTGTAGTTCAATGATCAGTTCTGAGTCCCTGGTACCCGCTTCTGCCAGGTCCCTGTGGTGGGCATTTGCCATGTGGGCTTGGCTTTCTGGGGCTGATTGCCCCTACACTTGCCACCCCTCTCAGACCCTGCACCCTGACTGCTCTTACCAAAGTGCTGGCAAATGACCTTCTCTGATTAAGGGTGGCTTTGAAGTCAAGCTCTGGAGCTCCTGTATTTTTTATTTTCTTTTAAACAGTGCTTCAGTGAAGTCACTCCTATTAGTGCCTGTGCTGCACTAAGACATTCTAAACCTTCATTCTAACCAGCACAACCAGAAAAACTCTCCTCCTGCTCTGTTTGCAACTTAAATGCTCTGCCACGAGGCCCTAAGCTCAGCTTTGGAGCAGGCAGGTGTTGGGTACGTTGCTCCCGCAGCCCCCATCCACCTGAGGAGGTACGCTCAGCCTTGGACTTTGTGAGTGTAGTGGGCCCCAACTCGAGATAATCTGTGATTCCAAAGTGCAGGTCTGCACGGGCAGCATTTCTCTGCAGGTACTTGTTTCGCACTGCTGCGTGGGGAGTGGGATGTGGTGGAGGTCTGGATATGGACCAAGGGCTGGGCTTTTGCAGCGCCTGCCTCAGCTGTGTCAGGCACTGGGCGTCACTTTCACCCCTCCTCTGCTTTTTAGGGCAGACAAAAAACTCCATTCTTTGCTATAGCAATGTAAATGTGTTGTGGTAGCCCATTACTCTAGCCTTATTCAGGCTTAGCTGAGGCTGGGATTTGTTCTGTATTAATATTAATATCGGTTCTACCTAATTACTTCGGCTTTTTCTGTAATGTTACCTCCGTATTATATCCAGCCGGCTAACCACCTCCTTGCTGCTGGAGGCTGTTCTTGATCCCATTTCTAAACAGAAGTGCTTCTGCTTCAGCTCTGGCTGGGGTAGCTGTGCAGAGGCTGGCTGCTTTTTTTTTTTTCTCTTTT
>VXBJ01006697.1:247548-284415 GCA_013400055.1 Nycticryphes semicollaris | reverse complement strand
TGAATGATCGCTGTCAGTGACAGATATCTCAACTCCTTCTCCTGGGTGTTCTTTGGACCACGCTGTAGCTTAGTTTAGTTTTTTGGGTCTGGTTTTGTCTCCTTTTGCTCCTGGCGGGAGCCCCTAAATGGGATCTGTGCCTGGTCCATCCCTTGGCCAGTCAGGCATGATCCCAACACCCCGTTACCAGCTCCCAGCTATGCTTACCTGGCTCAGACCCTGCGGGATAGTGCCCTGCATGGGGTGGCCTTGCTTGCTTTTACTAGGAGCTTAAAAAGAGGGAGAACTCTTTTTCTGGGTTTTTTTTTTCCTGCTTTGTTCCTTAATGTCTTGTACCAGGATGGGGAGATGAGAGGCCTTCAGTTATCAATTCTGTTATTTGTGGCTTTCTTTTTTTTAACTTTGCCATTCTTAGGAGTTGTATTCTTGGACAGTGTTGATGCCTGCATGATGATACCAGTGTCTGAAAACACCTCTAAATCCTGCATTTCTCATACAAAAGTTAGGGGAGGAAAGGAAGGTAGAAATATCAACTTGAGCAGAGCTCAGTCTGACGCTGTGCTCTTGGGACTCCCTGCACAGGGGATTGGACTCAATGATCCTTAGGGGTTCCTTCCAGCTTGAGATATTCTATGAGTCTATTCTGCGATTCTAATTCTTACTAGAGGATGGTTTGTACCCTCCAGAATGTGGAGGCTGTGGTCTGCAGCTGGTTGAATGCTGCGGCAGGACCTTCTTGTAGCGTGCTCCGTGGTGCAGCTGGAGTTGAAGGAAACTCTGCCGAGGTTCTGCGTGGAGTGGGTCACACGGAAAGAATTGACACCAGCAAAACACCACTGTGATCACAAAGCCAAACCTCAGATGCTAGGAAAGGTTTAACATTTAACAGTGTTAACCTTGCTGAAGTTCTTAACCTTGGCCCTGCATCTACATGATGTTTTGCTTGTCCACCCTGCTCTCCAGTTGCCTGTGTGCCTGTGTCTTCAGTCACTTTTTATGGCTACACTTTTAATTTCTTCTTCCTCTGACGTTTGTCTGCAGAGTCCGTTACAGCCCAGCTGACTCACTCCTGCCTCCAGGCTCTTTGCTGATGAATCCCATCGTTTTCCCTCTTCCACCTGCCCTTCCCTTCCACGGCAGGCTCTCTGATCCTCTCTGCTTTCGCATGAGTGCATCTCTTTTGCACTCTGCTTTTCAAGCTGGCAGCTTGCTCTTACTTGGTGGCGTTGAGAGCACAGGCTGTATCTGCCACCAGGTCCGGCATCCAGCGATCCCAGAGCTACAACAGAAAGGAAAAAAGAAAAAGAAATGAACGCGTCTGGAAACTTAGTTGCCAAAATGTGAATAGTTTCTAGTCAGCAGAGCAAACCGTGCCTGTATGTATGTTCCTTTGCACTCCCCTTCCTCCTTCATAGCTATACTTTTCTCCCAATTTTAGAAATGTTTTCACAGAGGCTGTTTCTGACTACATTGCTTTGAACTGGAGGAGTAGTTTTCTAACCTGCATCACCAAATGGATGGAAAAAACCACCAAAGCATTTCTTTCCTGCTTCATTTTTTTAAAAGCTGCTCGACTGTTTTGGAAGATACTGAGTCAGATAACTGGGATGGAAATTCCTGGGGGGTTTTCCAAGGCTGCTGAAAATGTCCTAAGTACCTGGTCCAACTGTGGGAGACCCAGCTGTGGTTAAAAACAAGCCTCGTGTATGTTTGATATAGCAGGCATAAAATCAGTGGGCAAAAGCTGCAGTCCTTTCTGTCTGTCACAGAGCTGGTGAAGCTGTGATCAGCTCCTGTGGCTTGTGGTAGGTGAGCTCCTGCTGCAGCATCAGCAAAAAGACTTCTCTTTCCAACAAGCTCCTTCAGAGACTGCTTTTGCTCCACTATCTCAACCAAACTGCAGCAGGATGCCGTGTTACACTGCAGGAGTGGGGCAGGTGTGAGAGGAGGTGAGAGCTCAACCTGCTCCTGTCCCCCAGGGTAAAGGAGACAGCCCCCATGATCTGCTAAAAGCACGCAGCATCCCCTGGGAGTTCAGAGCGTGCGTGGCTCTGCCTTTCAATCCTGGCTAATAGAGTGCGACAGCCTCAGCCTCCCAGGTGCAAAGGGCTTGGGCACAGCCTGGCTAGTCACTTCTCTGCTTGGGGTGTCACGGCTCCATTGAAGAGCCCCTCCTTTCTCCCTGGCACCTTGGAGATGTGTGCCTTGCACAGTTTGTCACCGAGACCCTGCAGTAATTTCACACACTCCTCTAATAAAGTCCTCCGAGGCTGTCATGTGTTTTCATGTATTTCCCCTATTATTTCTCCCTGCTTGAGCCTTTCAGATAATTGATGATACTTTAGTTAATCATTTTCCCTCTCCTTTGTTTGCCAGGTACCTCAGCCTTGAAGGGATCCTTTTCATTTAGAATCCGTGTCTTCTCTTAAGTAATTGATCACTGTGCACCCGGGGACACCCAATTCACAGCCGAGTGGGATCAGCCTTCATGAATAATCAAAATGCTGTGGCCACGCTGCTGCAGGAGTGCAAACAAGCTCTGGACGCGCTCCTGTCGGCAAAGGCTGACACGGGCGAGGAAGACGAGCGAGAATACCAGCGGTGCCAAGGTGAGGTCTCCCAGGAGAGGTGGCAGGACCACGGCAGCAGCCGCCGGTCCTCAGCCCTGCCCTATTTTTGCTTCTCCTGGCAGATGAGTGTCAAGAGATGCCTCGGTTTTGAGGCCATGAATGGGATGCAGGCTACAGGCAGGCAGGGAAAGAAGTCCACTTTGTTGCAGTGAATTGCTGTCAGTTCTAATTTTAGGCTTCAGTAAACATGAGGCTGTAAGGAACAGTTTAGTTTGGGGAGAACAATGCCCAAAAGTTTGCTGATGCACATAAATTTCAGTTATTAAAAAAAAAAAAGAAAAAAAAAAAGAAAAAAAGAAAGGATGCAACTTCTGAATAAGGGCACATATTTCCTCTCCTTTCATAGGGACAGGGGGAGGGCCTTTTCTGTTTGTCAGCTTCTCCTAATATATTAAAGAGCTCATTGCCTGAATCTTTATCTTGTAAAATGTGTGTGACCTCTATAAGTGGTGTCCAAAGAAAAAAAAAAACAACTTGCAATATCCCTCTTGAAAGGAAAATCCATGCTGCCTAATGGCTAGAATAAATAGCCAGGAAAGGAAGAAGTATTTAGTGAGAGCTATAACTGAAGGGTTCTTCCTTTGTTTTAATGCTGGCATTACCTGCTGGAAACCAGCGTTTATTTTGGTGTTACTGTGGCGCTTTGGGGAAGAAAAAATAAAATATTCTGAATTCCAGATGAAAAGCGGTTCATATCAATCATGGAAGGATGTAATGGACTTGGTTCAGTTTTCTCTAGGCTCAGACTTTCTGAGGGCTCTATAACTTCATTGCCACACCTTTTTTATTTTGTGAATTAAAAGCCACATTTGAATTGCTGAACTTACTTGAATTACACCTTTTTGGAACGAGGTGGGGAGACGATGTACTGCTTTCCATTACACAGAAAAATAACTTCAGCAAGTACAGAAGAATATAGTAAAGGATGAAGGAGGAATTTCGGGGGAGGAACAAAGGCATTAGCGAAAACAAAACCCACAAAAAAAAAATCTATTTGTGTGCAGGTTTTCCTTTGCACGACACATCTGCAGTACTGTCCGTTTTCCCATTTAGTGTTGCTAATGTTGAGTTTTGCCTTGCATGAATGACTCGGCCGTAATGTTAATTTGGTCTTCAAAATCCTTTGTTTGTCTTGGAGCACAGAGCCGTTGAGAATATGTTTTTCTGACCATCCTTGTTCTTGCTGGGAGGTCAGCTGCCTTTTTCTGAAGCACCTAAGTCTGTTTGTGGTGGAGGGTGGTGTATAGGTTTCTGTTATGGATACTGGAAGATTTTTCTCTTCTCTTTTTGTTTTCAACAAAGGGGACTTTGTTTCCTCATCACGAATTCTTTTAAGTTTTATTATGGGTCCTTAGAATAGGCTCTTGAACTCCTAATCAGGTAGCGCTTTCCCCCCCCTCATCCTCCTCCCTCTTTTTCTCCTATTAAATACCACAAAGTATGAGAAATAATCAGTTTAGTTCCAGATAAGGTAAATCAGTGCCCTTATAATCACGCGATTAGACATGGTCCTTCAGGTAAACTGCTTCAGGAAATAGGCGATCAGAGCCTGAAGTGGTGCTCGGGCTTTTCTGAGGACCGTGTTCCCATCAGCTGAAAGAAAAATACCCAGCAGTGGGGCAGTGACAGCAACATTAATAACTGCTGAGGCTCTCTGCCTGGGGAAGGCAGGGCCTCGCAGGTCTGTGGCGTTCGGCTTCCGTGGGACGCTCCCAGCACAGAGGCTGTGGGGGTTTCTTCACCCCCCTCTTTTCCTTTGTTCACCCCAGCTTTCTCAGACCGGGCACAGGAGGAAGTGAAAGCCAAATAAATATAAATGGGGAGGAGAGGAGAAGCGCAGCCTTATTTTGCTTTAGTTGAGGAGGCAGCATCTGTATTAGATGGGCCTGGATTGCTTTTGGTTTTTGTTTTTTTTTTTTCTTTTCAGGCTAGAAATCATTCCAGTCAACTTTTGCGCCAGTTCAGCCTTGGATAATCACTGAATTTCTATTGCCTGTGGTGAGAACAGCTATCTGCAAGAGTAAATTCTTGTCCTGGGAGTTGGATTTTAGTTGAAAGCTGCAGAGCTGTTCACACGAGCTCCCCAGCCGGTTGGTGCTGTTCTAGTGGGTACAACAGCATTCTGCTGTCATCAGCACACTTAATGGTGTTTATTTCTGTGTGGTGACAACTAAACATCACAGCAGGGCTGAAGTGGTATCCTGTTAGGCTTATACAAATGTCCAACCCCAAGCATGACTGAAGGTTCCTAGATTGCCAAAACCCTTCTGAAAATGTTGCCCTGGTTTCTTCTTCTAACTACCTCAGCAGTAGTGGCTGCCGAGGCTCCTTCTTTAAAAATCAAAGTTCAGTAACAAAGAATTCGACCATATTCTTTCTTCTTTAGTGCATCAAGTAGGAGGAGGATTAAGGTTTCCTTAAGGATAACATGGGAATTGTTAAGGATCATATGGGGAAACCAGAACAAGAGGACAGCAGGAATAGCGAGTACTGACATCTGTGTTATCGCATTGATTATTTTATCAGCTGCTGGCACTATCATTTTTTCCTGGTTTAGTGTTATTTAAGTAAGTGTGAGTTCATGTGGGAAGGACAGAGGAAGAAGGTAGAGGAGGAGGCAGAAAGGCTGTCTGTGTAAGCAATTCTATTTCTCCTTCTCTAGATCCCTGCCTTGAAATGTCAGTCCTGTGGGACCATATGGGGGAAACGTGTGCTTGCTGTGACTGCCTGCAGGTCCCTGCTAGTCTTCCTTTGGAAAAGATTTTGGGAAGCTTGGTCTTATCCCTTCTAAATAAAACCTGTGTAGATGAGATGGGTATCCCTGCTCTGGCACTGATCTTGCAGTGAGATGGATGAGAGTGGCAGTGGAACCTTCTCTCCCCTTCAGCTCTGTCACTTGGCCACCTTGCCATGGCTTGAAGGGCTGATCCCCTCCAGACACCGCTTCAGAAGGGCAGGAAAATGAGGCTGCATGTGAAGCTGGGATGTCTAATGGGAAGTGTGTCCAGAGCTGCAGCAACAAGTGATAAAATGTGGGTTGGAAAAAGTGATATCGTTTTAAAGGTGACTTTTTGGAAAAAGGCCCCTAAATATCCAACTTCCCACTCTTTCCTAGGAAAAACATACTGGTGAATGCACTGTAGTATGAGCATGAAATAGACCTTTTTATGCAGTTCATTTTCTACAGTCATCTGTAAAGGATTGATTAAAAAAAATATGTACTAATATGTTTATTGTATTGCCTTATTAAAACAACGATGGTCTCCGGGCAGGGTTTTTTATGGGGATTAATGGCCAGAAGGGGTTAGATCTGCAGCTGATGATCACCATTAACCCCATCTGGTCAATAATCCTTGTTAATCCACTTTTATTGGCCAGAGAGTCTGCCTGGCCAAGTGGTTAGCACAGCACACTCAGGCTGCAGCTTCACCCCTGCTTCAAGGAAAATTAAAAGGTGGGCTGCAGCTGAAAAGAAGAGGCCAGTCCAAGCCCAGACATCTAGCTGTGTGCCTCCTATTTAGCAGTTCCATCCTTAGTTGGGTCAGGTTGGAGAACCAGTGAAGCTGATGGTTATATGGGAGGCGAAATGCAGAAGCTTGGGTCAGCTCCTCAGCTAGTGTGAGTTACTTGGCTAAGCTTCAAAGAAGATGCATCAGCTTCCATCAGGGACTCTCACAGCAAGGCTTCAGCTGGTATCTGCCACACATCCTGGCACTGCCACGTTAATAGTGGTTCCCAGGCACATGGTTTAACCCTCTTTGTATCGCGATAGCAGTGAGCTTTCTTGTGCTGAGGGAAAGCACATCCTGTAGTCTATGGCTACTGCTTTGAGAGCGGGTTGAGTAACTCAGGCCAACAGCTGTTGGCTTTGATTTTTATTTACTAAATTAGCAGTCAAATATGTATTCTCAAGAGCGCATGCTTTTTATTCATTATATCCCTTTAGATCTTTGTCTAATTGCTTTATATGGTCCAGGCTTATCTCCCAGTTTGAACGTTTCTTTTCACACTGGTTCTACCACTGTCACCAGTGAGCCCTCAGCAAGGCGGAAGGTCTTCTCTGCTGTTGGCTCTGTTTTCTCTGCTGGGAGCCCTCTCCTCGCAGGAGGGAACAGGTTTCCTCCTGTCGTTTGGAGTAGCTCTTCACGCCCAGCCAGCCCCAGTCGGTCTGACTTCCTGCTAAAAGCTTTTTTAATGGCTGATGGCTCCCATTTACCTGGAGGGCAGAGCAGCCAAGGGTAACAGATGACAGGCGAGCTCACCTTCCCTCCTGGTGAGGCTGGTGGCAAGAGCCAAGAGGTGTTAGCAACTGGGAGAAGGTCGGAGAGGGAGGGGAGGCATGCATTTTGCAGGGTCTGGTGTAAGTGTTGGACTGAACCCGCTGCAATATCTTTACCTGCTCTTTGACCTTTTCAGCTTTGCTTCCTGAGGACTTGAGGACCCTTCTGGAGGAGGCAAAGGAAATGAAGTGGCCCTTTGTGCCAGAGAAGTGGCAATACAAACAAGACCTCGGCCCGGAAGACAAAACAAACCTGCAAGATATGATCAGCATGAGGCTCCCCGATTTGCTGGTATGAAATTCAACACACCTGTTGTGTAAAATGTCCCGCTGAGGTGCTTCAGGGTATGCAGAGCCCTGGCAGGTAGTATCACCTGTAGGTTCAGGTGCCTGTTTTTCTGCATGGTGGCAGCAGCAGGTGAGGAACTGCTTGGCAAGCAGAGGTGAGCAAGTCTGTGTTGGGATGAGGCTACTGACAGGCCAAAGGGCCAAAGTAGAGATGTTATTTTTATCTTGTCCTCAGACAAGAGAGGAACCCAGAAGCTACATATAGTTTCCAATTTTTTCCATTGAAACTGCTGTGAAGCAACATGTGTGAATCACGGTTTCCTGCTCCGTGTGAGACCACAAGGTCTCCCTATCACCACTGCATTTCTCCAAGGGAAGGAAAGTCCTGCCCTCTGCTGCCACTGCAACCAAGTCAAGAGTGATATTAGTGGGAGCTCTACCAGGACTTTAGGCTTCTGGTCTGTTGACTGTTTCTGTTCACTTTCATGCTCAGCCCATGCTAATTTGGGCACTTGCTTTATCAATTCCTCTAGTTTCCCAGGGCAGTTCTGGTTCTGTTTCCACTAAGGTAATGCTTACCTCCTCCCTGAAGTATTGACATTATAATAAAACCAAAATGCCAAATGTTTACAAAAAGGGTTTTGTTTTTTTTTTTTTTAAAAAAAACCCCAACCATCCATGAATTTGAAAAGAATTCTGTACCTTGTTTAATTCAGCACTGCTAGGAGGCAGTGAGGGTTACTCACTTTAGTAGGGCTTGCACAATTCATAATCTGCTTGTCTTTTTTTGAGATATTACTTGATGGGATCCCTTTGAGAACCAAAGTTGCTGAAAACCTAAGCAGGGAAGGCAAGAATTTAATGTGACTTCTGTGAGTAAAAGATACTCAGCTGTTTAAGGAGTTGCAGGATCCGAATGGTGATTGGGGATCCCATACTGTTAGGTGAAGAGTTTGAATTTAAAGATTAGAAAGTGGCAAGAAACGTGGATTGCTTCTTGTTTTTCTGATTTTCTCGGAGGCATGCCAGATATGACTTATATCAAACAGAGGACTCCTTTTTCAATAGTAAACACAATATCTAGGCTAATGAGTATCCCTTTGTCAGGACAAACATAAAGCAAAGATGAGGTTTGTGAGGATTTGAGGTTTGGGTTTTTTTTGGTTATAGTGGTGCATGTCCAAAGCCAACAGAATCCCATTCCTTGTGGGAAGGGGCAGTCCAGCCTGAGAATCTGGGGTTTTGGGTCAGGGAGGTCTGGCCCTGCTGAAATCCCAGCTGTGGAACTGCTGTTACCTCCAAGGTAGCCAGGAGATTTCACCTGCTTCAGAGAGAGCCCTGCCCAAGTGAGGCCAGCGAGTTTTCTTTGGGGATGACAATTACTTTGAATAGTAAGGAGAAGCTTAGAAAAGCCAACGGCCAGGCTGGGAGATGTCAGCCCCAGTGTCCTCCCGTCACTGTCCCACATTGCAGGGATCCTGAATTTGCTTGGGGCGGGGGGAGGAGTGGGGAGGGGAGTGAGGAGCGGCTGCTTCTTGGGTATTGGGTATTTATTTTCTTTTTCTCTTTGGTGTGTGTGGCCTCAGACAGAAATTTATGGCAGAGGTTGACCTCCTTTACAATCCCTGCACAGCGCTCCAACTTTGGAGTGTTTGTCTGCTCTCTCCCAGGATAAACACCTGCAGTAAACTCCCTGAGAGACCTGGCTAGATGGGAGATTAATGTGGCTGTAATAGTGGAGCAGCGTTTGCAGCATTATGCCCTCTCCCCAGGTAGATGGATCTTTTCTGAGATGATACCAATTATTTATTGCTGAAACATCTGTTGATAACTGCAGCTGCCCTTGTTAAACAAAGCATATCATGGGGTCATAGACTATAGGGACCTAAAATCCTACCGCATGCTAGTTTTAGACTATTCACTGACACCCCCTGAAGTCCATTGGTTACTGTTGTCTTCAATGTTTCATCCTGCAGTTGGAAATACTTTGTAAACGTTGTGCTGCCTTTCCCCATGTGCTTTGAAGTATTATTTCATCTTCATCGGTAATTTATATTCCAGTGCCATTGTACCATGGGAAAGAGAGAAAACCTTTTTTGTTTTCCATTTAATTGTAGATAGACTGACATTTTGACCTGTATTATCAGTATTTGTCAGGAAAAGGGATTTTTTTTCCCCTTCATCCATTCCTTCCCCCCTCTTTTTTTTTTTTTTTTCATTTTTTTAAATAAAATTTCAAGGCAGAGCAAAGGCTGCTTCAGTTCTTTGAATAAAAAGCTGGGAGGGAAATGAGGCTGAAGAGAAGTGCTTACAGTGTGATGAGGAAAGATAAAAGTCTGAGCAACTTTTTTCTTCTTTTTATTTTTTTTCGGCATGAGGGACCGAATGATAATTTAATTCCCTAGAGGGGGGGAAAAAAAGAAGTCTTTGTTGACTTATTGTTCAGAAAAACCTTTAAAATTTTTCATCTCTGTTTATTTTAATTTGCCATGCTTAGAGTAAGCTCATAAACCGTAATTCATTACGTTTAAAAAGTGCTTTGAGATCCATGAATGACAGGCACTTCATTACCATAACACACTGGTGGTGTTACGAGGAGGCAGAGCTGGCTACCGGGGCTCACCATGAGGATGTTTTACTCTGCAAGTAGGCTGAAAAGCTCCATGAGACCAACGCAGTGAGTAAGCGGATTAAGCTTTGGCTTCAAGGGTTTGCCTTAGTGTTGCACTCTAAAAAAAAAAGTGGGATACCCATTGCTGGCGGCTGCACGCTTGTCTGACACATCAAGAAGGCAAAGCCACCTGCACCTGCAGCCATTTAAAGTGCTCTTCTTTGCCTTTGCTGTGGGATGCTCATTACTTCTGGTTGCTGGCAGAGGCAGTAGGAAGGAATGGCAAAACCAGCTTGGGGGGCAGAGGCGAGCCAGGCCTTCCTTGGTGCTCTCTCGCTGCAGCCTCAGCTCAACGAGCGCCATGCTGCTGCCAGGGCAGGGCTCAGGGCAGATTTTGGCAATGTGCGCAAACTTCTCTTTTTTTCATCCCCTTTGCCCACAGTATCAACCTCCCTAGGGATTTTAAGGCAACAGACTTACTGTAATCCTTGAGGCAAATCAACACTTCTGGTTTTACAAAAGTTTTGCATCTTACAAAAGTTTTGCCTCTTACAAAAATGCAGAAGGTGGGGTTTTTTTTCGTTTGAGTTGCATTTTTGTTTTGGTGTTTTTTCTTTTCCCTGCCTGGGATTCGCCAACCAATACAAAGGCCACCACAGTTCAACAAGCTCAACATACTGTTTTCCATGTTTTCCTAGCAGGTTTTAAGAGAGCTTCCCTGTCTCCTGCCATCGGCTAGCAAACTGAGCCCATCCTGCAGCCTCCAACTGGCTCTGAATGCCCCTTTGGTGGGAATCTGTACTAAGGCTTGAAAAGTGATAAACAACAACTGTATCCTGAGCAAAAAGTGGGAAGGACTGGGAGTTCTGATTTTAACAAATCAAAGCAAAATCAGAACTCTAACAGCTTCATTGCTGGCAAGTATAAGTAAGGAGGGATTACTTTATCTCTCTAAATAATACATGTGCTGTGGGGTTCGGATTGGGGCTGCAGATCCAAAAGGGTGGCTGCCAGGGGTTACCCTTCCTGCAGCCCTTTGCTATCCCCAAGGGATGGAAACAGCCTTGTACTCAGTGACCAGCCATTAGAGGGCAACATGCCCATGTACAGTAGGCTTTGATCCCGCTAATGCTGTTGTGGGTTGTGCCATTGAAGGACAACTCTATGTACACAAGCAGTTCTCTTGTGTCACATGATTCGTGCCACATTAATATTTTAATTATTTTTTTGCACCACTGGAGCCTGTTTGCAAGCTCATTGTATTGATGTTGGGCTTCGCTTCATTTTTATCATAAGTGTCGATAGTTCCTGCATCCAGGCCCAGGCATCCAGCCATGGACCAGGATCTGCTGGCATAGATACAGTGCAAATCCAAAAGGAAAAGCCCCCAAGAGCAGGGTTCTTGCAGGTCCCTCTGCACCCGCTGTAGGGAGCTGTGCAAGCTGACCCTGTGCTCCCTGTGCGGATCCCGGCCCTGAATCTTGTGGGAGTTAATGGAAATACTAAAAAGAGTAGAAAATAAGGCCCTGCAGCCTTTGCCTGGGTTTGGCTAATTATTGCTGATGGATTGCCACTAGGGAAACCATTTGGAGGGACATGCCATAACTACACTTAGGTGTGTGGCACTTAAGAGCTGTGAACCATTGGAAACAAAGTAAGGACAGGGCCACAGATTTAATTTTCTCCTCCTTCTGACTGTTGGCGTGGTAATAGGAGAATTAAAGTCCTAAATTGTAGCCCTGGGATCTTGATTGTTCAGGCTGACCTTTTGCTACCTGCCTCATAAGAGCTCTTCTTGGGCAATCCCAGTGAAACAGAGTGACATAAGGGAGAGCTGTGGCCCTGGGCTGAATTCAGCCAGAGAGGGGATCCATGGCACCCCAGCCCCCCTCGCTGCACAATCCCTGAGGATTTGTAAGTGAGAAGTATGAGAGATCAGGTGCAAGCAGGAGAGCTTCAGCTGCCAGGGGTGACTGCCCTCATGCTGCCAGTGTGCAACGCTGCAAAACACTCAGTCTTCTGCTGCCTCTGTGGGCAAACTGCAGAATTTACATGGAGCACCAAATAGGAAAAAAAAAAAAAGGCAGGAAGTTTGATCCTGGGTACTGTCGGATCATTTCTCTCACGGGGGGTGGGGTGTGGGGGGTGTGTGGGATTTTCTTTTCTCAGATGCAGCTTCATGGAGTTTTTCCTCCATGGAAAAGTCTTTAAAAGGTGTATTGCTGAGATTGCTATGTTGTGTTTTCCTTCCAAATTAAACTACTTCTCAAACAGATTGATGTTTTAAGGACACAGATTTAGGAAAGAGACTGATGGATTTTTAGCCAATTATAATGGTCTTGATGCCACCCCCTCAGGGGAGTTCTGTCATTGGCATGTAGCTATTTAAGTATTAAAATATCCCCTTCAACATAGTATTTTAACGCACCCCAGGGAATCACCATAATAGTTCATAAAAAGTGTAGAGCTTGAGCACAGTAGGACAAATTGGGGCCACAAAAGGATTGTTGCACCTATCCTTGGTAATGATTAAGAACAGGTACTTCTGCAGATGATTGTGGTCCCTGAAAGCGCTGCTGCCTTGCCAGACACATGAGCCCAGAAACTCCCTCTTAAGGAGCTTCCTCGGCACTTTATAGGGTTCTGCTTCTGTTCTGGCCCCAAAATGCTGCTGTACCAGCAGCCTGACCTACTTGCTGTTTTCCTCCCTCCTGAGGTTGCTCGAATTCATCACACAGATGGTTCTCCCATGGGTACATGGTACACCCCATGGGTACAATGGGTACACTCCATTCATGACCGCTACCCGGTGCTGAGAGCTGTGTGCCAACATCAGCTTGATCAGGGATGGTGCCTTCTGCGTTCTGCAGGAGACCCTATTCATCCTGCAAGGGATGGGGCTGAGCTGGTCCTGCCAGTGGGACTCTCCAGGCTCTGCTCTGCTGGAGCTCTACTACCCACAAACAGCAACGGGGAAGTGGAAGCCAAGAGCAGCTCATGGAATATCCCAATAGCAGAAAAATTATATGAGGGGCCAGTTACATTGCAAAAAAAAAAAAAGGAGGGTTCTTGAGAAAACTAAGAGTTATTCTCGCTCTAGCAGTTTCTCAGTTGGGGAAGCAAGATGTGGTTTGTTGTAAAAAAAAAAAAAAAAACAAAAACAAAAAAAACCTGACCCATTCTGTGGTGTTTTGAGCTGCTAATAATGGACCTAATGCTGCTCCCATTGAATAAACACCCAACTCTCCATTGCTGTCAGGATGAATAACTTGAGCTAATTAACAGCTCCAGAAGTTCAGGCCATTATGCGGTTTCTCCACTGCTCTGGGCAGAGAGGAAAGCATCCAGGAGCTTCTTATTCCTCCGTCTGCTGCCATTTACTCTGTGACTTGACTGTCCTGTGTTTCAAGCGTATCCGTCTGCACCTCGTGGACACGCTTTCTTCTGCCCATCACGGAGGTGGTAGGAAGCTTAATTCCTTGTTATTTGTCAAGTGGGCTCTGATTGCCAGCTGAAAGGCAGAGATTGATAGAGAAGTCCCGTGCGGTGACAGCAGCTTTGGTCTCTTGGAAAGACAGGCTTTGCTCACAGCGCGTGGGGTAAAAGGGTGAAAGACTTCAGCCAAATCCATTGGTGTTGTGACTCTGTGTTTAATCTGACAGGGGACGAACGTAGGGGGAAAGAAAACTGGGCAATTTGTTAGGGTTCAGTGGAGTGCTAACAAGGAACACAACTCTTGGGAGAGAACTAGAGCACCTGGAAGTATGTGCCACTGAAACTCCTGCCCGGTGCACAGAATTAGAAATTCTTTATTGGCTGCTCTTGGGGTTTTTTAGTTTGTTTTAGTATTCTTTTTTAAAGATTTTAAAGCTTAGCTGCAGTTGCAAATGAAGCAAAGACTGAAACAGTCTGAGACAAATGGGTCTAAGTGAAAACACCGAAATCCAGAGTGTCTACAAAACTGTGGGGACACCCTGAAAATGAAATGATTCCTACCCCTGCTTACTAACCCCTCTGCTTGCAGAGGCATTTTTCCAAAGGGGTCCCCCTGAGCCTGCGTGCTGGGGTGGGTGGGGGTTGCCTCCAGGATCTTTGCTTTATAAAGAGGGCAGAGAGAGTGGATTAAATCAATATTTCATTTATTTGGTCTTGTAATTCCTCTTACATCAGCTGCCACATAAAGATTTTCTCCTATTTTCTTCCCCTCCTCCTCGTCCTCATTTACTATGCACCAATAATTTCCCTTTGACGCTCTCCTGCCAGTCCTAGTGCCAGATGGCCCCGGTTCTGAGCTTCTCCCCTCTCTTGGGAGCGGCCCCCATTGTCAATGCAAAGGAGGCGTCGTGGCTTTGAACCCAAAGCTGGGACCCAAACTTCAGCCCCAGCCTGAGGAGGAGCTAACCCACTAATGCAGGAAACCATGCAAACAGCACACCCTCCCACTCATCGCCATTAAGGAGGAAAAAAAAAAACCCAACAAACCAAACCCAAACCTTCACTAAAGGCTGTTTTGCATTTTCCCCAATGGTCCATGTATAGAAATCTGGTGCAAATTTAATTCTCTCACCACCTGATTCCACTTCCCAGCCGCGAGGTTCCCTTTGTGTCATAAACTCAATTAAACATATGCATTTCACATCATGGACACAGATGTGAAAACAAAGTGCGCACGTACCCTCACTCTTCTTTTCTCTTTCTCTTTCTCTCTCTCTCTCTCTCCCCTTTTCTCTGTGTAGATGCGCCTGGGCCGGCTTTAAAACCATAAAGAAAGTGAGTAAATCTGTGTAGGGCACCAGCCCACCATGCAGAACCCAAAGTGTCCGGCTGCGGAGTTCCAGGTTGTGTTGAGGGCAGGCTGTGACATCTTGGAAGTCGAGAGGGTTTCCCCGGGTCTGGGCTGGGTGACAGGGAGCCGCTGCCCCGTTTCCCTTTCGGAGCGGCACGGGGAGGGGGTCGTTGGGTGCGTGCCCAGCGGGCCGGTGCACGAGCTGTAGGTGTGGAGGAATTTTCCAGCCACACGAGTTGGCAGGGCATGAAAGGGAGCGGGTATTAATTTCTTGGTGTAGCGCTGGGAACAGGGGAGGGGGGACGTAATTGCAAAGATTGACACCGGACCGTGTTTTCTGTGTGCCACACAGCATGCAGCCCTGCCTTTTAAAAAAAAAAGAAAAGAAATAGCCAAGTTTCTCTCCCTGGCTTGACTTTTCTACGTTTTGTGTCCATTTGGGTTTGGAGAGGGACACAAGAGGTTTCGGCATTGAGCGGAGAGTTAAATTATGCAGCTGCAAGACTGCCAAGCCCTTCAGAATAGGATGCTTCGTTTAGATTTTCCACAATGCTATTGAAGTGCTTATTTTCCTCCTGAAGAGACACAAACAGATGCAAACTTCTGTAAACACTTTAGAAATGAATTCAGTGAGTTTGGCCTCTCAGCAGTGCTCAATAGCTGACAGAAAAATGTCTAATTAGTGCAAGTGGAAATAATAGGGCCACTTGGATTCCTTCCATCCTCCTCCAAGTCTACTTTTCCTAGGAACTCAAAGGCCCTTTTGTTTGGTAGGTCACCCTCTCTCAGGCTTTTGTGCTCCCATCTATTAAAGGAAGAAGGGGAGGGGAAAAAAAAATAGATTAGGCGATGCTCTGTGCTTAAATATATGGCCTGTTGATGAGCATTTCAAATGGCTGGTTTGCAGTGTCAGTTTACAGGTGCTTGGAGAGGGGGATTCCTCCATTGTAGGCCGGCACAAGCAGAGTTGTGCACGCGGAGCTCCAGGAATCCTTTTCAAGTGCCATCCTCTTAGAAAATCCAACTTGGGCTCAGGAAAAAAAAAAAATAAATAAAAAAAAAAAAAAAAGGGAAAAAGAAAAAAAAGAAACTTGTACAAATCTGCCTGGCTGAGCTGCAAACAAGCTAGCAAACGCTTGCGACAGACTGGTGCTTCGTGCCGTGTACTGTGGGGCTCTTCTCCAACTGGGTTGACATCCTGCAAACGGTGGTTATGACATCCTTAGACGGTGGTTATGCTGCTCAAAAGCCAGAAGGAGTCTTGCTGTTGGGTTGTGTGGGGCTCTGAGCTAAAAGTGAAGAGAATAGAAATGAAGGTGGAAAGGAGCCTGAGCGGTGTCCAAAGCAGCTCGTGGACATTGCTGTCTTTCTGGCCCTGCCTGTGTGTTTACACAAGGAAGGCAAGGGGAGGAGACTGATGCTAAGACAAAAATGGGAGATAGCTGCCAAACTTGATGGTTTAGCGCAGATTTGGACAAGGTTTTCTTGGCAGTCTCTCATCCTCTGATGGTGCTGTGGGGTCTGATCCTCCCTCCCCTGTGTTGCTTGTATTCTGTCATGAATAGAGTTGCTCACTCACATCAATGAGATGAGAAACACGTCCTTTTTCTGAGGAGACTTCATATGGTTTAAGGCGTTCTCTGGTTTTTGTTTGCTCTTTTGATTTACCGTACAGCAAAGCAGTTCCTGACCATTGCCGGCTCCTGCGTGTTCGAGCCAGGCTGGGCAGCAGGAAGGTGGCCTCTCTGTAGCCAATGTGAAACTGCTGAATGGCAGAAGACTGTAGCTGCAGAGATAGGTCCTTCCTCACAGCTGATGGCTGTATTTCAGGCAGGTGTTTCAGTGAAATGATGACTGGGTGCCATCCCTCCCCATCCTGTGCTACAAACCTGTAAAAAGGGAATCACCTGGATGTCAGCATGTGGAGCACCTCCTTGCAGGAGTACCAACTCCTGCCCACCACAGGAAGGGGTTGATTTTTGGAAGATGTCCCCAGGTCCACGTGGACTTCTGCAACACTGATGAGGCTGCGCACCTCATCATGGCTGTCTTCGCTGGCCTCTTGTCCTCTTTAACAGTCTACTGTCTCAGGAGCTGTGGCTGATTCCTTGTGTTGGTGTGATGGCTCAACTGCTCTGGGAATCCAAGGGAGTTCATACAGACTTAGTAGTCATTAAAGATGACCTGCAGGGGAAAAACATTGGACTCCTGGGCCATTTGTTTGTGGTGTACAAAGGAGTGGATGGCTTGAGCTCCATCTGTGACAATGGCTGTAGTGACCATTTCCAGTCTTTCCAGACTCATGTGTCCCTTTTAAACTAATTGTTATTACTTCTAGTAATCTGTTGGGCGTAATTTAAAGTAATTAACAGACCATGAAATTATGTGGTTCCAAATACTAAACAGCAATTAGAAAGACCCAAAAAAAAAAAAATAATCAGGAGCGATAACTACAGCTCAAACAAATAAACAGCTGGAACCTTTCTATCTTAAAAATGGAAAAATGGAAATATAATCTGGAATAGTCATAATTATAGGTTACAATAAATCCTATCTGGTCACTGCCACAAAGACTTTCCCCGTTTTGTAAATGCCTAGGAACATAAATATGATAAGGTGAGTAGAAATTTTGAGACAGCCTTTTAATTGCTATGGAATATTTGCTTCTCGTAATGTTCAGTATTTCACTTGCTGTAGAACTGTGTAGCTACCTCACAGCACCTAACTAGGGGTACCCCATCTGTTCTAAAATGATACACAGGCAGCATCCTTAGGCGGGGGGTTACTAAAGCTGAATATTTTCTATAGACAGTTCACAGGGCCTTTGCAAGGTGAGTTTCTCCAAGGCTGCCCCATGGCACTGCTGGGTGGTTTTTTTTAGGTTTATTTGAAAGCCTCCATCATGGTCAAAGACTGCATAATGGCAGCTGCTGTTGTGTTCCTGATCGACCGGTTCCTGTACTGGATTGATGCCTCCAGCAAACTTCTTCAGATCGCCAAGGGGCTGCACAGGCTCCAGCCCACCACGCCAATCAGCCCTCAGGTGCTCATCCGGCAGGCTCGCCTCTCTGTCAACACAGGTACCACTGCTTCTTTTTCTCAGCTCAAGCCCAATTAGGAACTACTTGACTTTGAAGAAGATGCTTTGTCCCTTGCCGGGGATGACATGCCTACAGCCCCGGTGCCATGTTTTCAAACGCACAATCCCACTCCCAGCCCCCTTGAGCCCTCCCAGTTCCTCTCACTAGCACAAAGGGGCTGGTATAAAGGGTTTCGGAGCCAAAGCAGGAGAGAAAATTGTGAAAGGGTGTGGAAAATACTAATTGGAGCTTTTGTTCCTTAACAAATCATCCCTGCTGGTTTCAAACACGGGTATCTGAATTGCTATACTTCTAACCAAGGGCCTTGAAAAAGTAAATTAGAATCCCAGCGTTTTCTCTGCACTGTCCCAGCTGCTTTTTTTTTTTTTGCTTTTTTTTTTTTTCAGTGGGACCACTTGACTATGCAAACAATGCAGTTTACAACCCCTCAAGGATAAACTGATTTAAAAAAAAAAAAAAAAATTCCTTCCATCGTTCCTATAACATAGGCAACACTTGAAGGATTTTTAATGTATCTTCCCACTGTCCCACTGGGGGGAAGAAAGCAAAGCCAGACAAATCTGCTCTGGAAAACCCAGCTGAGAAACATTGTATGTGCAGGAAAGAGAATTATAAGTTCCCTGTGTAGTTATTTTTATTTGTGGCTGTGGACTTCTCAGGCCATGGTATCTGGGTGCTGGCTACTTCAGCCAACGCTTACATTGCTTCATTGGCTGGAGCAGCCTTCTTGGATTCAGCCGGACCATTGAGACAAAAAGCAAGGTTTGACTTGAATAAAACTGATCAAATTAGACCCTAAAGTGTGTCCTGCAGCCCATCAAACCTGCCACAGGTGACTCTGGCCATGTGACAAAACCTTTGAGCCGTATGACAGGGGGATGAAAGGCAGAATCCCCACCTTGTGTTGCACACTGCACCCTTTCTCAGTATTTTTTGGATGTATATTCTGTGCTTCTGTGCTTGAGAAGTTTTTTAAAAGCTTGGTAAGGAGTGACAGGGAGGCAGCGTAGCCTGTGGCTAAAAGAGAGATGTATGCAATTTCATCTTGCTGCGCAGCCATGTATTGTAGAGTGTAGTGTATGTACATTTATGACTATTGACAGCAACAAATCTCTGCGTGGGTTATACTGGGGTGTATCATACACCTTCGCAATGGCAGTTTCTGAATCGAGTGTCTGGCTAGAAACAGTTGCCCTTTGGTGTTTTTTGCAATATTTGTTGTATATGTGAGATAGCCTGTGTCAGAGAGATTCCCGAGCATGAGGCAGCATCTGCAGCACTCGCTTAATTGGAAAGTTTAGTCTAAGTGTGGACACAAGGGCAGTGCTGGGAAAAAGAGTTCAATTTGCAGGGACTTTCACTGACGAGTACTTTTGTTCACTTCATGCCATGTGATGCATTTTTGTATTCATTTTCTATCTTTTTTTTTTAATTTAATCAGGTAAACTTTTAAAAGCTGAATATATCCTAAGCAACCTTATTAACAACAACGGAGCAACAGGTACATACATATTTCTTTTCCAGTTTCATAGCTGCTATTTTGGTGGGAGTTTTGATACTATTTTTAACGGTCACACACTTCAGATACAGCCAGTCTGACCTCATTAATGACTCCTTACATCGTGTTTCTCTTTTCTTCACCATTCTTTGCTAAAATGTGGAAACTGCAACTTCGTTTTGAAATTTCCTTAATTCTTCCTTGTAAATCTTCACTGGGATGGGAAAAGATTCTGGATGGACAGCCTTGCTACTAATTGCTCTGCAAAGAAAATTTTAAAAATTTTGAGCAATTAACTCATCTAGAAAACTAAGACACCTCCCTCCCCACCGTGCCAAATTCCTCAATATTCACACTGATGGTATGAACTGAGATAATACTTTATTGTAGGCCTGTAGCAGACTGTAGTGCAATTCTTCAGTATCTTTAGGGGTTAAGGAAAAAAAGAGTGAATCCTGGTTCTTACAGCACTTTCTTTTATTGCTGAATAAATGTGCAAAACTGTAAAAATGAGACCATGCCTTAATGCATGTTGATGTTTGGGAAGTTACATGGGGTTTTTTTCCCTTTATGTTAAGTAACTATGTTGCTGGTCATGTGGTTTCAGATCTGGAGGGTTACATAGTGGTGAGAATTCATTAATTTTGACAGACAGCCATAATTATTATTTAGTTACGTTTTTAAGACAATATATTTTAGGGTTTTATATCTGTTCTCCCTTTCCTTAGTTTTTACGGCGTATTTAGGCAATTCATTCAGGTTTCTCTACAGCCATGAAACTTATAAAATTTACAAAGCCTATTCTGGGTCTTATTTTCCATGTAAAATGGAGTTTCTTACACAAGAACCACCCTCACGTAAGAGGGCTTTAAACAAAGTAGCAGCTATAGCTATTAAAGTAGAACAGGCTGTGCAAAACACTGCATGTCATCTCTCGGCATTATGCTTTTGTTTTTAGATTATTTTCATAATATTCATTGATAATACTTGTTTGTTTGCCATTGAAGATGTGTCGTTGAACAGATACTTCATGCTGAGAATTGGAGTTGAAGGTCCACAATACTTAGGAAAGCTTAGTGATTTTATTTCGCGTTCTATTCTGAAATCCGATATAGACAACAAAAGACTTTGTGTAACTACTCATTCTGTGTTAACATGAAAACTTTGGTTTTCATCTTCATGGGATGCTGATGTCTGAAAAGAAAACACGGGTTAAACGTGTTTTGCTCTGCTTTATATACTGGTGACAACAAAGATATCCCGTATTAATCCTTTTGACTGTTTTTTAGTGGAACTCTGTAATATGTTTATATACAATGACTTTTGGTTACCTCACAGAAGAGAGGTATTAAATACTTTCAGGTTGTGTTTATGCTCTGTGTAGCTGTCGCTCAAGCTACATGCCCATATAGCCGTCTGCTTGCATTCCTTAATGCACTGTCACTTTGTCATCTGTCTGACTGTAAGACCTGGGTCGAACCAGCTGGATTCAGCGGGGACAGTGGTGGCAGTTCACTGGGATATAGGTTACCCTCAGAGGCTTACAATGACAGCAGCATTTTTCATTCTTTGCTGAGTTTGTCTACTTTTTCTGCAGGTACCTGGCGATACGCTAAGGAAAGCGACAGGATTCTTGTTCAGTCAGTCTGCTTACAAATCAGAGGACAGATTCTGCAAAAGCTTGGTAAAGCTTTTCACTGTAAACATCTGCTCTACGTTTTCCCCTATTATATCTTTGGTTTTATGTGCATCTGTCTCTTTGCAGCAATAACCTAGAGCCACGTACCAAGCAAAAGCATTTTAGAAATTAGTGTTTTATTATTAATGGCCCCGGAAGTTCAGGAGCGTTATGAAACGTTGCTTCCTTTTTCTCTGCACTACTCTGTGTTTGCTAAGGCTTTTCTCAAACTCACTGTTCCCAAAGGCAGGCAGTAGTTTATCACAGCTACATCACGGCAGTTTCCTCTCTCAAGACAAGAAAATCCCTCATTTTTAGCATGATGGGCTTCTGTTTTCAGGATCTGGTACTTGAGTCCACCAGCCTTAATTTTAAGCTTTTGATGTGACCTTTCGTATTCCACGACTGTTGAGCTGAAGTTTTTTATGAACACAAAATGTGTGCTTATATGCAGCCAAAAGCTAAAGGAAACTTAATTAATGTTCAGCGTCACCAAAGGAAAGAATGGTGTCGTTTTATACCGTTTTAAGGACTCCTGATTTAGCGAGGTGTAAAATAAACTATTGAAAGCCGTCTGTAGCAGTAATCTGCATAGTGACTGTTTTCCTGATTTATTTCAGGGATGTGGTATGAGGCAGCGGAGTTGATTTGGGCTTCAGTCGTGGGATATTTCAAACTTCCTCAACCGGATAAAAAGGTAGTATTTCCTTTTCCCTCTGGACGTCTTTGCCTATCTTGGCCAATCAATCCAGATTAGCTTCTGTTTACTTCAGAAAAGTCTTTTAGCAATAATGTTTCAATTATGCACCTCAGACAAGGTTAATGTGCAGGACAAATATTCTAGCCAAAGCCTGTAGTGCACGTTGTTTCCGCATGCATGCACAGTGTGGACGACACCTTTTTTCCTGCAGGGGAATGAAGGTAAGTAGTTTTCATTAAGCAGAATCAGCTGAAGTGAACCATCACTGAGGATGTCACAGGCCCCTCTGACAAGAGCAGAACGCAGCCAAAGATTTTATTTATTTGTCTATTTATTAGGACTAAGGGTAATTTTTTTCCCTAGTAACCAAGGGTGTCTGTTTGCTGGAGCGTTCACAAGCTGTGCTACATTATCTGTTGTCGGTGATGGATGTTCCCTGGCACTGCAGCATCTGAACACCTTGTAACAGCCGCCGTTTCTGTCTTTAACACCTTTGTGAGGCTTGGCTGCACTCATCTTGAAGCACCAGTCACACCATGTGCCCGTAGCTAAACAGGAATGTGAACCTAAGTCTTGCAAGTCCTAGGGTGATGCTTTAAGAAGTTTTGTAATTGTACCCAAGTGTAGGATACCCCACAAAACCAGACCTCGTCAACCTCTCCTCTGCTATACCTTAAAGCTTGACCTCTGTCTCAGAATGTTTCTCTAGGAGCAAAGGTGCACAGTGAATTTTGTGGAAAGCACTCAAATACTTCCTGACGTTCTTAACTATTTAGCTGGGAAGACCCTTAGCCAACATGGGTAAATCAAATCTTCCAGAGAGAGAGATAATTAGCAAGTTCATAGATCTGTGTGTTATGTCGTCATGTCTTATTTTTTAATTGGTTCTGTAGAACCAAATACCAATTACCAAAAAAAACCCCAAACCAATTAGAAACTGAAGATTAAATTATCAATACCAAGAACTCTTTGACTTTTGTCCAACTCTGTTCATTTATTTTTTAAACAGTGCAATAGGTTAAGGAAATGTGTTAAAAAAGATGCTTGTTTTCTTAAGCTGTGTGTGACGAGCATTTATTACTTCTATCATCTCTCTAGACATCTTCACCCTGGATTTTTTAGAAAGACTGGGACCAACTGGCCAGTTCTTAAATGTAATTTTTTACTTTCTATCATCTTTTCTGAAAAACAGTGCTAAAACGTATTGAATCTTTTTTCAGATATGATTAGCCGAGGGCTTCAAGCATCTTTTGGTGATATCCTGAGACTTTCATTGTCACAAACAGCACCTTGGGATAATACAACGCTGTTTAAGTTGAAACTTAGAGCTAGTAGTAATCTGGATAGCTTCTGGAAACTCGTTCATATCTACCAGGCTACATTTTCTGCAAGTGGAAATTAATAAAATGCTACCAAGATGTTGTCACTGGATTTCTTAACAGTGCTTCTCTTTGGTTAGATTTTTGTGTCTTTTCCTGGTATGTTCTACGTGAAATCAGCTCTATTGTGGGCAGTGAAATTGAAAATACAAGGAGAAAAATACTATCATAATTGTCCATTTCTTTTTCAGGGAATTGCTACTTCCTTAGGTATTATGGCAGACATCTTTGCTTCCATGAATGAGAAGGATTATGTCCGTTTTAAAAGCAATGCTGAGATTGATCTGGTAAGACTCGGTTTGGTAGCTGTGTGTGTGTAGATTCTTCAGATGGACTGTATGTGGTTGTCCTAAATTCACCCACCCACACTTTGTTCTTCCTCTTCTTCCTCTCCTGCGCTGAGAGGGCTGAAGAAACTTGCATTGCTCCTGTTAGGAAGTTCATTAGCACCTAGATGGAAGTATGCCTTGCTTCAGGAAAAAGAAAACACGCAGAGTATTTAGGGAATGTGTGTGTCTGTGTAATATATAGAATATTTATAGGGTCAAAAAGTGACACATTGGTGGTAAACCTGAGCAAAAAGGCTTCTAGAGAAACAGACCTGGCTGTTGTTGTTTAAGATCCGATGTCCCACTCTAGCAAGACTCAAAGGTCTCAGAGAGCTCAGGGAACCTACAACACACAAGAAACAAATCCAATGCTGCCTTGCTTCAACCTAACAAGGTTGCTTGCCAGGTAGATCCATCCCTTTGAAAAGAAAGCCTTTAAGATAAAGTTTTCCCTCTTGCTTTTTTCCTTTCACTAGAGCCTTCTCCGAGAGTTTAGTCATCGCTTATTAGCAGCTGCTGAGGCCTGCAAACTAGCAGCAGCCTACAGCCAGTACACCCCACTGTTTGTCCTCACAGCCGTGGTAAGTATTAGTCTTCATTCTGAAAGTGCTATTTGTACAAAAGAAGAGCCCAGGCTATTAAATTTGGCTCTAATCCAACTTTCAAACATTGCATCATACAGGGCATTGTGTCTGTGTTGTGGGTATGGCGCTATATGTTGCTCTGAACCCCAATCAGAAGCTAAGCAGATGGGCAGAAGGCAGTGTCTGTCCACAAACTGAGGATGGGCTTTCAAGCCCATCTGGGAATGCTGCTGCTGCTTCTACAATTACCACTACATTTCAAAGGAAAAAGAGCAAGATTTCCTCCAGGAAACAGAGCAGCAGGCGGTTAGAGCTGACATTTGCTTCAAATTGTATAAGGGAAAGAAACATATTTTTCCTCCCTTTGTTCATCTCTGCAAGAGGTCCAAGTTTTTAATTCTTTCATTTCTCTTTCATCGCCTCACAGAACATCCGTGGGGTGTGTTTGCTGTCCTATAGTCATTCCAGGGACTGTCCCCCAGAAAAGAGAAAGTTCTACTTGTCGGAAGCCAAAGAATCCTTTGAGATTGGCCTCCTCACCAAGGATGATAACAGTCCTATCACCAGCAAACAGGAGCTCCATAGTTTTATTAAAGCAGCATTCTGCCTCACAACTGTGCATCGATGGCTCTACGGGGAGAGTGAGGAACTCCATGAGGTGCATCAACTGTGTAAAGAAGCCATGGGAAAACTGCATTCATACAGCACTTCATCTGCAGAAGAGGAAGAGAAAGGAATGCTTGCCAAAGAAATCATGTCTCTGATCGCATCTGTGAAGAAACGCCTGCGGGTAGAAAGCTTCCCTAATTCTGATGCTAGGTCGTATGTTCCAGACACTTTTAAAGGCACAGTGGAAAAACCTATCCTGCAACAGGAAGTCAACTTTGAGAAAATCCTTGCCATGCATTCTCAGCATCATCTGTCAGTGTGTGAAGTGTTTGAAAATACCTGCAGGCTTCATAAAAGCACACCAGGAGAAACCCAAGTGGGAGTCTGCATCACCACCTTAAGAACAGAAACCAAAAACATAGACACTGTGTGTACTACTGAAGAAACAGCGTCCCAGAGGAAAGGTGCAGCGAAAAAGCTGAGCTTACCAACAGCAGGAAGTAGTTCGGAGAGACTCAGTAGTCAAAGAAATAAATACATTGGTTCTGATGTGATGAAAATGTCCTTCAATGAAGAGACTGAGCCATTAGAAACAGAAATAAGTGACGAAAACAGTGCTTTCAGCAAGTGGCAAAAGAGGAGTCAAACCACTACTTCAGAGAGCTCTTGGTGCAAGCTTTCAAAATCAAGTTACTCTTCCAGCTGGGAGGAGCTAAACTGCAATAGCAGCAAAGAGTCTCCCTGGGAAGGGCAGGAGCAGGAAAAGGGCTCGGTGGAGGAGCAGTGTTGCACAACAGAATCTGATGAAAGTGGTCAGGCTGCACACTTGCGCTCACTACCTCCCAGAGCCTGGCCCCCATCGCCTCCTCAGCCTTCCTTAGAAGTAGCTGGGAGGCTGGTAGAGAAGGTGTCACTACGTGGAGAAGAGCTACGGGAGGGAAGGCACCATGGAAAGAGCTCTTCAGAGAAGAAAGCGGAGGAAGTGAACAGCGCGGTTCCTTCCCTCTCCGTCCGTTACCCTATTCCTACCAGGCTGCAGGAGAAGTCCTCCTCCCGGGCAGAGCTGGGCTGCAGGACCAAGGACAGCGGCAGGGAGGGCGGTGGGCGCCGGAGCCCGTTCCTGTGGGTCGACCCAGGAGGAGAGACTGCAGAGAGCACCGAGGATCCCCCCTGTGCGGCGCGTCCCCCCGCGAAAGGGGTTGCTTCTGGACTACTAATGAGCATCGAGTCAAAAATGTCCAGTGACTCCTCTGTGCGTGACTGGCTGAGGAAATCTGCCATGGTGGGAAGCAGATCTCTCAAAGTGCCTGAAGCTGACTCCCAGGCAGAAAGAGTAGATGACACCGAATATGATTTCATCTGTATTGGAGACCTAGTAAACAATTATCCTACAGAATCTGTTCCAGAGCATCAATCAACTCCCAGTTCGCCAACAGCTTCGTCCTCGGGGGGAAAGATATCCATAACCAACCACTTTGATTGTGCCACTACTGAAGAAGATGAAGAAAAGTCTCAGGATGTGTTGAGCAGCAAGAGACAATCCAGTTCGTCTCTGAGTTCATGGTACAAAGCACAGATGCCCAAGAGTTCCCCTGAAAGTGCATTTCTGAGCCCAAGGGAAGGTGGTGTCATCTTCATGTCTGGGAGAACAAAGAAAGAAATCCTTGATGCTCGATTTCTGAAGGATGATGATTACATGCAGCTTCTGGCAGGGGTAGAACATAATTGGCTTGTCCAGAGACTTAGACCTACTGGAACTTTTAAGGCTAAACAGCTTCGTAAAGCATACTGTAAGTTTCCACACAGCGATGGGCATTTTCACACAGCAACAGGTGCTCCCACAGAGAACAGTCTTTTCAGACTCAGGCTTTTTAACACAATGTTTTAATCATCATTTAGTAGGACTTAATTTTTTGTTGTTTTGTATAAGAACTTTAGCAATGGAAGAACACTCCTTTGAACCATTTTCTCCTAATCCTTCTTACCCATTTGCATATCAGTCACACCTTCATGGAAATGGGCTCCATCTCCTTGCCTAGTCAGTCCCTTCATGCAAGAGGTAACTTAGGCTGCTTGAACTCCCTGTGCCAGTTCATCAAGCCCTTTCTACCCCATTGCTTGAGTCTCTGGTTTTGTTACCCCTTTAGATTCCACATTTCATCCCTGCCAACTGTTTTAGATAACGATTGTTAAATTAATCATAAATAGCAGGGATACCTTAATATGCAGGCACTTGATCAATATACTAAGAAATACAGAAGCTAGGAGCAACACCACTACAGGCTGCCTTGTTGAGCTCATTAAGCCAAAGCCACTTAGGGCTCATCCCACCTTGCATGTCTCAAGCCTGTTTAGCAATATTTTGTCCTTAATGTAAAATATCTAACTCTGTACCTAGATACCTCCTATCATATATTTTATAAGTCCTGGACATTGCTTCTCTCCTGGGTGCTGGTTATATCATCCCTCAGCACAGGCTTAGAAGAGCAGTCCTGTAGAATTCTCTGTTCTACTCATGGTGTTTTCTTTTTGTAGCTGCTCTTCTTCTAAAATACTCAAAGAAATCAGGCCTCTGGACGGGCCAAGAAACAGCAGTATTCATTGGGGACTACCTGAATGTGGCAAAGGAAGGTAAACAGAGAAGTGCATTTTGGATACACTTCCTGCATCAAGAAGAAAGTCTGGGAAGGTATTGACCAAACCAATTTCTGAAACCAAATATTTATCAATGCTACTTTGGTGTAAATGTGAATGAATATTCTTTGGTAGGATGCAGTCTGCTGCAAATCTGACCACACCAAACACTTCTGTTTTTGTTTAGGTACGTTGGGAAAGAATATAAAGATGAAAAAGGACTACTTCATCATTTCAGTGATGTGGAACGGCAAATGACTGCCCAGCACTACGTGACAGAATTCAACAAAAGGCTGTATGAGCAAAAAGTCCCTACCCAAATCTTTTATATCCCATCTGCAGTACTCCTGGTAAGAACTGCCTTCTAAGCAATACAAAAGAATTGATGGGAAGAGTGTCATAAGTCAATTTTGATTTTAAAATATGACCAGTAAAGCCACCTCTAGATGACATGATGTCATTCGTGTGATCTTGCCTGGTAGATGCATTTGCTCCTTTCAGGGCAGAAGACACCTACCTGCAGAGCTACAAGTTTGTGACTGAACTGACAGAAAAGATGCCACATCCTGTTAGAAGTCAGAAACTCACTTGTAAATGAAACACAGGAGTTACCCAGCCTTTTATATCATCTGGATGATCTGGCACAGAGGTTAAAATTGATATCCAGGCCCCAGCGGGACAGTAAAGAATATTTTCTTTATTCTTAGGCTTGACTTTTCATTTGATTTGTGTTTCAAATAGTGAAAGCTGCCCTCACAGCAGAGTGTTGAGCTCCCTGTTTCATTATGAGTAGGTATATGGTAGTATGCTATGCATACCACCATTTCTGTGAGCCATTCTGGCACTAATTCTGGCTCTATGCCACTTGCTAATAAGGCCTAATGAGAGCCTGGCATCAGTACTCACAAGTCTCTGAACAGAGAAATGACTAAAAAAAACCCCCAAACCCTCCCACTGGTTATTTACACACTGAAGGAGGACCAGGTGCAGGTTTACCCAAATCTTTTCAGCTTTCTCACTTACTCTTTAGACATAGTCTTCTGAAAGAAATTTCTCATTTGCTGCACAAACTAGATCTTTCTAGAATTCGTTGTTTATGGAGTTTCCCCTGTCAGGAAACTTTGTGTTGGATCTTGTTCTAGTTAAATGTGAGCTCCTCATCTAAACAGCCTGTGTTTTGCATCAGCAGTGGCTTAATATAAAGACTCTTGCCATCTATATTACGATGAAAAGTTCTCAGAGGAAAAAATGAGACTTGAGTTAGAGGAGCCGTAGCATCCTTGTTTTGACATCTCTGCTTGCATGACTGACAGCAGCACTCCTTTTTTCAGATACTGGAAGACAAAGTTATAAAAGGGTGTGTGAGCGTGGAGCCCTACATCCTTGGGGAGTTTGTGAAGCTGTCCAATAACACGAAGGTAGTGAAGAATGAGTACAAAGCCACAGAGTATGGTCTGGCCTATGGCCATTTCTGCTACGAATTCTCCAATGGAAGAGATGTTGTCGTTGATCTGCAAGGTTTGTATTACAATGAACTTCACTTCTTGCGTGTCCTCATGCTGCAGAATATGGTCTACGAAGGATGTTGTGTCTCTGAATGACTTAAAGTGAGGGAGGTGTGTGCAGGTATGTTTTTGCCTTGGGCAGTGCTTTTGTTCTCCACTGCACTCATAGGAAGAACACATAAGCTCCATGTGCCCAGGTGTGCCACAGCTTCATGCCATGGAGTGATCTGCATCCAATTAGACTAAAGACAGTCTACAGGGACATGTCTTGTGAAACCATCTGAAGGAGAACCACTAAATGAGGCAGTGGATTTGGTCATGCTTCTTCCTTAGCAAGCCTAAAAAAAGGTCCCCTCTTCAGCTAATGGAGAATTGAGCTCTTTGGTTAAGACCCAAGGAAGAAACCTTTCAGATTCAACCTTTAGCACATGGGTATCCCATGGATATTAATTTCATTAAATAGTCGTTATATACCTCTTCGGGTTCTGCTTTTGCTGATGTAGGTGCAAACTGGGAATCACTGAGGTGACATTAACTGTGCCAAGCAAACAGCTCTGAGTACAAGGATACAAAGGCTCTGATGTGTGATACCAGGATGTATCTTTTTCTTCCACAGGTTGGGTGACAGGTAATGGGAAAGGCCTCATCTACCTCACGGACCCCCAGATTCATTCTCTTAATAGCAAAGATGTTTCACGCTCCAACTTTGGGAAGAAAGGAATTTATTACTTCTTTAATAATCAACACGTGGAGTGCAATGAAATCTGTCGCTGCCTTTCTTTAACAAGACCCTTGGTAGAGCTGCCAATGTAGACTTGCTCAAGGCAGTCACACAAAGAATGACCCATAAGATGGACAGGATTTTATTCTACGCACCTTTAGGAGCATATTGTCTTTGGGAGAACAGACTTACTGACTGGGTACCCATGTGAGTCGGGTCAGTCATTACCTGCACGAGTTTGGCAAGTTCTGGTCTTTGCATCCAGGCTGGTAATACCACGTTACCATCTTGACACCATCCGAACCTCATGTTGTTACAGCCATCTGTAAGAATTCACAGAAGAGCTTCAGAAGAGTAAGAAAACAGCCTCTAAAGTTCAGCAAAAGGTGTACTGCAAGACTGTATAAACTTCTAATCCATTCAGATTCAGGAAGGGCAATTAGCCCATGGTATATGAGAAGGAATCATAGAATCATTCAGGTTGGAAGAGATCCTTGGGCTCATCGAGTCCAACCATCAGCCCTACTCTACAAATTCCTCCCCTACACCATATCCCCCAACACCACATCTAAATGACTCTTAAAACACATTCAAGGGATGGGGACTCAAACACTTCCCCGGGCAGCCTATTCCAATGTCTGACCACTCTTTTTGTGAAAAATTCTTTCCTAATATTCAGCCTAAACCTTGCAGCTGTTGCAGCTTGAAAGTGCGAGAGGAGTGAGACAGAAGCAGATAGCTCCATTTCAACCATCAGTAAAATTTTCAAAACCTTGTACAAATGCTTTAGGGAACAAATGGTAATGATTTGGTTTGCTTCAAAAATAACAAAGTTTCTTTCAGAGGTGTGTATGGTGTACGTATATGTGCCTATGTGACCACCCAACATCTAAATGGGTGGAAATATGATTTTAGCTGTAACACACAAGTTGTGCTGCTCTGCAAGAAAAAAGAGTGTGCTTTACACAAATAATTTAGGACTCCTACATTTAACAAACTCTCAGAAGCCTTTCCCAAGAGAAGAACAGTTCTCACTTAAGGACAGTACATCTCTTCTGCCTACAATGAAACTGTGAACACCACAGATTTGGTGATTCCCACAAATAATCTCACTGGACATGGGTGTAGCTACTTGTGCAAAGGAGCAGTTCTGGGAGCATCCAGTGTCTAAGAAACATAGAGTAAGCAGCCTCAGCACCAGTCTTGGTTCCACCTGGGCGGGCAAATGCCTTCCCCTCGGGCCTCACGGAGCTGCAAGGGGGAAGGTGTTCAGGAAGGAGTGGTATCTTTCTCAGCTGAGTCCCCAAAAGAGGCCAACAGGAGACTTGCCATTTGCTGCCAGCAGCAAGGACAATGGGTCCAAGGGGTTGTGCCTCAGAGCTTCCAACCACCTGCTTTTCTAGCACATCCCAGAAAAAACATTAATTAAATGTCCAATAATATTTAGAATCATAGAATTGTCTTGGTTGGAAGGGACCTTTAAGATCACCTAGTCCAACCATCAACCTAACTGACAAAAAACCATCACTAAACCGTGTCCCCAAGCACCATGTTATCCTGTCTTTTGAACACTTCAACCGCTTCCCTGGGCAGCCCATTCCAATGCTTGATAACCCTTTCCGTGTAAAAATGTTTCCTAATATCCAACCTGAACCTCCCCTTGACTCAACTTGAGGCTGTTTCCTCTTGTCCTGTCGCTTGTGACACGGGAGAAAAGACCGACCCCTGCCTCTCTACAACCTCCTTTCACGTAGCTGTAGAGGGCAAGAAGGTCTCCCCTCAGCCTCCTGTTCTCCGGGCCAAACACCCCCAGCTCCCTCAGCCTCTCCCCATAAGACTTATTCTCCAGACCCCTCACCAGCTTCGTTATCCTTCTCTGGACCCTCTCCAGCACCTCAATCTGTTTTTTGTGGTAATGGGCCCAAAACTGGATGCTGCACTCCAGATGGGGCCTCACCAGTGCTGGGTAGAAGGGGACAACCACCTCCTGAGTCCTACTCACCACACGGTTCCTGATACAGGCCAGGATGCTGTTGGTCTTCTTGGCCACCCAGACACACTGATGGCTTATGTGCAGCCAACAGTCGACCAACACCCCCAGGTCCTTTTCTGCCAGCCAGCTCTCCAGCCACTCTTCCCCAAGCCTGTAGGGCTGCTTGGGGTTGTTGTGACCCAAGTGCAGGACCCGGCATTTGGCCTTAGTGAACCTCAGCTCACTGGCCTCTGCTCATCGATCCAGCCTGTCCAGATCCGTCTGCAAAGCTTTTCTACTCTCAAGCAGGTCTACGCTCCCACCCACGTTGGTGTCATCTGCAAACTCACTGAGGGTGCACTCAATTCCCTTATCCAGACCATTGATAAAGATGTTAAAGAGAACTGGCCCCAATACCGAGCCCTGAAGGACACCACTCGTGACTGGCCGTCAACTGGATTTAACTCCATTCACCACCCCTCTCTGGGCCTGGATATCCAGCCAGCCTTTAACCAAGTGGAGAGCCGTGGACAGCCAGTTTCTCCTGCAGGATACTGTGGGAGACTGTATCAAAGGACTTGCTAAAGTCCGAGTAAACAACATCCACAGCCTTTCCCTCATCCACTTACCATTTAAGTGATATATTTACACACTGCCCACACCGAGACCTTGATCATCCCACCCCACCCAGCTCCTACAGCCAAAGACTAAATCTGTGCCTACACAATGGGAGAGTAGGGGGAGGAAGATGGTTCCGCCTGTGCTGGGGACACGCTTTACTGTCACCCATGCAAGCAGCTGCAACTTTGTCTCCTGTAACTCCCAACATTTTAGCAGTATTTTTGTTACTGTTTGTGGTTGTTACTGAGCTCACTTAGAGAGCCCCTGATTTTTAACCCCAGGGCTAAACAGCCCCTGGCATGTAGGCTGGCCACATGCTTTAGTAGTGCCTGCCTGGGTTAGAGGCAGCTGCAGCCTTTTACTTTTCATGAAACAATCTTTTGTGTGTTTTTTTTTTTAATTGTTGTTTTGTTGTGGTTGTTGTTTTTTAAACTAATGCTTGCAACTCACTCACGTGTCCTCCTTGGACACCTACAGCAATTCACCTACTGATAACCACTCACCTACCTCCAAGGGACCCAACGCATAGATTTTCTCCCTCACAGTGAATTTCAGAAGCACACAGAGGAAAGCCCTGCCCTCCCAACTTTGTGAATTCTAACTGAACAGGCTGGTTAGCTAAAAAAAAGTCAAACCTGCTGGCACGGGCAGATAAGGTATGCATACACTGTAGGAAAAACAGCCATAAAAGAAGAGGAGATGGGAGCTCCTCACACAAAATGCTGCATCCCTTCAATGCTGAATTAAGCTAACTGGAGTGCCTGTTTGAAACAAAAACCCCACAAAACTATTGGCTAAATTCAGACTATGACAAAAGAAGCCTTTTTCAAATCAGATATGCTGACTAATGCATTTTGTCCTAAAAAAAATCCACTGTCTGTTTTACATGTACTGTGCACAGGCTTTTAATGAGTTACCTGGCCAGGATGAGTGGGATTCAACCTTCATTTCCAGTGGGTGATTAACCTGCAGCTCCTTAAAGCAGGATGCTTGTTTCGGCCTCTGTCAGGGCCACGTTGCAGATTTTGATTAAAAGCAGGGGGCATGTCTTTGCATCTACAGCTTGCAGCTGATTTTTTGTTCGATAGGAGAAGGAGAAAGTGATCTTACATTCTTCTAGCACACCTTTCCTGGCATTACTAGCCTAACTGGCAGGCAGAAAAGCTACTTCTGGGGAAATTCAAGCAAACAGTTACCTGTATTCCCCCTAACAGTGCCATGTACAACTGGAATAACACACAGGATTGCCTGTGCAGCTGAAAGAAATTTTGATGAGACCTAGATTTTACTCTTCCAAGACCATCCCAGGCACCTCCAGGATATGAGTGAAAAGCTGCCTTCATTTCAAATTCTCTTCTCCTCCTCCAAAGCCCTGATGTCCCACTGCCCCCGAGCTCAAAGGCTGGGATCATTTATCTGGGGAGATTTTCCTGATGAGAAAGGGAGCACGGCACCAAACTTGTACAAAAAGATGGGTCCCCAGCAGAGAGTTAGCTTTAACAAAACCATCCCGCTTTTGTTTCTGCTGCCAGCAGAGATTTTTAGGCTTTTGTTCCAGCTTTTTCGCAGTGCTATTGTTTTCTAGGTGATGTTTGTGCCAAGTTGTTTGGAAAGATGCCCTATCACTGCACTGGCCGATTACAGCTAGGTGTAAAGAGGGAGAAGCAAGAGAAGGAAAAAAAAAAAATTAAATCTCTTTATTATGGTGCATAGACCTTCAGTGTTGGGGAGCTGGGCAGCTGCGCAGGAAGAAAAATGCATTCAAAAATATAATGCTAGTGTGAATAATCCTTTCTCGACTGCTGCTTGCAGACTGCTTCAGCTTTGTCAGGTGAACTTGAACTGGGCCATCAGATTTGCTGCCGTTCCCATTGCACACTGTCTATCACCCCGGGGCATTCACCATCTTGACTGTTGTTAAAAGCCAGCAAACAATCCATCATTGAGGCGGGGAGTCACTCGCTCATAGAAAAGTAAAATCGGCATGTGACGGTACACTCGGCCCCAGTGTTTGGCAGATTAAAGTGATACATGAAAACTCACGTGTTACTGGGAAGATTAAGCCCGTTATCTTGTTCTGCAGCCAATAAAGGGTGGCCTTGTCTGCGGCAGTAGGGAAATGCTGGGCTTTAACCAAGTGACAAACGCTGCACATACATAGCTTCGTGCTCCGGCAAAAGGGAGCGCCGAGCTCTAAAGAGGAAACAAAGCTAGTTAGCAAGATCTCGGGGAATTAATAGGCAGCAGAGATGCTGTGTTAAAGCCTCTCGGCAGAGGCTTTCCCTTCTCTATAGAGACAATTAAAAGCAAAACAAAACCTCCCGGACAATCTCTGCAGAACAAAGTGCCCTAATGCGCTGCCGGCAGCCGGCCCCGCGATGGCTGCTCTAACAGCACATGCCGCTTCCAGACCCCTGAAAAGTGATGCCTCTTCCAGCTTATGCCTCTTGTTCAGAGAAAGAAAGAAAATATGTATTCAGATATGCTCCTGAATAGATCAGTATTTTGATTTCTTCCTCATCTTTGTGTTTAGCAGCTGGTTTCTTCTGTTGGTTTGTAGCATACATTTCACCATCTCAGCCAAAGTAGTAGTTAAAAGTTAGTATCAAGTATGGGCTTGTCCAGTCCCCCATTAAAGCCAACATCATCCTATTTTATCCTGTAGTTTCTCTTGGTCTTGCTCTTCTTAGGCTTGGGCACAAATTCAGAGGTCTCAGTCCTTCACAAATGTAGGCGCTCTGTCTTCATCCAGGGCTGGGATACTGGAAATCCAGGATGAGTGTGCTCTATAATCTCATTGTCTGAAGAACTTAGACACCTATGTGCCCAAAACACACAGAACTTAAAAGTACTGGTTCATATTTGTGGTATAAGTAGGTGATTATTGGGGGAAATAAATAGTCAGCTCAGGCTGATTAGTTTAATTTTTGGCTGGAAGTTTCATCTTGGAGATATTGACTAAAAAAAGCGCTGTTTTGCTATTTCCTCTTGTTTCAGAAGAAAGTCGTTTGGACCAGCTAAGACTTAGGGAATTATCTTGCTCTCTCTTTCTTTATTTCCTTTTTTTTTTTTTTTCCCTTGTGAAATTCAGTGGCTTATATTAAGTGGTTTATATTAAGTAATCTGGTACCAACGGTGGTTTTGGGGCTTGATTAATTATAACATGCTCCGAAGTCAGTGTGACTATTCAGACCCTGTGGTCCCTACAAAACAGGCAGAACTGTGTTGTGCTGGAACAGTGAAATATTATCGTTGACTGTAGGGACACTAAGTCTGAAGAAACGTTTCCTCCTCTCAGCCAGAGCAGCCAACTCAAGGACTTGAGTTTACACACAGTGTAAGCGCTGCAGTAGGTCAGGCATGAAACCGTCCTGCTCTTGACAAGGTGACGACACATTTTCCTGTCCTTCAGGGAAGCTAATTGGTTAAAGATGGTTTTTCTCTTTTTTTTTTTTTCCTTCCTACAGCTATCCAGGCGAGAGGCAGAGGTCTCATTCGCAGTGCACTCGTGCATAAAAGTTAGTAAATTTGATATCAAGCGGGAATGAGTTGATGCAACCACAGGCAGAATCATTTTCTCACTCTTTTGCCAACACTTAATGAGGCGCTTTGGGGAGCTTCTCTTACAAATGATGCCGTGTGGCCAGGAAGACCTTCGGTTATTCCAACAATACAAGGCTGAGCCAGGCTTGCCTCCCTCCTTCTCCCTCCCATCCCGGGCCATTAAGGCCAGCCAGCGGTGAGCAGGCACGGGGTGACCCCTCCAGCTGTGCGGCAGCCCCCACACGCGAGGCAGCACGTCCCCGCTGCCACCGACCTGCCATCAGCTGCCCCCCAGAGCCCAGCTGCTGGATTTAGGCATCGGTCCTTTACCAGAAAGAGCTATTCACGGGTACTGAGGGGAAAGCTTCCCCCACCAAGCCCTCTCGGCTCAGAACAGCAGCCTGCGCTGCCACATCCCGTCTGCTTGGCAAAATTCAGCGCCGATGCTGAGCAGCAGCCTCCTTGGCGTCCCCCACCCAGCGGTAGCAGGAGTGGGATTGATCTTCCAGGCACGGGACTGACACCCAGCATGGGAGTTTTCCCAGCCCTTCATGTCCCCCAGCCTGCAGAGCCATGGGGGTCCCCGTGCACCTGGCTGTGTCTCCGGGCAGTGCAAACATGTGGGAAAAACACGCTATTCACAGGTGGTCTGATGTTCTGTTGTAACTTGAAATAACCAGAGCAGGGATATTTGCAGCAGCGCATCAACTGATAACTGCCACTGTCACCTGCTGCAGTGGAGGGAAGTCCCTGCACCGGCACCCGGCTGCCTTCCCCAGCTGGGAAGGGAAGCCAGCAGCCTTGGGGATGGCCCCTCTCCCGGGAATGGCACACACCACCCGCCTTTTTTCCACTTGGATGGAATCATCCCTCTGCAGAGCGGGAGCAGATGGGGCTGTCGGCCCCCGCAGCCACTCGCCTGAGCCCATGGTGCCTCCAGCCCCCCCAGCCTGCCCGCGGCGACCCTCCAAAGAGAACTTAATCCCATTCTTTCATCTTTAAATGTCTCTGCCAAGCTATTTTCGAGATGGAGAGGGTCTTTCATTAAGACATGCCAAGTTATTAATAATTTGGTTATTGCTCAATATTGCTTAACACCTCCGCTGGAAACAGCCCGTGCCGCAGGACTGGAGTACCTACAGCACCAAGGGACAACATCCCACTTCCCTCCCCATCACGGGGGGAGCAAAGGTGGCAGAGCCAGCACCCATGGGTACATCCCAGCTGATGAAGGCTATAGCCAAGAGAAGGGTAACAGCCAAGTGAAGTCCAAACTGCCGAGCGTGCTACCGGGGCTGCCATCCCCTCCAAGCAGGCCATCACGTTAATAGAGGTTGATTTGCAAACGGCGTCATCCCCCCGCCCCCCCCCCCCCCCCCCCACCGCCCCCCTCCCCCAC